>LZPO01087178.1:427542-438508 GCA_001675575.1 Neotoma lepida | reverse complement strand
TTTTAATAAGATCTATTGTATTCCTGAAGGCCAGAAGAGGGCACCAGATCTCACTACAGATGGTTGTGAGCCATCATGTGGTTGCTGGGAGTTAAACTCTGGACCTCTGGAAGACCAGCCAGTGCTGTTAACCTCTGAGTCATTTCTCCAGCCCCCCACATATAAATCTTAAAAAAATAACAAAGAAATGTAAATTCTCTTTACCCCTCCCTGAGGAGCTATTGGCAGTTACTCGTTGCAGGGGGAAGGGGAATAATTTTCTGCCGTAGTATAGTCCCTGGTAAGTCGCCCATGTTCCATGTTCATGCAGCACTAATTAAACTCTGAAGGTCTCAAACACACAAATACCCCCCCCAAAAAAACCCAGCAACAACAAAGACAAGAGCAGGCTGAGACTTCTTGGCAATAAGGCAGTCATCAGGAGTGGGATGGGCATGACAGTGGATAATGGGGGTGGAAATGAGCAAAATATATTACATGCATTCGTGAAATTATTAATAAAAGTTACAGAGAAGAAATATAAGTTCTGAGGCCCACCCACACCCATGGAACCACAAACTATGCATTAGGCCCAAGTCCCCTGGGATCCTGATGCACATTAGGCTTTAGTTAGCCATTAGTTTAACTCTTAGTACTTGTTCTCAAATCTTGGTACATGTTGGAAAAAAATTTTTTTTTCTTAGCCTTGAAACCAAACTCTTAAAATTTGAATTAAGTGTCCAACTGTTTTGAGCATCACTATTTCTGCAGTATGACCATATTTAAAGTTGATAATGTTTTTCATTGATTTATTGATGTGGGTGTCTTTTGGTTTTTTTGTTGGCCATTTGACTCATAAGCTAAATGATTATGGTGGAGAGGAAGTGTTACGTAGTCACTACCCCCTCCCTGTAGCATTTTCTTGTCTTGCTCTCTGCTGCTTCCCGCCTCCATTGACTACTACTGCAGTTGTTCCCATTGAGTCAGGCTGCCAGTTGGTGGGACTTGCGTTGTGAGTCAGCTCCTGCTGGCACCAGCCACTCATGAGATGCCTTCTGCTTTTTATGGCACAGATACACATTTGTGCCATGAGATAGTNGGGCTTCTCAGCTCTGCCTTCAGTCCTTTAAATAACTCATTTTCTTGAAGCCTTAGTACATGTCTGGCAGTAAATGAGATCTTAAAAATCACAAAGTAAGATAACAGCAGAATTTCTTTCAGGACTGGGGCAGTTTAGTACCATAGTGTGCTTAGTGTGCATGGGCCCAGGGTTCACTCCCCAGCATCTCCCTCCCCCTCCCCCCCAAGAGTTTAGAAACAGGACTGCAAGAATGTTGGATGTGATTTGACATGTCTTGAGTATTTTTCTGTCTCTTCTAGACCTGGAAAGCAAAGAACAAGAATTAGAGCAGCTGAGATTGGACTGTGAACACTTCAAAGCCCGGCTAGAAACTGCACAGGCAGACAGCGGGAGGGAGAAGAAGGTAGGCACTTAGGCAAGGCTCCTGCCAGTGACTGAGTCCTGAAGGTGCTGTTGGTTTGCTGTCTCACATTTTCTCTGTTAACCCTCAGGAGATTGTAGTTTCAAATATATGTATTTTAAGTAGATTGGAAGGTAGATGAACTGTTAATAGAGTTTATAACCATTTAACATGTAGATTATTTGCTTCCTTTTAATTAGATATTTTTTATATATTTAGAGTGTGTGTATGCATGAGAGGGTGTGTGTGTATGCATGAGAGGGTGTCTGTGTATGTATGTTTATGTGTATGTATTCAGGCTTGTGTATGCTTCGTTCTGTATGGAGGTCAGAGGACAACTTGTGGGAGTTGGTTCTTTTCCTCACATGTGGGTTCTGGCTTGGCAGCCAAGTGCCTTTACCCACTGAGCATCTCACTGGCTTCCTTTAAATTTTGTATTTAAAAGTCTGCTTCAGCTGAACATGATGGCTCATGCCTTTAATCTCAGCACTTGGGAGGCAGAGGCAGGTGNATCTCTGAGTTTAGAGGCCAGTCTGGCCTACAGAGTGAGTTCCAGGGCAACTAGGGCTATGAAGGGAGACTCTGCCTCAAACAAAACAAAACAGTCTGCTTTAATGTATATGCTTATAACATAGTAAGAATCTGGGAGAAAATATTGTGTATATGATAACTTACAATTGGAGATAGATATATTAAGTTAGAAATATTTCTAATTAATTTGGGTATGATTTATTGATACTTAGGAAAAAGTAATTATATTTTATTTTACTATTGGAGGAGACTCTATTTTTCCTTATAAATTATTTGATGTGTGCAAGTGTTTTGCCTGCATGTATGTCTGTGTAGCATGTGTAAGACTGGTTTCCCTGGAGGCTAAAAGAGGGTGCCAGATCCCCTGGAACTGGAGTTATAGACCACCGTAAGCTGTCTTGTGGGTGCTGAAACTGAACCCAGGTCCTCTGTGAGAGCAGCAAATGCTTTTAACTACCAAGCCACCTCTCTAGCCCCTGTAATATTATTTTGAGATACTTTTACAATTGGATGGCATACGTTATTTCACCTCCTATAAAACCAATTCTATGCTGCCACTTGTAAAATTTTGGGCTTGCGTATCTTTTGTATGTATCTTTTTGTATTTTAAAACAATAAAGCAATAATAGTGCTGAACATGACAGCTCGAATGTTTTGGATATTTGCTGTCTGCTAGCAGGCACACAGCCATCTGTGTCCCACATGCTTCTATCCCAGGTGTATCAACAGGTATTACTATCGTACAAGAGGTTGAATAGCTGGTCCAAGGTCATACTGCCTGTGTGCCCATGTGTATTAGGGAATTCTGAATATGTGTGGCTGTAGTTTTTTGAAAACTGGGAGAGTTGGCTTGTATTTTAATACTGAGCAACCTGAATGTGCTAGGAAGGAGTTTAATTGTAAGCCTGGATTAGACTGAACAACAAAGTTGAAGTTTTAGTTTTGCCATAATCTATTAAGACCAGGTGACAAATTGTGAGGCAGTCTGGTTAGTTTCAGACTAAACATTTTATGGCCTAGAAGTTGACCGGCCTAGAAGTTGACCAGTAGGCAAGAAGGAGTTGATAGACATTTAAAACACTTTAATCCCAGCACTTGGAAGGCAGGAGCAGGCAGATCTCTTGTGAGTTTGAGTTCACCCTGGTCCACATAGTGAGTTCCAGGACAGCCACAAACAGTGAGCCAAGTGACCGTGGACTGAAGTCTGTAATTGTGAGTCAAAATGAATTTTTCTTCCTTTTGATTTTTTTCTCCCAGGTATTCATCTTAGCAATAGAAATANTGTGTTTACACAGAGTATTGGTGCTGGGAGCAGGGCCATTGCTGTGATTAAACCTGGTCATATGGCTTGTAAGCCTTTGGAACTAGTTTGTAGGGGGAATTTGGAAAACTGGACATATAAGCTAGAAAAAAATTTAAAATGCTATGAGTAGAGCTCTCTGAGCATTGTGGGAGCTCAGACTAGAGATGCAGAGTAGAGACTGTGTTCATAAGATTTCAGATGGGATCAAGGGTTCTATTGGGAATTAGACTAAAGAGCTGTTCCATTCATGTTCCATTATGGCAAAGAACTTGTCTATCTTGTGTCTGTGCTCTAAGACTTTGTGGGAGTTGAGTTCAAAGGTGACTGGTTGAGTAATATGAAAGAAGAATTTTGTTTTTAATTAAAATATTGCATAATTTCTCCTCTAGTTTTTACTCTTCTCATGTTCCACAACCCCTGCTCCCTCTCAAATTCATGACCTATTTTTCTTAATTATCACTGTTACACACACATACACACACACACACACACATACACACACACACAAATGAATAAATATATAAAAGCAACTTGCTGAGTCTGTTTAGTGTTGCTTGTATTATATGAGTCTAGGGCTGACCACTTGGTATTGGATAGTCAACTAGGGGTTGCTTCCCTGGGGAAGACTAATTCTCCCTCTGTCAGCAGTTGTAAATTGCTTGTAGTTCTTCATCTAGGGTTGGGTGGGCCCTGTGAGCTTTCCTCATTCACATTAGTATGTCAACTAGTGTTGGAATTGTTCAGGTCTTGTTTAGGCAGCCATATTGTAGAAATTTCAATGGTATAGCTTCCCTGTCATATTTAGAAGACACAGTTTAGCAGTGGACTTTGTGGCCCTGTGGTTCTTACAATCTTTCCCATCCCTTGGAAAAGGAAATTCTAAAGTAATCCAGCATTTGAGCTACCACAGGAGTTTTGCTGTGTAAAAAGCCTTTTAGCCAGATTTACAGTGAGCATTTAGAGAAAAAAAATGGCTAAAAAAAGTCACATTTAAAATTGGGACTAATAAATAGATAATCATTAGAGATAAGCACCATTGTATGTACCAAGTCAATAGATAAAAAGAATATAAGGCCCAGCTCTGTGAGTTTGAGGCCAGTCTGTTCTACATAGTTTCAGGACAGTTGGAGCTATGTAGAGAGACCTTGTTTCAAAAAAAAAAAAAAGTGTAAAAGTTTAAGTTCACTGAAAAGATGAATAAAAGATCGACCTGCAGAGGTAACCTTTTGCAAAATGACCTAGGGAATTGTCCCCCAAGTTTGTTTTGTGCTAGAGATTAGAGATCAAACCTTGGTCCTTGTGCATGCTAGGCAAGAACTGACCTACCAAGCTGTAGTATAGTCATGCCCGACCGGGATTCCTCCAACCTTGCTCAATTACCCAGATACTTATGGGCCAGCACAGCTTAATGTACTGTAAGCAGAACTTACGGGTGATTCTGGTGGAGGAACTCAGAAGACCAGAATGAATATAGACACACACACACAGAGTAATGATTCTGCTCGGAAGTGTTGAAATGGGAACTGGACTAGAGAGTATTAAGTGAATTTGTCTACATTGGGAACTGGCTTTAGCTTAAGCTGATGGCAGACCTTACTGTCCTCAATTTGATGTTGTTTTTGCAAAGCAGGTCATAGATTTCAAAGGAATGTTGGGGAGGCCAGATGATGTTTGACAGTGGTAAGAGTACTTGGATGTAGCCCTTGGGAGAGCAATAGATGAAGCTGTGATGGAATAGAGACCTCAAGAAGCTGAAGATGCTAGGGATTTAGACTGTCTGCCAAGGAAAGCTCTAGACAGTGAGCAGGGTCAGTCTGGAAGAGCCCTGTGGCTGCAGTGGCATACTGTAGGGGCTGGGCTGCAGCCCCAGCCTTTTGGCACCCAGATTACAGCACTACATGTCTGGGGTGCCAGCCATGGAGCTACAGGAGCTTACAGTTGCCATGCTGATTCCCATCCCACTTTGGTGTCCTTCCACCTTCCCAGGTGCCCCCTTTGGAATAGAAGTCTTTACTCTTCCTTGTACTTGGGAAATGTCAAACTTTCTTTTTGGCCTTACAGGGGCTCACAGGTGAGAGCTTGCCCTGAGTCTCAGGAAACTTTGTACTTGTCTGTTGAACAATGCTGGAGCTATTGAGACTTTGGGGAAATGAACTAAAGTATTTAGGGGTACACATAGGATGGTTCTNTCATGTTTTATGAATTATGTATGGCCTTGTCACTACCTTAGGAAATTAAGTATGGTTTTAGGAGATGTGGTTTAAGGAGATGTGTTTGGGTGTCAAATTGACAGAGGATGGACTTGTGATAGTTAATCTTGGTTGTCAACTTGGACTGAGAAATACTGAGGACATTTGTAAGGTACATTTCTGTTGTGCTTGTGAAGGTATTTCTAGAAATGATTAAGTGGGGAGCAGCTACTCTGAATGCTGTGGTGTCATACAATAGTCTGAGAACCCAGATGGAATAAAAAGGCAAGAAGGCAAAAGCACAGAACTGTTCTCTCTTTCTGCTTGCTGGTGTCCATGAGGTGAGCAACTTTGCTGTGCTCTGCTGTCCTGTCTGCAGGACTACAGCCATGGAATGGATTGGCTATGGACTGAAGGCCTAATGGAAAGACATCTTTTATCCTTTTACCTTGTTCTGTCAGGCATTTATCAGTGATGAAAGGCTAACAGCATACCAGGTCAGTACTAAGAAGGGTCGTGGAGCAGACACTTTGTGAACNAGCATATCAAACTAAAGTAGGCTGGGACCTATACCTTGTTAGTAGAGTGCCTAGCATGAAGGAGGCCTTGGGGTTGATCTCTAGTACTGCATAAACTGGGCATGGTGGTATACACCTCACACTTGGAAGTTTGAGGCAGGAAGGTCAGAAGTTGAAGGTCATCCTCTGTTACATAGTGAGTTCGAGATCTGCCTGGGCTGCATAAGACCTGTTTCAGAAACAATCAATCCCCAAACAAATATAGCAGCTAAATCCTTCCCAGGTGTTCTGTATTCCCAATAGCTGTGCCTGTACCACAGTGCTGAGGCATTTTGCCATTGCCAAGACCCTTCCCCTAGGCAGCCTCTGCACCCCAAGAGCCATCCAGTCCCAACTCTTCTCTTCCTATGATCCAACTAAGTTGCTGCCCTGAAGAAGAGGAAACTGCTTCATTATAGCTTTATCAAAGTCCCTATACAGGACCCCTCAACCCCCACAAATTGCTGCTTGCTGAGCACACTCATGTTTTTGATTCTATACTTTTCTTACATGCTGGATTCAGTCATTTCTGTCTTTTTGTAATGATTTCTACCCATACTGAAGTACTTGCTGGCAGTAATCTAATTCAGTCTTCTAGTTGTTGGATTCTTTCCTGGTTCCTCGGCTCTAAAATAAGCTTCTAGTCCTGCCTCATGATCTGTACAGGCCTGGGCACGGACCACAGACAGTGCTACAGAAAAGACAGCTGCCAGAGACAAGTGGCCTTATTATAGCCAGCTTGCTTATCCCTGTTCAACCAGTGGACTGTTCAACAGGAAACTTGACTGGAAATAGAAAAATAGTCAAAGCTAAAATATTCCCTCATTTCCACTGAGGCCAGAGTTCTAGGACAATGATAATACTTGAAGTGTTTGAAACCCTGATCATTGTATCATTCAATACAGGCATTTACTGAAAGACAGCTGTAGCTGCTGCTCCTCCTCTTGGTATGTAGCTTAGGCTGGCATTGAACTTTGGATCTTCCTATCTCAGCCTCCCAAGTGCTGGAGTGAAAGGCACTCACCAGCATGTCTGGCTCCATGCACTTGTACCCAATGGCGTGTACCTTTCCATTAGCAAACCAGCCAGGATAGAGACCGCCAGTTTTCTATTCATATTTTATTTCTTATATTTTTAATTGGTTAGGAAAGAGTTGCTACTTTTAAGATGCTAAAAAGGAAGTTGTTGCAAACATTAATACAGTGCTTCAAGAAACTTAAAAGTTTATTTTTAAATTTATGTGTATGTGTCCCTGTGTGAGTTTATTGCATGTGTGTGCAGGTGCCCCTGGAGGCCAGAAGAGGGTATCAGATTTCCTGGAACTTGAGTTACAGGTGATTATTAGCTACCTGATGTGGAATGGAACCTGNGCCCTCTGCAAGAACAGTGTATGCTCCTAGCTGATGAGCNACCTCTCCAGCCCTTCAAGAAACCTCTTAAAGAAAAGTTAGCTGGTAGTATAATCCAGCTAAAATCCGAAAGGAACTATAGAAAGATTTTAGAAGCGTTCTATATTTGATAATTGTTTTAAAAGTTTAAACAACATTTTATGTAGTATTCATCCATGTATATAGTGTGTTTGGATCAACCCCCCCTCCCCCGTTCCTTCCCCTCCAATTCTTCTCCTATCATGTCTGCTCCACTTTCACTCCTAGCTTCATGTGCACTCTTGAGCTTGCACATGCTCCTTTGCTCTCCACACTGTCCCTGCACCTCTCCTTAATACCCACCGAGTCCATTTAGTGTAGTCTATATGTGCATGGGTCTGAGACTATCTACGGGAGCATGCATACATAGTCTCTCAGAGGCCATATCCCTGGAGAAAAGTGATTTTCCTTCCTCCAGCAGCCATCAGTTGCTAAAAGGTCTTCAGATAGGGATGGGATTTTATGAGTTCCTCCCCATCCATGCTGGAATCTTGGCTGACTTGACCTTGTGCAAGCCTTGTGCATGTAGCCCCAGCTACCATGAGTTCATGTGTGCAGCTGCACTGTCATGTCCAGCAGATACTGCTTTTCTACAAACTCTACTCCTTCAGGTTCTTAAAACTTTTCTGTTCCCTCTTCCACAATGGTCCCTGTGTTCTCTCTCTCTCTCTCTCTCTCTCTCTCTCTCTCTCTCTCTCTCTCTGTGTATGTGTGTAATATAGATATCCTCTTTAGAGCTGAGCACTCTACAGTATTCTGCATGTTGACCAGTTATAGGTCTCTATTAGTTGCCATCTTCTCCAAAAAGAAGTTTGTCTGATGAGGGTTGAGAGATGCACTAATGTTTAGGTATGAAGATAAGAACTTAGGGGCAGGTTATTACTATGGCCATTTAACAGAATAGTAGTACTCTTCTCCTTAGGGCCTAGGATTTAGCCAGATATAGGTTTTGGGCCCATTAAACAGTCAGTACCAGGAAATACATTTCATCTTGTGTAGTGAAATTGAAATCCAATCAGAAAGTGGTTGGTTACCTCCATAGCATTTGTATTACTATTGTACCAGTGAGTCACAGCTGAATAAGACTAACGCTGCCTTTTCTCCCCCTGTGGCATGCACAGAACCTAAACACTTCTTCTCTGTTTGATTGGATTATTTGTCTTCTTTCAGAAACAGTTGTCCCTCAACTGTGGGGAATCCGTTCCAGGACCCCTTGTGGATAGTCTTGGGATGTTCAGGACCCCTCCAAGAGCAAGTGCAGTATTTGCATACAGCCTACACTTACAGGCCTTAGTTTATCATATTATTTATGCCATCTAATTCAATATAAATGNTATTTATTACTATCCTTGGGCTGGGGAGATGGCTAATTTAGTAAAGTGCTTGCTATGTGTGCATGAGGTACTGAGTTTGATTGGTAGCACCTACAAAAAAAGTCAGATGTGGTAGCTTCAGTCCTCTATTGGCTGAAATCAGTGGATCTGGAACCTGTAAGGTATGTATGGCAGGCCTTATATATACTGAATACAGTTTTCCTTGGCCTGTGGCTTTCCTCCCCCAACTCCCCTTGACAGAATATTTATATGTAGCCCAGTCTGGCTTTGAAACCTTTGACTCCTGAGTGCTGGGATTACATGTGTGTACTACCATGCCTGATTGAAGTTTGAAAATTTACTGTACTGCTTTTTAAAAAATGNATCAGGGGTTTGTTGTGACATATTTTAGAAGTTCTATACTTGCAGTTTCAGATATATGAGTTTATTAAGTATGTAGCAAGCAAAAGTAAAAGAACAAACAGTAACGGATAACACCATCAAATGTGACTGGTATAGCCTGACTGAGAGCAAACAAAGGTACCACCATCCATCCAGTGGAGGCTTGCAACACCTAGCAGAAATGGACTGGGGAAGAAGCAGGCAGCAAAAGCTACTGGGTAGAAGCTCATCCATTTAGTTCCCACTGCAGGCATGTTATACCATGGAATCAACAATAATAACCTCTGTTCGAAAGGGTTCACCTTTCTATNTTCTCAAGGACACAATAATATAATCCCCTTAGCTGCTTGCTGTTTTTCCTTCTCTCTGTTACAGAGCTTGGGTGAGAGGGCTAATCCAGTACAGGGGGTTTGGGAGGACACTTGACAAAAACATGTTGGAGTCTGAGACAAGAGTGGGCCTCCCATTTCCCAGTATGCCTTCAGTAAGTTTAAAAAGCATGACAGTTTACAAGTATACTGTTGTAATGTTGTGACACCACCTAGAATCACCTGGGAAGAGAGTAGCAGTTGTCAAGATCAGTTCATGTCTGTGGATTGTCTTGGTTGCCTTAATCTAGCAGGGATGGAAGACCCACCCTGAATGTAGATGGTACCATTTCATGTCTGACTGTGTAAGAGTGATGAAAGCTAAGCTGAAAAGAAGCAAGCATGGGTGTGTCTGTTTTTCTCTGCTATTGACTGGGTGTGATGGAAGAAAGAAACGAGAACAAAGTGTAATGGTGCATATACAGACGCCCATTGATTTGTCAGCTCAGTTACATATGTGTGAGGGCAGTCTAGGGGTCCAGACTGCAGTGTCATTAAGTCAGACATAAAAACACATAGTTTACATGTTGATTTTTAGAATTTTTATTTACTTTTATTATGTATGTGTGGGTATTTTGCCTGCATGTATTTATGTGTACCACATGTGAGCCTGGTACTCATGGAGATCAGAAGAGGGTGCCAGGAACTGGGGTACAGGCATTGTTAGCCACAGTGTGAGTGCTGAGAATGGAATCTTCATCCTTTGCAGGAGGAGTCTGTGCTCTTAACCACTGAGCCATCTCTCCATCCCACACCCCCCCCATTCTCTTGAAACCCCAGACAAAAAGCCCCTTTCTTTTCATTGTTGAATATTGACTTCTTTAAAATAAAAAAATACCTCAGTCATCTAGTATAATTTAAATTGTGGTTGAACTAATTATGTGTGATAGAAATGAATTTACCTAGGTTTTTATATTTTTCAGTTTATTGCTCCCTTCTTGGTGGTGCTGGGGTTGGAACCCAGGGCCTCATGTGTGGTAGGCAAGTGCTCTACAACTGAGGGATACCCCCATTCCAGGTTATCTCTCAGGGAATGCTGTCTCCTTAAAAGGAATTTTAACCCCAGANAAGCATGGTCACTGGGGAGGACCACCTGAAGAGAATTCCTTGGGATGTACTCATGTGAAGATCATTGGGAAAATGATTCTTCTTTTCCCTTAATGGTTCTGTCAGAGAGTGGCCTAGCTTTAGGTGTTCTTAGGAGCTGCTGAAGGAGGGCAGGAAACCTTCCCTGGCCTCAGTGCCTTGTTATCCATGCATTTGGGCCTGAGCATATCTGGGGGTGTACCCACCTTCACAGCTTTCCTGCCTGGTGTTAGGTCTGGTGTCATTTTACAGCTGCACATGCTGTTCGTATTTTCCAGCATCTTTGATGGCTCACTCATGAGAACTTCTTCATAGTTTGCCTAGATCAGT
>LZPO01087178.1:387360-408801 GCA_001675575.1 Neotoma lepida | reverse complement strand
AAGACAGGGTTTCTCTGTGTAGCTTTGGTGCCTTTCCTGGAACTCACTCGGTAGCCCAGGCTGGCCTCGAACTCACAGAGATCCTCCCGCCTCTGCCTCCCGAGTGCTGGGATTAAAGGCGTGTGCCACCACCGCCCGGCTGAATCCAGCCTTTCTTAAGTTCTCATTATAGGGGCAGAATACAGCCAGATTCTTTGCCAAAATGTAACATGGATGGCTTTGTTGTGTTACTTTTTTTTTGAGTTGGGGGGGGAGATGTGAACAAATGCCCACTTAGCCCAGATAGGGCACTGACAACAGACCAAATTAAACCAAATTTTATTGGGATTAGTTACTGAAACATGGATGACTCAAAGGCACCTCCATCACTGAAATTCTGACCCCAGCATGAGTGATGACTCACCAAAGCTATTTTCCTTCAGTTCCTTGCATAACTAACTGGTAGGCAGCGTGGCTCATTCTCCAGTGGTTGTTATATAACCAGGGGAGAAGCTTTCCTAAGTTTCAGGAACTTCCCAAGGAGTATAAGTTTGCTTAATTCCTGAATTTCTTCCCCCTGCTGTCATGTGACACTGGTATTTCCATTTGACTCTTGATGAAAGCAGGCAACCCAAGCTGCATTAGACATGTGAGCTTCTCTAGCCTTCTAAAGGTGTTACTTAGTTGACAAGCATGGGAGAGAAGCAACACACTCCCTGGACACAGTGAGGTGTCGGCTTTGTCATTTCATCTTCATGCTTGGTTCTCAGATACTGCTATTGTCTTAAAATACTTTGTGGAGATAGTTCTAGACGCATTTTAAAGTACAGTCCTGAGGCTGAGGCCATGCCCTCACCCCCCACCCCATCACCATATAAATCAGACACAGTAGTTCACACCCTGGAATAGAGGCAGGAGAATCAGAACACAAGTTCAAGTTCATTCTGAACTACATATAGAGTTCAAGGCCAGCATAGGCTATGTGAGACCCTGTCTCAAAGCAAACAGATAGCAAAAATAGCAGTCCTCACTCTGACTATTCCAGAGTTGTTGTCTTTGGCAGGTAAGAGCTTCCATGAGAAAGAGGTCTCATAGCAGTCCACATGTGGCTGAGAGACATGTACCCCAGAAAACAAGAAAGATAGGATCCAATGAGTTTGCTCACAAAGGTGGGCTGGCTTTCCTGTAGGACACATAGCTGCTGTGAAGTTGGCTGTGAAGGCCCTGAGACTTCACCAGGCTACTACTTCCACTGATTTCCACCCAGGTTGTAAAACTGAGGACACCGTCAGGTGGTGGCAAAAGAAAACAGAAACTTCAAGGAACAGGGACTGGATGGAGCTCAAACTCTGAGATGTATTTNTGTAGTCCACCATTCCTTCACTAGAAATGGCCTTGTAGAGCCCTGTCCTCCCTCCTGCCCTTGTCTGACCTACGTGCATGTAAGTTCTGGAACTCCTCTCAGTCATACATTGTAAATGCTACTTAGGCTCCATGCAGGGCAAGGGGATTCCCTTTACTGGGCTTGCAACCCGGCTGGTACCTGGGATAGAGCCTTCAGCTGAGAACCAAGTGGTCACTTAGGAACTGGTCCTTTCCTGGAACCCTATTCCATGACACCTGTTAGGGATCTCTTCCCTACAGCTGAGGATCACTTTAAACTCAGCTCTCAGCTGCCCCCCCATGACACCCCTAGTGACCTTCTTTTCTTTAAGCCCCATCCTCTGGAAGTTCCACTACCTCCCAGTACTGCCACAGGCCGGCATCCAGGCTTTTACCACATAGCCTTTGGGCAACACTGAAGGTCCAAACCAAAACAATTGCCTTTCCAGAAAACTGATACTCAAAGCACTGTGTGTGGATTTGTAACCAGCAGGGCTGGTGTTGTCTGCTCTGTGTTGCACAGTGGATGAGCCTTAGCATACAGATAGTATGTTAGGACCCCATCAGGTGTAAATCACAGTTTTAGGTTCTTATTTGGTAGGGCTGGGGACACCAAATCTAAATAAGTATGTTAAGTAGTTAATTACCAGGGCTGAGGCTGGCTCAGTGGTAGAGCATCTGGCTGCTAAGTATGCACAAGGTCCTGGGACTGGGCCCCAGTACAGTAGAAAAATGTACTTCATTGCTGTACTCCTTTTTAAAAATGAGTAGAACTTGAACTGTAGGTTTCTATCATAAACCATCTGACCAGGGCTAGGTGTGGAGGGTAGTAGTAGAATATTGCCTAGTGTGTAAGCACTGGGTCCTATCTCCAGCAACCAGCAAGATTAAACATCTTAACCAGTTCTCTCTCACAGTACATGCAGTCTTTGAGGAGAAACTTGTTTCTGTGCCTTAGACTTGGTTGATGGTACTGATTTGTCTGTTAGGTTCAGCTGGCTGAGGATGAGTGAATCTGTGTCTGTTTCTGGTATCCTAGTAGTTCCTTTCTTCTTTCTGTCTTTGGCTGCCTTGTTTCTAGTACTGGGTGTTTACTGTTGCTTCTTGCTCATGGGGCAGGTCTTTTTCTAGGATGAGGAAGGTGGTTTTGTTGCATCACTTACCCTTCAGATGACTCACTTGCAGGTCAGGCTGGAGAAGAGCAAGGGAGTGCTTTCTGTCCTGTTGCAGGCCTCATCCCCTGAAAGGGACAGCTTCCATTTCANTAAGCAGAATATTTTGGGTGGTTTTCCAAGCTCATCCCCTCCCATTTAAAACATTTTTTTCTCCTTTAAACCATAAGGTATATCTTAGANCACTTATGTTACAAAAAATTTGCTCTGCTCAGGAATCCAGGTTGATAGCTAAGCACTTTAAAGCCACAGCATTAACAATAGACAGGTCTTGCAACATGTTTGTTTTTTGTTTTGCCTTCATTCCTTTTGTTCTTAATGTCAACTGTGTTTATAATAGAGTCAGGGGAGCAGATACTGGGCCACTTGACAATTAGAAACTTAATACATCATTCATAAATAGTTTTTGTTGGAATGGAAATGTCATATGGAGAAAGCACTTGCACAAGAAACAAGAGTTTTCTAGGTTGGTGTGGTAACTCCTTCATGACTAGAGGTCTCTGGCTTCCNAGGCTTGTACCCTGGCAATGACACAGGGCTCAGGTGACATCATATCTGTCAAAATTGCATTGATTCCATTTTAGCATCTTAAGGACAACTGATCTGAGAAAAATATGAAAATTCAAAGACATTTGCTGATATATGAGTAATTTTTGCCACTTTCAAACTATGTGACAGTCAGTGACAAATCCACAGGACACATTTGCCAAGGTTTTCCTGAACCATAGTCATCCTTACATAGTAGCTTTGCTTTTTGAGGTCTGGAGAAGATTGGCTGGTCTGTTTTCATGCTACTTTCTGTAAAAATGTTTGAGAGATATTCTGAGCTTGGTGGGTCACAGTGTGGCTCTTGCTGTTACTCAGTCCTGCTCTTGTGGCCTTTATAAAAGCAGCAATTGGTAACAATAGTTTAAGATGGAAGACTTGTGATTGTTTGTTTGTGACCTGAAGTAGAGACTTTACCCTTCTTGAGATACTGAGTAGAGACTCCCAAGAAAGCTGGTCTCAGGGCTGATTTCTCCAGGAGCACTGCATTTGAGCAGCCCGAAGGCCTACCACATAGTTTTTTAAGTGGGCAACTTTGTAATCCTTGTGAGACTGCTAATGAAACTCAGATGGCCTGCAGCCTGTTGGGAGGCGGGAGGACTGAGAATCCCTGCTGTGCTGGTAGTTTTATGTCAACTTGACACAAGCTAGAGTCACTGGGAAGACAGAACCTCAATTGAAAAAATGACCCCCTAGGTTGATTGTGGGCAAAGCTATGGCTCATTATTTTAATCAAGGATTGATGTGGGAGANCCCATCTCTGTGGGCAGTGCCCCTGCTAAGCTGATGATCCTGGATACTAGAAGAAGGCAAGCTCATCATGCCGGGAAGAGAAAGTCAGCAGGCAGAACTCTCAGTGGCCTCTGCATCAGCTCTTGCCTGCAGGTTCCTGCCTTGTTTGAGTTCCTGCCCTGACTTCCAACAGAGTGTGACCTGAGCNTTGTAAACCATTTACTCCTCAACTTTTTTTGGCTATGGTGTTTTATGACATCAATAGAAACCTGAACTAAGACACTGCTCTGGAAAGTGCTGGTGTCTTTTGTCTCTCTGACTCCTGGTATTGCTGTTGCTTTGAAAATTGTCCATGGACATAAGGGAAGAAGNGAGACCTTGTCTGTATGCATTGTGCCTTGTTGAAGTTCTCAATTACTGGTATGACTGTCTTTCTGTATCCATGTGCTAGTCTGTGATATGGTAAAGACAAGCCAAAGAGCCTGCCTTTCTCAGACTGAAGTCCTAGGGAAGCCCAGCATTCCATCAGAAAAGTGTAGGTGTTGTCTGTGGTATGTATGCATGTGCCATCATTTTCTTAGTCCNTTTAAATAGACTGCATCAGTGTTCCTGATTTCTTCTTGCTCCATGCTGCAGTACATCCCGGCATGGTGCTGTTGTCCATTCCACCTTTATTTATAAACTTGTAGCCCTCCTAGAATTTTTATATTAATTACTATATTAAAAAAATTATGGCCATACAGCATTTTGGTAGTTCTTTAAATTTGTGCCCAAAGGAGTACTTAGCTCTCCACATATTCCCTGTCCCTGCTAGTTAAATATCTGATGGCCTGTCTACTGGCCATTGCAGAGGATATGTGTAGGGCCTCTGGGCTCTGCTGTATTTTCCTGAAGAGAACTGATGCTTGTCTTAGCAAGTCACTGTCTGTGCCCCATCCTTTGTTTGCAGCACTCACTCTTCTCAGTGTCTCAGTGTCTGCCTCAGACTCTCATGTGATTCTGGCCAGCTGAACACTCAGGACATTTGTCATGTGCACTAGGTGATTCTGCCTTGNAGCCTCCTCCTTGTGCTTCTTCTTCCTTTGTCTACACTCNGGGAAAGCCAGGCTCTATCTTGTAACTTGCACTGTGTGAGCTTGCTTGAAAGCTCTCTCTTTGTCTCATGCAGTACTTTCTCCTCAGAAGGGACAGCCCTGGCTGTCCTGGAACTTGCTCTGCTCACAGAGAGGGTTCTTTTATTGTGTCCAGAACTCATGTTACTACAAATGAGGGGGCTGTTGCCATGCAATCTGGACTACCATTACTACTGCTCATAAAGTTTCAACTCCTCTGCAAACTGTATGTGTTTTACTAGCTTTACTTTAAAATTTTTATGCTATGTATTCGTTATTGTTCAATTCTAAGTTATTGAGCTTATTTTTATAGCTTTTATTTTTATATTTTTATATATTTTTTTTAACTATGTGTGTGGGTATGTGTACTTGAGTGAGGATGGTGTCAGATCCCCTGGAGTTCCACATGGTTGTGAGTGGCCTGAAGTGGTCCTGGGGACTGAATTCTTTCTCTAGAAGAGCAGCAAGTGATCGCTCCAGCCCAGAGACATTATTTTAATTTTCCAAATATTATTTGGAGTTTTAAAACTTACTTGAAAAAATAATTTTTAAATCAATCCAAAATAGGAGAATGACAGCCCTGGCTATGTATTCAGATTCTGTTTCAAAGCAATTAAAAAAAAATTTAAACTTAATTGCATAGTGAATCAGAGAATCAGTGTAATGTACCAGGGACTGTGAGAGCCTGCTGCTGTGCACTGGCTGCTTTGTAGTTCTATTGATATACTTTAATATGGTATGTATTTAAAAATTGTAGTTACATTTAATGAGTGTGTACACATACATATGCATGTGCCACAGCATGTATGTGGCGGTCAGAGGTCAGAGGACAATTTATGGGAGTCTGTTCTCTCCTTCCACAGTGTGAGTCCCTGGGATTAAACTCAGGTCATTAGATTTGGCAGTGGGTGCCTTTACTTGTTGAGCCATTGCACTTTTTGGTTTTTCCAGATAGGGTTTCTCTGTGCAGCCCTGGCTGTCCTGGAACTTGCTCTGTAGACCAGGCTGGCCTGGAACTCACAGAGCTCTGCCTGCCTCTGCCTCCCGAGTGCTGGGATTAAAGGTGTGTGCCATCACTGCTGGCTCGCCATTGCAGTTTTGAGGAGCCAGTCTAGATGCATACCAGGTTAGAATGGTGGCTTCCTGAGGAACTGGGTGTTTGGCATCGCAGTCACCCTGCTTGTCTGGAAAGGGCTCTGTATTTACCTTATTAATTTGCTACCTCAGTCTTTCCTTTCTGTTAGTGTTTGCTTGGTGTATCTTCTGCTATTCCTTTACTTTCACCCTTTGTGTGAACTTTTGTTTTAGGTGTGTTACATGGTTATGTGGTGATGTAATCCAGTCCAACAAATCTGCCTTTTAGCAAAATAATCCTGCCTGCTAACATTTCCAGCTATTGAAATCCTTGGCTTTATTCCTTCAATCTTGTCTTGTTTTTATTAGGATTATTTGAGTTTTTCTCTCATTGTCTCTATCTCCTCCTTGTTTTGTTTTCTTGTTCCTTCACTCTGCTTCTCTGATGCCTTTCTTTTCTGAGTTTATTTTTCTCGATAGGGTATTAAAAGTTGACCTCTGCTTCTCTGCCTCAGTGATTAGCTCCCTTTAAAGCAGGCTTGGATATGTTTGGTGCATACTTGAAAGTAATGAAAGCCTTTCTCTTCTGACAGTAGAAGGACCTTAGAATTACTCAATTCTTACATCCTGGTCCTTGTGTGTTTGTAGACTGTGTCCTGCTTTGTTGGAAGAAGGCTAGTCTCAGCGTTAGACATTGTTATTANTGACTTTACCACCAATGTTTTTTTCCCTGTTTGTATCAGTGTATCATGGTGCCCTTTCCCATTTCTCTTTGTAGCTCAGAACATTTTTCTGAGGTCATTTTCCTTTTTCTGAAGTTCATCCTTCAAAGTTTTGTACTTCAGGTTTGTTTTGGGGGAAAATCTCTTGAGATTTCTTTTGTGTTATTTGCTGAAAATATTTTTGGTGAGCTTTTAATTCTGAGGTTCCAGTGGTTCCTCTGTTCCCTTGAAAAGCACACATTGCCTTTCCTCTGACATCCATTAAAAAAACTGTGTGTACAATGTGTATGTGCAGTGCTTGTGTATGCATGTTCATGTGTGTGGATGTGGGCAAGCATGCCACAGTGTACATCTAGAGGCCTTGAGTGTCATTTTTCGTCTTCCACCTTGTTTGAGACAGGGTGTCGTCTTTTTTTCTTTCTGATGTGTGTGAGACTGGCCCACAGTTTTAGAGATTCTCTTGTCTCTGCCTCCCATCCTTGTACGAATGCTGGGATTACAGATGTACTGTTACATGATCTTTCTTGAGAGATACAATATACACATCTACTTGCTCCAGATAGGGAGCCCACAGTGGACCAAAGTGCAGATACCATCAAAGTCCAACTCAATGAACCAGTGAGTTTTATTGAGGTCACTTACAGGAATATGGGTTAATTATAGGAGCAGAAATGACTCAAAGACATTTGTATCACCAAAGCCCACTCCACCACGGGTGACAGCTCACCAGGCTGGAAACCTGAAGCACACTGCACAACTTGCAGGTGCTCAACAGGATGGAGAGTGTTGTTTCCAGGTTGTTCAGTTGGGCTGAGCCTCTTCCAGGCAATTCAGCCAGTCTTTATTTCTTCTAGATAGTACAGCTGGTTCTTGCATCTTCCAGGTGGCTGCGCTGGTTTCAGAATTGTCTTTGCAACTTGGCTTTCTGAGAGTGACTCTTAATGTTTATGTACTCTTGGGGACCAAGGGGCTTAGTGAGTCTGGTCAGTTTCAGGGACTTCCTGAAGCTATTTTGAATTGTTTGCTTCCTGTCTTAAAGGGCTTCCCTGCAGAATGGAGTGTTTTACCCACTACTCCCCCAAACATCCTGTCTTTTCACCTCCTGGTAAACATCAAATTCTAGAATATTCTGTTGTTTCTCTTTCCCTTTACATCCTATGTCTTAAGAAGTTGCTCCCCAAGCTGGAAGGCCAACTTGGAGGAAACTGCTGCCCAGCACCCATGTCCCACTTCATNTGGATTATGGAGATTCAAACTCATGTCTTTAGACTTGCACAGTAAGTTGTTTATCAGTTGAGCTACCTTCCCAGTCCTGACTTCTGCCTCTGATGCTGAGAGTCCAGCTTTCGATGGGATGTCCTTTGTAGATATTGTCTTTTACTCTGACATTTTGAGACACTCTCTGTTTTTTGTATACTGTAGTCTGATTGTGATGTGTGTAGATCTATATTTGTTCTAATCTGAAGGTTATTTCCTCATTTCTGGAAAAGTCTCAGCCTTACCTTTTTGAAACACTTTTTTCTGCTATATTTTTTCTGGGTCTCCCAAGGAGCCCCAGTTGAAAGAAAGTTGGAATTTCTCTCTCTAGCTACTCTCATTTATCTTTTTTCCTTTGCTTTGTTTTTGTTTATATTTCTCTTTTCCCATGTGTCCAAGTACTCTTGGAATTTACAGTTTGTTTATTTTTAAAATGATTTTATTTTTTTAATTAAAAAATTATGTGTCTGTGGTGGGTCATGTGCACATGAGTACAGGTGTCTGTGGAGTTCAGAAGANGGTATTGGATTTCTTGGAGCTATGTGATGGTAAGCCATTCTATATGAGTGCTGGGAACTGAGCTAGGTACTCTGCAAAAGCAGCCAGTGTTCTTAACTGCTGAACTATCTCTCCATTGTTTATGGTTTTCATTTTTATAAGTTTTGTTAAAAAGATTTTTGCGTGTACATGTGTATGTACCTGTTTGTGTATGTGTGTGTTCATGTATGTGTAGAGACCAGAAGTTGCTGTTGGGTGTCTTCCTCACTTGTTCTCTATGGTTACGTTTTATTTTTATGTGGGTGCTTAGCATTGAGCTCAGGTCCTCATACTTTCATAGCAAGCACTTTACAGACTGAAACATCTCCCCAGCCCAAGTTCTGTTTTTTTGTTTTGCCTGGTGGTTCATAATAGTAGCCCTAGCTTTTTGGTCATGTTTTAATTTCTCTTACTTTTTACTCTGGGCATAGTGGAGCACACCTTTAATCCCAGCACTCAGGAGGCAGAGGCAGGCTGATCTCTGTAAATTCAAGGTCAGCTTGATCTGAGTTTCTAGTTCCAAGCTGCCTAGGACTACATAGTGAGATGCTGTTTTAAAAAACAAAACAAAGCAAACAAACAAAAACCCCAAAAATAACAACAACATTTTTTACTTAGCATATCTGTTTTCTGTTCTGCAGTTGATACCTCTAATGCCTGAAAACTATTGGTTCTGGCTCTGCCACAGTCCTTATGCTGGCTATTATTTGTACAGTCTTGATTTTTTCATGCACTATACAGTGGTCTGTGATACGAACCCACATTTGTTAGGGCTGTGTCTATGCTTCTTGGAAGACCTGGTTAATTTTTAATGTCCAGGAAGACTGGGGAGTCTCCCATTCTGGGCCTCCTGTGTGTTAAGTTATTGGTTTGTGAGTGTTTCAGGCTTGCCAACAGCATGAGATCATGCCAGGCTTGAGAGTTTGTTCTTTTCTGGTTCTCCGCATGTCCTGTGACTGCATCTGTGTCTGCCTGGGCTTTTTTTCCTTCCTCCACGTGAAGGCACGGTAATGGAAGCTCTCAGTTTCTGGAACCTGTCATAGTCTGTACTCACCTCTCACTTTTGACTTGATCAAAGAGATGTTCCTTTCATTTCCTACAAGCTCATTGGCAATTTTAAAATGAAGTCTTATGATTGAAAAATTTGGGCAAAAGGAAATAGGAGAGGCACTGCAGCTTTCATGTTCATATGGATGTGTGTGCCTGTGTCAAAATGTTGTATATAGAATTTGTCTAGCTTTCCCCTCCAGTGCTGTCATGAGACCCAAGGCCTTGGCATGCTAGGTAGTGCTCTGCACTGAATTACACCCCAGCTGTCATCTAGCCTTTCTTCTGTATGTGTGTATATGGTATCTGTGTGGAATACAGGCATGTGCATGTCACAGAGCACATGTATGTACATGTGAGCATGTATGTGCCGTGGCACACACGTGGAGGTCATGGAATAACTTCAGGTGTTGGGCTTTCNCTTCCATCTTTTTGAGACAGGGTCTCTTGTTTGCTGCTGTGGTTTCCAGGTTAGCTGGCCTGTGAGGGATTCTAGGGATTCTCTTGTCTTTACTTCCCATTTTGCTGTAGGAGCACTGAGATTATAAATGTCCTCCACTACATCTACCTTTATGTAGGTTCTGGGGATTTGAACCCAGCTCCTGATGCTTGTGTGGCAAGCACTTTTATCCAGGAAGCCATCTCTCAAACCTGTTGTCTGGCCTGTTTTATTGCTTTGCAGTAGGAAGGATCTGGGAGTTTCTATATTATATAGCACCTCCAGAAATCAAAGGGCTATAGTTTCTAGCTTCCACTGGACACTAGAATTGGCAGTTGTTCAGAACAGTGTGTAAAATCTTGTTTTACTGGAGTCATTGCCTAGTTGGTTGTTCAGATGATGGGATTGTGATAAGAGTGGGTTCTTCCTGCTGTGGGTTAAGCGGTCTGGCCTGGCCTGGCTGATGTTACATGCCACATACTGTCTTAGTTATTCTTCTATTGTGGTAATAAAACACCATGACCAAACAGCTTATAAAAGGAGGGGTTTATTTGGGCTTATGGTTCTAGAGGAATAAGAGTTCATCACCACAGGGAGCATGGAAACAGGCAAGCAGGCATGGTGGTTGAGCCTCGTCTGAGAGCCCACATATTAATTCACAAACGGGAAGCAGAGAACACACTAGGAATGGCATCATTTGGAACCTTAAAGTCCACACCAGTGACATACCTTCTTCAGCAAGGCCACGCTTCCTNATCCTTCCCAAACAGTTTCATCCAGTACTGGGGACCAAGTAAACATAATAGCCAATGAGACATTCTCATTCAAATAAGTATATTCCACTGTCTGGCTCTCATAGGCCCAAGGCCATATTGTAATGTAAAATGCATTTAGTCCAACTTCAGAAGTCCCTAAAAGTTTTAGTCTCAACACTGTTTAAAAGTCCAAAGTTCAAAAATCTCTTCTGAAACTCAAAGCAATCTCTTTAACTGTAACCCCTTATAAAATCAAAAAGCAAATTATATACTTATAATAACATACAGTGGCACAGAATATATATTGCCATTCTAGAATGGAGGAATAAAGGAAATGCTGGACTAAAGCAAGACTGAAACCCAGCAGGGCAACTCCAAATCCTGTAGCTCCGTGTCTGATGTTAAAGAGCTTAGATGGCTCTTCCTTCCAGCTTTGCTGCCTACAACACACTTCTCACTCTTGATCTGGTCCCATTCCCTTTCTGAAGCTCTTCTTGGCAGATGTTTCATGGCTATGTCATTTCCAATATCTTGGGACCTCCAATGCAGTACAGGCTTCACTTTCATAATTTCACAGGATGGCTTCTCAGGGCCTCCATGCAGGGATTCTACTGCCACATGCCTAACCACAGCAGCTCTCTGTAACCACANAGGAAGATACCATGATCCCTTTACTGGTGTGTCCTTCGTGACATGAAAGCTAGCACCACATGGATGATGACTACCAATTTGGGGTGAGCCTTGGCCCTCTAGAATCACATTTGCAGCAGCTTTGATTTGCTATCAACTTTTCAGTAGCAGAACATTCCTTAGGCCTTTTTCTTTCACACTCAGAAGCTTATCTGAGTGGAGTCTTGCCCTGAGAATACCCTTCCCTTTATTTCAGTGTGATTCAGGATTTCTCTTCATTTTCTTACCTCTTTCAGCACAAGCATTGGTTCCCACACTAAATTTCCAGGTTGTTCTTTTTCTCTTCACACTGTACATTTTTACTTCTTTTTGCCTTGCTTGCGTTTTCTTGTTGTAGATCTGCATAAAAGTGATTATATAATAAGCATGAGACAGAGTTGATAATAGGCTGCCTTGAAATCTCCTCTACTAAAGACATTAGTCCATTCCTTTTCAGTTTAGTCTCAGCCAAGTTCTTAGGATGAGAGTAGAAAGCAGCCACATTCTTGCCCAAAATATCACAAGAATGTTCTCTAGCCATGGTGCTAATATTGTTCCCCTATGAAACCTTTTGAGCTGGGCCTCCATAATCCTTGTTGCACTCAGCACTGTCTTCCAAGTTCCTACTAGGATGGCTTATTAAGCTCTGTTTATGATGTTCAACCATTTTTCTACCCTAAAGTTTTGAAACTTTGAGCTTTAAGCCTTCCACATCCTCCAAACCCAGATGGTCAAATCTGTTACTTCAAATAGTCCACTCCCTGGTATCAACTTCTTTCTTTTTTGTTGCTATGATAAAACACCATGAACAAGGCAACTTATAAAAGGAATTTAGGTCTTCCAATTCAGGAAGGATAAGAGTCCATCACCATCAAGGTGGGGAACATGGCAGCATCAGGCAGGCAGGCATGGCAAAGGAGCCCCAACTGAGAGTTTGTATCTCAACCCACAAACAGGAAGTAGAGAGCACACTGGGAATGGCACAAGTCTTTTGAAACTTCAAGGCCTCTCTCAGTGACACACTTCCTCCAACAAGGCCATCCGTCCTAATCCTTCCCAGATAGTTCTATCAAATGGGGACCAGGTATTCAAATATGAGCCTATGAACTATTCCCATTCAGGCCACCATCAGTTCCTTGGATAAGAGCTATGATTAGACTTTAGATGGCTTCACTGAGCCTCTAGAACACAGTACACATATAAACCAAGAGGTGCCTGAATATAAATACAGGCTTGGTACTACAAGGGCTAAGACATTGGTAAATAGGGTTGTGAGGTTTCCCATGAGACTCTTCTGCCTGTGGTTCTATACACAGAAGNTAGTGTCACAATGTTATTGCTAAAGCTTCCCCTATGTTATGGCCTTCTGCAGATGAAAACCATTAAACGTGTCTTCCATGTTATAATTGTTCTACCTGTATGTTATAGTTGGNCATCTGAGATGTAAATATGTTTAGGTCCTTCAGAGGGGAGGGGCATGAATTCAAGGTGAAATACTATGTGGATAGCCCAGCATGTCAACACTGTATTCTTTTGCATTTCAGTCTAATGCTGATGTCCCTGTACAATGTGAGCATCAATACAAAAGGCTTGAAATACATCAGTGAGAGTCCTGGATTTATCCCTTTGCTGCGGTGGCTTTTAAGTGGTAAGGAGTTCTCGGCTGTGTCCTGTATAGTCATATGCTCTACCTCCACAGCTGGAGGGGNCACTGGTGTATTAGAAGTCAGGAGCCATTATCTCACAGCNTTTACTATTTAAAAGTGACTTTTCTCTTTTGTTGGAGTGGCTTCTAGAGATGGAAGAGGAATACTCTTCATGGTGGCAACTTCAAGCCTTGGTACCCTCAGACACTGGGTTCTCAAAGCCTGTCCCTGCTCCTCTCCCAAGTGACTTCCTACTCTAGAAAGCCAGCTAGCATGTTAGTGGTTCCTAGTTATGTTTCTTACCTGTTGATTTTAGTTTTAGTTATGACCTTTGACGCAAAGATCATTTTATAAAACAGCACCAACCTGCTCCTTCTCTGAAAATAGAAGAGTAGATATGTGGTGGACATGGAAGGAAAAGTCGGAAGTCTGGGCAAAATGAAATGGGAGACACATGAAGTTAGTTGCATATGGATAGAACTTCAGAGTTGTAAATAAAATAAAACTTTCCTTATGGCTTCCTTTCTTGTTTACTTTTACCACTAATTTAGCATAAAATCTTGTCCTAATTTTTCCATAATTGTAAAGCCTACAAAGTGTACATGTCATTCAAATATTCAAATGACAAAAAATGGAATTTTCATTTTTTTCATGATTCAAATTAATCTGTTTTTGAGCTTTAGTTACTCTTGATATGAATACTTTTTTTCTACCAGTTCTATTGAGATCCAATAATTGCATATATCTTAAATGTAAAATTGATCATTTGAGTATAAATATCTACNTATAAAATCATTACCATAGTCAAGATAATGAAAGTATCATCCCACAAGACACTTTCCCCTCCCTCCTACCTGCCCCTCACTTTCCAGAGAGCCCCTCACCTCTTTTCTACATTGTAGTTTAGTTTCTTTCTTTTTTTTTTTTTTTTTTTGGTTTTTTTTCAAGACAGGGTTTCTCTGTTTAACAGCCACAACTGTCCTGGAACTCACTTGGTAGCCCAGGCTGGCCTCAAACTCAGAGATCCACCTGCCTCTGCCTCCTGAGTGCTGGGATTAAAGGCGTGCGCTATCACCACCGGGCTTAGTTTCTATTTTCTACAGTGATTATTGTATCTTACTAATTCACTGCTTCCTGTTACACACTGTTCAATTATGCAGATGAACCTCTTGAGTTGTTTATACAGCTTTGACATGTTACAGACATAGGTGCTGGAGTCTTCTTTGTGCATAGCGATGTGCTGGCATTTCTTTTGGGTAGATCCTGGGCACAGAATGACTGGGTCAGATGGAAGAGGCATATTCATGTTTTTAAACTGTCAACTGCTCTGCCATTCCCATCCCCACCAGAGGATATAGTATCACTGCTTGTCCTCACAGTTCTTGGTCTGCTCATACCATTTAGGTTTAGATATTCCAATAGGGATTTCTCGGTACCTCATTGTTTCATTATTACTAATGGTGCTTGAATGAAAGAAAGAAATAAAAAATGAGGGGGCTGGAGAGCTGGCTCAGAGGTTAGGAGCACTGGCTGCTCATCCAGAGGTCCTGAGTTCAATTCCCAGCAACCTCATGGTGGCTCACAACCATCTGTAATGAGGTCTGGTGCCCTCTTCTGGCCTGCAGGCATACATGCAGGCAGAACACTATGTANATAATAAATAAATAAATCTTAAAAAAAAATAATAAAAAGGAGGACATGACTGCTCCTAGGTACTGTAGAGGCGAAGGTTTATTGTAGATATGAGGGAGAGCATCGCTAGAGGCAGAGACATCTGGGAGAGCCCAGAATGAACATGACCCTGAGCTGGGCCATGTGAGGAGAGGCAGGAGGGGAGAGCCAGGAGACCAAAAGGCCAAAGGGCAAAAGAGTGAGAAAAAAAAAGACTAGCATAGCCAAAATGGCTGGACTATATAGGGAAGAGCAGCTGGGGTAAGGGCAGCCCATCCCAGTCATTGGACTGGAGAAGAGTAGGGTAGGATGCAGGGCATATCAGCCAGGACCCTGTAACAGGTAGGGATTGAGGGATGCTGGGGAAACCTAGTGGCCAGGGTCTACTTTGATATGTTAAATAGGCAGCTCAGCCATTTGTTCCGGGTTTAAGACCTAGTAGTATTGAACATCTTTTCATGTGTTTCAAATCAATCTTGATGGTGTTGTCATCTTAAGGAGCATAAATCCTCAAGGGCTGGAGAGCTGGCTCAGTGGTTAAGAGCACTGGTTGCTCTTCCAGAGGAGCTGTATTCAGTTCCCAGCACCCACATGGCAGCTCACAATTATCTGTAGTTCCAGTTCCTGGGGATTCAACATCCTTACATAGACATGCAGGCAGGCAAAATACCAATGCATATAAAAATAAATAAATCATTAAAAATTCTTTTTTAAAAAGAAGCATAAATACTCTAACTATATTCTTTTTTTCCAAGTAGTTTTGGCTATTTCTAAGGCTTTTGCCATGAATTTGAGAATAAATGTGTCACTTAATACAAAAAAGAAACACTTTTAGAAATTTTAATGGGAGTCTGTTGAATCAGTTTATTTAGGGGGGAATCAACATATTAGCAATATTAAGTCTTCTGAGCCAGGAGCCCAGGTATGTAGGGAATTCTCCTATGTCTGTATGTCCTAGGGACAGGGTGAACTGACCTCCTTGGCTTCTGGCTATCATTTGAGGGGTGTGTATAGAGTGAATATCCTTGCAGTGGTGTAGAGGTATTCTCTCTATCCAGAGCAGGATGTGTTTGCCACCTTTGTAATGAAGATATTTAACTCCAGGGCACAGGCCAGGCATGCTACTATTCATGTGAAGAGATATGGATTCTCTGAGCCTGGGGTCCCTGTACTGAGATGCAGTCTGTGTCATGTGTATAGTCTGTGGCATTGGATTGTGAACCAGCACAAACATGGATAACTCTGGCTGTAGCTATGACTAAGAAGTTTTGTCTTAGACAGCAGTGTATTATCTGTCAGCATCCTTCAAAATGTAGCATATAGCTTGTCAACCTACAAGTAGGGTGAAACCCTAGGCTTCTACAGCTTAAGGGCTGGTTAGGGGGCTTTAGATCCACATGCCCCAGACCTGGATACTCAACTAAACAGCTTTTTTTCTCTTGAGAATACATCACGAAACCAGGTGATTCCTGGACTTAGTGTCTGTGTGCAGCTCCACAGTACTAGCCTATAGGGCTAGGGGAGATGGTTAGGGAGAGAAGAGAATTGAAGACGAAGTCCCAACTGAGCAACAGCTGCTGCTGCTCTACACAGACCACGTATGTACTGGTTTATTGTTGTAAGTTTCCTGTAAGGCAAGGCATTACTGTCTGCTTCTCAGGCGAGGAGGCCAAGTGGCTTGCTGCAGGTTAGCAGCTGTGTGGCAGTGGAGCTGGGTTTGAACCCTGATTGTCTGCTGCATGGCCCTGTCCCTTACCCTAGCTGCTCTGCAGGCACTGATCAGGGCCATAAACCTCCATTCTGGAGATGGCCTACTTTAGCAGCCATTGGAACTGGCTTTGCTTGGTTTTGCAAAGACTTTTGCTGTCAATCAGTATGCCTGGCTCTGTTTAATCCAGTTTGTACTGGTGACCCTCCAGCAGCCTTTGTGAGTTGTTTGATTGTTCATGAAGGAAGAGCTGAGGCTAAGTGTTCTCTGGTGTCATAGCTGTGCTAGTCTAGAAGTGTTGGTGAGGTGACTGAGAATCTCAGCACTTCAGCTGAGTTTACGCTTCTTTCTTGGGTGCTCTCTGATGCCGGTAGACTTCTTGCCTTGACTTTGTGTCACAGACACAATGGGGTGATTCCCAAGGTATCTTAATGTACCACTTTGCTACAGGGGCTGTTTGTCCTCCCAGGATTTCTTGACCTTGAAGACAGTTCCTGTTCTTTGAACATAGCAAGCACACCCGGACCCTGGGGTCTACTGAAGCTCATCTCACTTGATGACTTTCAAGCAAAGCATGCTGGACTCAAGTCCCAGATACTTAACTACTGAGTTATGTGTGCTCTATTTAATGTCACTTTAATTTTAAATGCTTTAGAATTTAATGTGTGTTTTAAGTTTGTTTTTGTTGCTGCCAGTACTGCAACCTGGGGCTGCAGGTGTGCTCAGCAAGTCTGCTACTGAGCTGCTTCTCTAGCCCTGCCCTGAAGTTTAGAAAGATGAGAATGTGTTTTATCATGAAGTAGGGAAACAGGAGCACACTGGCTGCCTGGGAAACTGTGCTGCTTGTGCTTGGTGACTGTGCTGTTGCTCTCAGGACCTGACCCTGTGCCGTTGGGCCAGGAAAGAATTTGAAGACNGGCTGCCTATACTCTTTTGCCATTAAGTAGATCCAATTTGTGAAAATGTCCTCGATTTTGAGATTCTAATAATTTTTGAAAGGTCTGAAGCAAAGGGCTTGCTAACTCAGAAATCAGTTCCTGCGTTATATAATCCCATTATGGAGCTTGATGAGTTTAAAGAGAACAGCTTTAGACTCACTACACAGATGTGAATTGAAGCTTTCATACTGCTTAACTTATCTAATCTGCTAGAATTCACTTCTCTGATCTGTGCAGTGGGAATCCACTTCAGGGTCTTACCCCTAATACAGCAGGTGGCGGCTCTCCCTCCTATTTCTGATCTAAGTATCCTGTAGAAACTTGTTTCCCTTTACTTTGCTTGACTTAAGCAAGTTACTTCTGAGTTGTCAGACCCTCTGCTTCAGAGAACAGTTGCTGCTGTGCTTATCTCTGGGAAGNTCATCTCATTCCCTCTAACCTTTGCTGGATTTCGTTTGCTTTCATTGGTTCATCTACGTGGCTGCCTTTTTCCCAGGCTGGGTCCAAATTCTTCACATTCCTCTTAAACCACAGAACTGGCACAGAACTCTAGCAAATAGCTGATGAGGACAATGTGTATTTGGGTGGTGACCACATGTTATGTAACTGCTAATACAGACTAGTGTTAGAATCCCACTTGCAGCTGTGGTGCTGCATTCCCTGCCCGAGGATACAGTGCTGAATGGGCACATGGCATTCACACCCCATCTCACATCTACTTACTTCTCTGAGGGATCTGAAGCATGGCAAGCTTTGCATACTCTGTCTTTAGCTCAGACCTTCCTCCAGAGCTCCAGTCTCAGAGTCAGCTCAGTTTGATGAATCCATATCGCACATCGAATGGACAGTCACATCTAGTGTTTACACCAAATTCCCAGTCTTTTCCACACCAGCTCTACCCAGTCTTCCCAGACCCAGTGAATTGCAACTTTCCTTCTCAACTTATCAGACTGTTTAAAACTTCCCAGAAACTCTTGATTTGTTTTTAATCTGTCACACCAAGATCTAGTCTGTTTGGAGTCCTGATCACTGTGCTTTCAAATTGTACCTGGGATCAGAGTAGCAGCTGCCACTTCCTCCCTGTTCCAAGCCATCATCATCTCATGTGAGAACCTTCTGCAGGTCTCCTTGTGGTCCATCTTCCAGTTTGAGAGTTGGGAGCTGGGAATAGGAGGGAACAGACCACCGACCAGCTTTCTTCATTGAACCAAGAGCTGAGAGAGAAAAAATATTGTTAAAAATGCTTCTTTGAACTAGAACAGTGAATTGTACCTAAAGAACAAAAGTTGAGTAGGACAGATATTAACTGAGAACTACTCATTTTGTAGCCTAATTTAGCTTCCAACTTGTGATCCATCTGCTTCAGTTTACTGTGTGCTGGGATTAGAGGTCTAAGTGTCAGTATAATTGAACTTCTTACTCAAACTTGACCTTTAGATTTTGTGGCTCAGGGCTTGGAGGACAGGAGATAAAGCCTAAGTTCAATTCTAGGTGATAGCCTAATAGAGAACTCCCAAAGGTCCTTACTAGAGATGTTCCCTCAACTCTGGTCTTCAGGAAAACACGTTTCTTTGACCTTTGAGTGCAGTAGGGGGAGGTCTCTTTTAAGAATGAATAGCCAGGCTGATTTTCATGCTGNGTTGAAGGCTTGCTTCCAACCACCTGGCTGGACCCTGTCAATTAGACTAAGCCACTGTATCCACACATTTAGCTAGACATTCTCAGGTACTTGCAAAGATGTTTTGAGATGAGATTAGCTTTGGAATCAGTAGACTTGAGTAAAGCAGAGGGCCCTGACTGGTGCAGTGAGCTTTGCCCAGTCAGATGGAGGCCTGAGTAGGTAGGACACAAAGGCTTGCTGCTTGAGCTGGAGTATGGCCTTTTCCTGCCTCACCAGAAATGTTAGCGCTAGGTCGTGAGTCTGACGGCTTCTGGCCTGGAATGGCGTGTTGTTTCTCCCAGGTCTCCATTTCCCGCCTGTGGTTTTGGTACTTTGCAGTCTTCATTACTGTATGCCAGTCTTTAGAGTTAATTGTGTTATCTCACTGTCCATCTGCCAGTCTGTCCGTTCATCCATCCTCAGATCTTTTTGGCTGCATTTCTTTTTTTTGTTTTTTGTTTTTTTTTTTGTTTTTGTTTTTGTTTTTTTTTGAGACAGGGTTTCTCTGTGTAGCTTTGGCGCCTGTCCTGGAACTCACTCTGTAGCCCAGGCTGGCCTTGAACTCACAGAGATCCGCCTGCCTCTGCCTGCCAAGTGCTGGGATTAAAGGCATGTGCCACCACCACCTGGCTTGGCTGCATTTCTTAGGAGAACCATTTAGAAAAAGTTTCTGGAGGAACTTTTGACTTCAGCTAAGGTCTTAATGAATTCTTACAAATAGCATTCCAGGATTTAAAAAAAAATGTCTTTTATTTTTTGAGATTATAATGTAATTACGTCATTTCCCTCTCCCTTTCCTCCATCTAACCCCTCCCATTTACCCCNCCTTGCTCTCTTTCAAATTCATGCCTCTTTTTCATTAATTGTTGTTATACATGTATGTGTGTATATACATATTCCAAAATACACAAATACAACCTGGTCAGTGTGTAAAATGTTAACTTGTCTTCAGGACTATTTGGTGCTGGATAATTAGCAATTGGAGTACTCTTCCTGGGGAAGACTATTTTCCCCACTCTTAGCATTCCTTAGTTGCCTATGGTTCTTTGTGTAGTGTTGAATCCTCCTTGGTTTTCCCTGTCCACTTTGGCATGTCTGTTGTTGTCCTTGTTCAGCTCATGTTTAGGCAGTCATGTTGGTGAGACTTTATAGGTTGTAGCTTCTGACATTCCTAGGAGACACAATCTCACAGTAAACTCCCTGGGCTTCTGCCTCTTAGAATCTTCAACACCCTCTTCTGACATCTGCCAGGCACACACATGTACGCAGACACACATACTCATAAAATAAAAATAATTCTTTAAAAAAACTACCACTAAATATATTAACCTTTGAAGCAGGTGGATAAAAGGTAAAAACCTTAAAAGAAATATCACGGACTGATAGTTGCCTCTCAGAGCAATAACGTCATCTCTTATTTGAAGAAAAAATAACTGCCGACCATGATCTGTAAACCATCTCTCTCGTGTATTATTACCCTTCTCATTGTCACAGAATACCTGATGGAAGTGACCTAAAGTGAAGGAAGATTTATCTAGGTCCTGGTTTCAGAGTTTTTAGTTCTTCCTGACAGGGAGGGGTGGCAGAGTAGCTCCCATAATAACAGACAGGAAGCGCGAAGGAAAAGGGATCAGGGTTTTGGCATGTCTGTCAAAGGCATGCCCACAGTGATCCACTTGCTCCAGTTAGGCCCTAACTCTTAAAATTCTTGCCATCCCCCACCCAACAAAAAAATACCAGCTGGGAACACATAAGCCTGTAGAGGATTCAGATCATAACATCTACCAAATNTCTTTCAAGAACATTCTAGACAAAAGAAAACCTCCAGCCTGTTAGCCATAAGCCATTGGTAGCAATGGACAGTTCTAAGAGATGTGCTTTGGATGTATGTGGTCTTGGATGGGTGGTATAAGATACACAGGACAGTGATCAGAGACAGTGGCAAAGGAGATTCTTGAATGATAGCACATAGTCTTAGGAGAAACTATAAGAAGTGTCAGAAATGGCTCCAGTGATGAGGGATATTTTAGTACTCCATGGGCAGTGACTGACAGATCAGCATTACCAAAAACTCAGCAGGGATGTGAATAATTTGCCTGCTGAATACACAGAACACTGTGTCCAGTTAGAGAATATCTATGTATTTCCTGCACATATGGTCACCCACCAGAATTGGCCAGTTTATGGGCTGCACATCAGGAAAATTCCACAGATGTTAGACAGCCAGAATCATATGGAGTGTCTTCTTAGGGTAGGGCAGAATGAAGCTGGAAGTCAGTAAAATGCATCAGGCAGACACAAAGTAAGAGGTAGTCATAATAGAAGCCAGATGGTTTGGGATTAAATGATGAAAATATTACATCATCAAAATGGATGAGGTGCATTTAAATTCTC
>LZPO01087178.1:375892-387222 GCA_001675575.1 Neotoma lepida | reverse complement strand
TGTATGCATACATACTACAACATGTCAGAGAACCCTCAGGAATCAGTTTTTTCCTTCCACTGTGGGTTCTGGGAATGGAACTCGGGTTTTCAGCTCTATGCTGCAAGCACCTTTACCTTGCTATCCAGTGAGATGCATTTAGATCAGTACTTAGTGGAAGGATTAAGTGTTTATATCAGAAAGGAAGAAAGTGGAAAATTAGTGAACTTAACTTCTACTGTAAGAACTTAATAAATTGGGTGATGGTAAGATGGTTCATTAGGCAAAGGTGCTTGCCACCAAGCTTGAGGACCCACATGGTGAAAGAAAACCATCCCTTGCAAGTTATTCTCTGATCTCCACATGCATGTTGTGGCATGTGCCTTTCCAATGAATAAATGAATGTAATAATTTTGAAAAAGAACTTAAAGCTGAAAGAAGCACTAGGAGAAAAGCAGAAACAGAAAAGAGAGGATGTTTCCAGGTAGGCCCAACAACAGATCTGAAAGGAGTAGAGAGAATCAGTATATTTCAAGCTAATCAGTGAGTATCCAGTCTAAAGGACAGAGAATTGACCCAAACTGAGGCCCATGAGACATCATCATACACACCCACAAAGAAAAGAGGGAAGAGAGTAGAGCAGAGAAAAATACTACCGGGGCTGGAGAGACAACTCGGCGGTAAGAGCACTGGCTGCTCTTTCAGAGGCCCCACCTTCAATTCCCAGCACTCATATGGTGGCTCACAGCCAGAGCTTCAGTTCCAGAGGATCTAATACCCTGTGATGATTAATNCTATCAACTTGACAGGTTCTAGAATGATCTAGGAGACAAAACTCTGGGCATGTCTCTGAGGGAATTTTTAGACTGAGTTACTAAGATGTGAAAGATTCACCTNGAATGTGGCCAGCATCATTCACGTGGGCTGGGTCTCTGACTGAATAAAAAGGAGAAAATGGAGTAGAGCACCANTATCTACATCTCTAGTCTCCTAACTCTGGAGGTGATGTGTCTAGCAGCCTAATCTTCCCCATGGTGAACTCTGTCCCACAAACACTGAGCCAGAGTAAGTCCTTCCTCCTCACACTGCACATGTCATGGATTAGACCACAGCAAGAAAAGTTATCAATAGAACCCAATAGCAATCTCTTTTTTTCTTATTAAAATTGTGTGTATGTGTGATGCATGTATGTGTGGTGCATGTATGTATGGGGGGGGGTTAAGGTGAGGGCCACAGCACATGTGGAGGTCAGAGGACAACTGCAGGAATCGGTTCTCCACTTCTACCTTTCTCTGGGTTACAAGGATCAAACTCAGGTCTCCATTGCATTGCCCCTCCCCTATCTATCTAAATGATCTCAGTAATGAGAGGCTGCCTGGAGTCCTGTTCACTGCCAGAAATATTTTGTAGAGCAAGGAGCTAAGTACCAGCTTGGCCTTTGAGATAGATTATCAAGGCTGCTAGCAACTGGGCTACCATCTCCTTCTGAAGCATCTTAGTCCTGAGAAAATCAGACCACCCATTGTCTGAAGGTTGCGCTGAGAGGAAAGCGTGTGGAGTTAGAGGCAGAGGAACTCAAAAGTATGGGTTGTCATCCTCAGCACACGTTATCACATGGCCCTCAATACCCTTCCTTCACAGTCTTCCCCTAACATAGTGCCTCCTTCCCAGTCTTTCTATGCTCCCTGTTCCCTACTCAGCAATGTCCCTATATCAGAGTTTCGTTATTGTTATCAAGCAAATGAACTTGTCAGTCTTTAGAGATTATGTCAAGGCCACTTTGATTGGAGTTTGGGGTAGCCCAGGCCCTATTTTGTGCATTGTCCAGGCTTCATACTGATAAGGCAGCACTGCTCACAGATTCTTGGGAGGAGGCTTTTGCTCCTAATGAGCAATCCAGTGCCCAGGAGCCACAGCTCTACCATGCACTCTACCCTGTCATCAGCCACAGGGTAGAGCATGGAAGAGAGCACTCAAAGCATTTTTGAGTACAAGAGACTTGTGGCCTGTGAGGGTTTGTGGTCTTCTTAGGTCACCATTTGCATCTGGGCAGTCCCTGGAGGAGCCTTGATCTGCAATGAGGCTGATGCTGTGAATAATTTATTATACCTGACTAATCAGCATATGTGAATGTGTTTATCATAATNTGCTCTATTAGCATACCATAGAAGATATTAGAAATATGTATATTTCTTAACTTTAGCAGAATTAGGATACCATTTATTTGTTTTTGGCTTTTTTTGGCATATACTCTAATTTAAATTGGCACCTTTAATTTCCAAATGTTTGGAGGTTTTTCTGCTAGCTTTCTGTTACCGATTTCTAATATAAGGCCACTGTGCCAGAGAACATGATTCTAGTCCTCCTAAATTTGTTCCAGAGAACATGATTCTAGTCCTTCTAAATTTGTCAAGACTTGTTTTACAGTTCAAAGTATGGTCCATTCTGTAACTGTCCTGAGTACATGTGATGGAGAAGGGTATGTTCTGGTGTTGTTAGGTGGGGATTTTGTACATATTAATGCTTTCTTGTTAGTTAATGATGCTTGTAGATTTTTTTTGTATGTCTTGGCTGGTTTTCTCTCCACTTGCTCTACTGATGATTGAGAGAGAAGTGTTGAAGTCATTTGACCATTATTTCTGTCCTACTTTGCCCTGTTCCTCTGAAGCTTGGCTGCTAAAATCCTGTCCTCCCTGTTGTTGTGTCCTCTTGATGAGCTGACTCTGTTATCATTTCTGAATGCCTTTCCTTGTTCCTAATGGTAACTCTTGCTTTGAAGACTGCTTTGGTATCAGGCTTATTGCTGGATATCAGACCTGCTTTCCGTCTCTGTACTTCCAGCATACCACATGTCTTACTTTTCTATTGCCATGACAAAACCCCATGACTAAGGCATCTTATAAAAGAAGCACTTAATTTGAGGGGCATAGTTCTGGAGGATTAGAGTCTATGATATCATGACAGGGAGCATGGAAGCAGGCAGGCAGGCATGGCACTGGAGCAGTGGCTAAGAGCTTACATTCTGATCTGAAGTCCTTCCCAAACAATCCCACCAACTGATGACTATTCAAATACATGAGCCTGTGGGAACCATTCTCATTCAAATCACCACACTAAGTCTGTTAAAAGTGTCCCCTATTTTGTAGTTTGGACTTAAATATTTATTTATACTTATTTATTTGATACTGGGGATTGAACCAGGGCCTTATATGTGTTAGGCAAACATTGTGCCACTCACTGTACATCCCCAAGCNTTTTTTTTTTTTATTGAGACAGGGTTCTTTGTGTAGCCTTGGCTCACAGAGATCCACCTGCCTCTGCCTCCTGAGTGCAGTAGATAGACTTTTTTTTCCTTCCTGCCAGTTCCCAAATAACCGACATGGAGACTCAATATTAATTATAAATGCTCAGTCAATAGCTAAGGCTTATTACTAACTAGCTTGTACAACTTAAATTAACCCATTTATACTCATCTACATTCTGCCACATGGCGTTACCTCTCTTTCATCTTGCACCTCCTGTTTCCTCTTCCTGTCTCACTGGCAACTCCTCTGACTCCGACCTTCTTCTCAGTGTCCTTAGTCTGGTTTTCCTGCCTAACCTATTCTGTCCAGCTATTGGCCAGTCAGCTTCTTTATTAAGCCAATCAGCACAATTTACACAATGTACAGAAGGATTATTCCACAGCATTTCCTCCTTTAAAGGAAGGTTTTAACTTTAACATAGTAAAATTATATACAACAAAGCAGTTATCAAGTAAGAATTACAGTTACATTATCTAGTCCATTTATATTTGGCAAAATTAGAAAAAAAATCTATTATCTATCTTATCTTTGTGAGTCTAAAGTTTCATATCTAATTTACCTTTTTATCATAAATAAAGAAAACTTTAAGTCTAATTATTTAGTCTTTAAATCCATCAAAGACCCCAGAAGGGTGAAATGTTAACAACAGGGACATCTGGCTACCTGGACAGTCACTCTAGGTTCTTCTGTAACATTGGGGCATCTAAGTTTGGCCCACAGACCTTGTATATCTGACAGATATTTCTGAGAACCAGGGAATTTTGAAGGACTGTCCCACATTGTCTTGGAAAAGTTTGGCAGTCACTTTCTTTTGTGTCCTGCTGGTCCAGTTTGGACAGTATACTGTCAACAGTTGAGACAAGGGAAGTTTCTTTGTCCAAATGGGTAACTTTTGCCATAAAGAAAGCAAACTCCATACAGAGGTTTTTCATTTCTTTTGAAGTAAACAGGTGCTGTCAGAAGCAGATGTGTCTCACTGTCATGAAAAGCCTTAGGTTATTAAACATATTAAATGCCATATTCTGTAGGTCTTTGAAGTGTTTGAAGACAATCTATCTATCTATCTATCTAAATATATCTGTGTATTACCTTGAAAACATACCTAACATGACTGTTATAACATGTTATGTCTATTATAGATGACTATTAATCTGTATTTTTAATTACATTACATTTTAAAGCTGCATAAACACAATACCCCAAACAAGAGTAGAAACATACATATAGTATAACAAAAATAACTTAAATTTGTATCAATAAACCCAAATTCATACCAATGTAAAATATTTTGAGATTAATAGTTATTTTTGGGATTAAAGTAGATTCAATAATACCCNTTTTTCTTATTATTTCTATATTATATTCCCCTTTTTTCCTTTAGAAAGAGATCTTTGAATTTAACTCTTTTGTTTAGCTTTTTTTCTGACTATGACCAATAACAATTTGTAACCAATCCCCCTTAAATGATAACAAACATCCATCACCCATCTTTTGGGAATATGGGCAGTTTTCTCTAGACTGCTTCCTGTTGTCTGGGGGCACTGAATTCTTTGGGGGAACNTTGAGAAAATTCAGGATAATGGCTAAGTCTTGGTTGGAGTAGTCTGTGAGGCTGGATCATCTCAGCCAGCAGCTTTGAAACTATTCTGGATGCAGAACTCACAAACTGTAACAGAGGCATTCTGAGATGTTAGATCACCTGGACAATCCATTTTCATTGGTGCCTGGTCCCCTTGTTCTGAAAGTACATAAACTTTAACGGTAACATACATGTCTGTATTAATACAAGTACAGACTGTGTGTTGTACACAAGTTAGCCAAAGATGATTTTTTGTTTTATGTTTGAGCAGGTAGAATATACGCTACATGTTTTGAAATTTTTCTAGGTTTATTTCTTTTATGTTTGTAGTCAGGATTTTCAAGGGGTCTTTATCATACATGATCCATATTAACCTGGAGTGAATCCACAGCCTCTCATTTCCTGTGGAAATAAAAGCATAACCTCTTCCTCAAAGTAACATATGTTAGTGGAGGTTTCTTTCATGCCTGTCTGTTCCTAAATAGCCAGCAACTGCTTCTTAAATAATTGATTCCAAAGCTTGATATTACTTGTAAATGCTCAGCCAGTAGCTCAGGCTTATTACTAACTAGCTCTTACATTTAAATTAACCCATAATTCTTATTTATGTTTAGCCACGTAACTTGGTACCTTTTCTCAATACGCATTCTCATCTTGCTTCCTCTGTGTCTGGCTGNTGACTCCTGACTCCACTCTTCCTCTTCCCAGAATTCTCATAGTCTGCTCACCCCACCTACACTTCCTGCCTGGCTACTGGCCAATCAGCATTTTATTAAACCAATTTGAGTGACATATCTTTACAGTGTACAAGAGCATTATCCCACAGCAACCATATCTTTTGATATTCATTTTGAAGTTATTTTTAAAATATATAGGTTAGTTTAATCTAGCAGCTTTCATAATCAAATGTCTCTTAGCAGCCAAAAAAAATTAAAGACAACACAATAACATATAGGATCCAGACTCTTTGTGTATTTCTCATTTTTACATGGCTTTTTTCTTTTATATTACTTTACACCCTTTTTAAAGACTTTATTATTTTCAGTGAGAGTAATACCTATTTACAGTGTACAAAGATTGTTCCACAGCAGAGTGCTGGGATTAAAGGCATGTACCACCAACTGCCCAGCTCCCCAAATCTTTAAAACATTTAATAATTAGAATCAGGATCTCACTAAGTTGTCTAGTTGGCCTTGAACTTGTGATCTTCCTACCTTAGCCTTCTAGCTATCTCGGATATAGGCTTGTGTCAGTAGGCATGGCTTATTTTCTGCTTGTCCTGTTTTTTGTTCCTTACTCCATTAAATGCCTGTTCTCTTCTGGATTAATTTAGTAGTGGTTAGTAGTAGTAATTCTTTGTCTCTCCATTATTGGCTTATTGGCTTTAGTTTTTTCTCTTTTGGTGGGTTAGGAAATAAAGTCTGTCTGTTTAATGTATTCTAGCCACATTCTGATGCTGTTACACCCAGAGGAATATCAAGATGCTTACAGATGTAGACTTCTAGCCTTCTGCTGCTGTTTTCATCCCGTCTTAGTTTCCTTTCCTTTTGCTGTGACACAATACTCTGACAAAAACAACTTTAGGGAAAAGGTTTATTCTCTCTATAGTTGAAGCAGTCCGTTATGGCAAGAAGTCCAAGCATCAGAAGCTTGAAGCGGCTCCTCTTATTACATCCACTGTCAAGAACCAGACAGCAACAAAAGCTTGCCTATTAGCACTCAAATGCCTTCTCCATTTTATAAGGTTCAGGACCATAAGGAGCACAGTAGCCAGGAAATGTGCCAATGGCCTCTCCCCACAGAATCCTGCTGGTGCCTGACTCCCTTTCCCAGCATGATCCATCAGGCTGTGTGAAGAAAGAAGCTGAGAGGAACTTCTCTGTTTTCCTACAAGGAAGCCAACTTAGAGAACAGGAACACTGCTTTCCCTGCTCTGCCCACCCCGGAGGCACCATTCTTGTCCTGGTCCCTCTGCCTGAGCTTGTGTATTTCTCTGCGCCAGGCTGAATTCATTAGTGAAACCTACATCAATTGTGAAATGTGAAAATTACATGCTGCTGCCACTTTAATAGATGGCATATCATCCTGAAAGTGCTGTTCCCATGGCATTTCTGCCCACTTTAATGTGTCTTGCATGTATTGGAGTGGGACTCACAGGCTCTGCACGTGCGTCAGAGTAGAGCCACCTGCCATGCCAGTGTGTTTGGAAGAGCAGCCTTGTCTCTCTGCCTAGTTGGCTAAGCAGCTTCACTTCCACTGCCTTCCGTGTGATCTGCTAACTGCAGTATCACTTGAAAAGTAGGGANTTGCGAGAGGGAAATGAGGAATCTGTTGCTAGAGTGTGATTTAGAAGCAGACAGCACTGCTTGTGGAGTAAAGTCAGGAGGCTACGTTCCTTCATAAGATGGTTTTAATTTACTCTAACGTGTGAAGAGTAGTGTTGTTTTGGATTTGGGAAAGAAAACATTAAAAATATAAAGTAGCTGGTGGTATGGTTTTACCAGCATGTCTCCTAAGTGTCTAAGTGATTTGCTTTGTTATCTTCCCAGACTGTCACAGTCCTTCTTGAAACCACTCACTAGGAAGCTTTTTCACATTCCTTTATTTTATATTTCTTGGGGGAATAGCACTGTTATGTGGCTGATCTGTCATTTGTTGATACCTGTGCTGCTACCTTGGAAGTTGCTGGCTTGATGAGAGAGCTAGCATTCTGGGTCTTGGTTCCTTGGTCTCCCACAGAATACAGTGATAGAGAGTTTCCATTGCTTTACCAGCACTGTGGTGAGTCTTGCTGTGGGTGGCTCTTGGCAAGGTGGCACTCAGAGGGGCCAGCCCCACCTATTACTGCAGCATTCTAAGTGAGCAAAACTGAGCTTTTCCCACAGGAACTCGTATCCAGGTAGGGAGGCTTGACAGTAGACAAACAGAAAATGTTTATGATACAATGANAAGATAAAATGGAAGTGGGCTAGAGAATGATGTGAAGCTGCTCCTCTTGGTGTTTGAATGGAACAAACCGTGCTGAGAGCTATGAGCTGAGGAATGGGATGATGGGTGGACATTGGAGAGGGCCTGAGCAGCAGTGGGCATTTTAGGAGTGACTGTAGGCCAGTGTAGGCCAGGATGATATGCCAGAGGGTAGTGTCAGGAGTGGGTGCCCCAAGGGACTGATGGACCAACTTGCTTGTGAAGACTCAGGCAATACTCTGAACAGAGGAGGCCTTGGCCAGGGCTGGTTCTGACTCCTTAGAGGGAACTAGGAGGAGTCATAGGGACCTTGTAAGGTGAGAGGGCCAGTGTGGCCTAGAGCCCAGGGAGTGGTCCAGAAGAATGAAGGGAGTTCAGTTGGATGGTACCTGGGTTTTCAGTCTGCATGCTTGGGCCAGTGGTTGTGCTGTTGTAAGGAGTAGGAAAGAACCAGAAGTTTAGGTTGGTTCATTTAAGTCCAAGACATCTGCCAGCTGTTCCCAGGAGGGCAGCGTCCACAGCTGGGTTTATGAACTGAAAGGTGGGAAGGCACTGGTGCTCCAGAAGATGTAACCTTGGGAATCACTGTTATACAGAAAGGACTTATAGCTAGGCAGCAGATCACATGGCAGAGGAGCTAGGAGAAGGCTGGANACAGAACCTAGGGCCTCCTAGCATCCTCAATATGGTTTCTTCTCTCATCAGTGCTCAGCTGAGACAGAGCAAGGTTTTTGTTATGGTTTGAATACAAATTGTTCCCCACAATCATTTTCCTGCAAATTTCATTTTTCTTTATGGATAAATAAAATTTCATTGTATATGTATACCACATTTTAATCTTTATTTTTCTTTAAAAGTTTTTATTGCATTTATTAATGCACATGTTTACATGTATACACATGGACATGGTATATATGAGGAGGCCAGAGGACAGTTTATGTGAGTTGTTTCTCTCCTTTTATTATGTAGGTCACAGGGATCAAACTCAGGTTCAGGCTTCAAGGGGAGTGCCTTTACTCACTGAGCCATCTTGCTGGCCTCATATGTACCATATTTTCATTATCTATTCAGCAGTTGTTAGACACGTAGCTGATTCCATTTCTCTGCTATTGTGAATAGAGCAGCAATAAACATGTGTAAGTAAACATTCCTGTAGAAGGATATAGGGTCCTTTGGATCTATGCCAAGAGTGATGTAGCCAGGTTATATAGAAATCCACTCTCCTCCCCCACCCCTGCCGATTTCTATAATGGCTATATCAGTTTACACTCCCACCAACAATAAGGGTTCCTGTTTCCCCACATCCTATAGCATTTGCTGTAATTTGTTTTATTAATGATTGCTAAGATGATTGGTTTTTGAACATGGGTTTTCCTTTAACAGAGTGGCCCCCTTTCAGAGCTGAAGTTTCAGGCTGTTTCGAGCTGCCTGACATGATGCTGGGAACTGAACTCAGGTCTTCTGCAAGAGCATCAAGAGCTCTTAATGACTGAGCTATCTCTTCAGCCCTGAGAGTAGTCCTCTGTGTTGCTTCTCTCTAGGGTAGCACATTCCCATTGGTATGGGAAGGCCATCTGAGAAAAATGGAAGAAGATTTATTTTCCATGGCTTTGTGTGCTTGGGCAGAGCAGCACAGAAGTGAGGACATGGTAGATGAGTGTCTTCACCACAGTGGGCAGGGAGGCAGAAAGAGGGACATGGGAATGTGCCAGGGCAAGATAAAACCCTTTGTCTTCTAACTGACTTGGCCTTCCAGATGCTGCTGCTGCTGCTGGTGGTGGTGACAGTAGTGACCAAGACAGCACCATTCTCATCAGAGATATGTGTCTTTGGTAGGCACCAGTGTCATTGCTGTGGGCACTTTTATGTGAGATGCTGCCTGGTAACCATGCTAAAATCGCACCACAGTTGGCAGCGCCCTCCTATCATACTTGCCCCAGATTGCTGACTCATGTTCTCTGCCCCATGCTCTGCCCTCACCCCCCCACATGATTTAGAGAGTGGAAATACCAACAGGGAGCCTGTCCCATGTGGGGAGACTCTTGAAAGGACTTCGTGGAGAAAATAGCCCCTCAGATACAGAGGATGGGGTGGAGGATGATACACATTGAGGAACCAGAGGAAAAACACACAAGCAGAAGTTACTTCATACTTTGATTGTTTGAGTTTTTGTAGTAAAGCAGCTTGTTTCGTTTTGTGTTCTTTGGGTGCTACAATAGGGACATAAAGTATTTCTCCCTAAGGCTCGTATATTGAAGGCTTGGTTTCCAGCTGGTCACACTACTTAGGGAAGTTCTGGAAACTTTAGGAGGTGGGATATAAATGGAGAAAGTATCTCTAGGGCTGGGTTTCTAGGGACTATATCTTGTTCTGTACCCCACAACCCCGCCCCTAATCCAGGGAAGTAGGAACCATATGCTCACACTGCCTCACCACAGGCACAGAATCAACCATGAACTATGGACTGGAATTGTGAGCAAAAGTCCATCCTTTAAGTTGTTCTTTCAAGCATTTTAATCACAGCTACAGAAAAATGAAAGTTGGTACTGAGGGTGGACCCTTTGCTATGATAAACCTTACCTATGCTTCTTAGCCTTTGGAGCTGGTGTGCAGGAGGGATGAGGCTAGGGNGGCACTAGAATGCTGTAAACAGAACTCAGAGGACCGGCGTGTCCACAGGAATGCTAAGCTGTAGAGCCCTGTGTAGAGGCTTCCAGTGGGAATAAAGACTGTGTTGGGGATTGAACCAGAGGCCATTCATGTTCATCGTGGTATGGAACTTGTCTATGCTTTGTCCATGCCCTAAGACTTAGGGTAGGCTAATTTTATAGATGACAGACTAATTTGGTGGGTAAAGTTTCTAAGCAGCTAGATTGTATCAAGAGCTTTGCTGGCTGCTCTTAAACAGATTGCAATGAGAATTAGGGGTAAAAGAGAGAGCAGAAAGATCTGAAAAGTGTTTGGCCAGAGAAGCAAATTTAAAGTTGGGGCCAAGGTGAGTAAGGATGTTAAAAGAGATTATTGCCCTTTAAAAAGTTCCTTTTCTCACAGAAGCCCCTCTCTCTTCTATCATCTGGACTCCTGGAGCTTGGCCTGGTGCCCGGCTGTGGATCTCCGCATCTGCCTCCCATCAGTCTCTGGATCAGGGCTCTGTGTTGACAGACAGGGTATTCATCTATGTGAATACTCATTGGAGTATGTCAGTACAGGCTCCCTCTCGATTTCTTCCCGTAGTCTAAGGTGGGGTCATCCTTGCGTATTCCTGGGAACCTCCCTAGCATTCTGTTTCTCCCTATTCCCATTATGTCTTCATTTATCATGGTGTCTCTTTCCTTGCTATCTTACTGTGTCCCTCTTCCAACTCGAACCTCCCGTTCCCCTATGCTCACATCCTCCATCTTGTTGCTCTCTATTCCTCCCCCTTCCCCCCAGTCTGCCCATGCGGATTTCATCCAGTTCTCCCTCACTGGGCAGTCTATGCGTCCTTCCTAGGGTCCTCC
>LZPO01087178.1:335734-358406 GCA_001675575.1 Neotoma lepida | reverse complement strand
TTTGTTGTCATGTTTGTTATATATCTTGCTAGCTGGAGTCCAATTCCTCTAATCCTTTCTTTAGCCTTGAGGGAGGTGTAGGCAGAAGTTTCTGCCCTGCCACTAACTCCCAAATACCCAGCAGCTGCTTCACCAATCACACAGAGGCTTATATTAATTATAAATGTTTGACCAGTAGCTCAGGCTTATTACTACTAGTTCTTACACTTAAATTAACCCATAATTCTTATCTATGTTTAGCCACGTGGCTTTTCTCAGTATGGTATTCTCATCTTGCTTCCTCTGCGTCTGGCTGGTGACTCTCTTGACTCCTTCCTTCTCCCTGTATCTCTGTTAGGCTTTCCTGCCCAGCCTTATTCTGCCGGCTATAGACCAAATCAGCTTTTATTATCAACCAATGAAAGCAACATACTTTCACAGCATACAGAAGGGTCTTCCCACAGCAGGGAGGGCTGAATTGCTAGTCTCCACCTTTAGCTGTTGACCCTCCCTGCCTTGGGGTCCTTATTCTATTCTTGGCCTAGGTATAGTTAGCAAGTATTTGTGCAGCTCTGGGGAAGCATGGTAGGGGAGTTCTCCATTGTTTCAGTTTGCTAGTGTCTACTTGTGTGTGAGTGTGGGGCTTTCCCTATAATAGTGACCTTTTCCTTGGCAGCCACCCTACCCTGTATCTTCACAGCTGTTACCTCTCCTCTAGAACAGGAAGATTCCAGTAGTCTGGGCTTAGGATGGCTCCCTGTTCCTCCCTCAATGAAGAACAGGTTTTATTCCCTAACTTCCCTAACTACAATTCTCCTTTTCGTTCTATAAGAGATGTCTCTGGTCCAGGCTGAGGGAGTAGTATTCAGTCCCACTGACTTCTTGAAAGGTCCTTTTGAGAGGGTGTACTGATAAGAAAGAGGTGCTGGTTGGTTGTAAGCATGGCTCCTGATATAGTCCTCAGCCTACAGAGTATCTACTAGAGAGAACTGGTCAGAGTTTATCCTGGTTAAAGATTGTAGCTTTGATTTAGGCTATTATTTTGGTCTTTTTCAGTGGTTGTTGTAACATAAGCAGGTCCTGTAACTCGTGTGGGGCATTCAGATGGAGAGTAATGGAATACATTGTGGATCTTATAACCTGTGTGTGGTGGTTTGACAAATGAGAGTGGCCCCACAGGTTTATACATTTGATTCCCACATGGTGGACTGGGAAGGATTAGGAGATGTGACCTTGTTGGAGGAGGCCTCTCATTGGTGGTTTTTTGAGGTTTCTAAAGCCCATGCCAGGCTCTGCCTCCATCTTGTGAAATCTTGTGAATAAGGTGTGAGCTCTCAGCTATTGCTACAGCACTATGCCTGCCTGCCTGCCAAGCTTCCTGCCATAATGATCCTGGAATAACCCTCTGAAACTGTAAGCAAGTCCCAATTAAATGCTTTCTTTTATAAGCGGCCTTGGTCATGGTGTCTCTTCACAGCAATAGAATAGCAGCAAAGACACTGTGATATTGTCCATCTCAAAGGCCCTGAGTAGACTCTGTTGTTGCTGAGGGATTTGCCACAGTTGGAGTGAACATGAGCAGTAGTACCTCCTAAAACAAGCCCATGTCAGTCAGCTCTGCATGATGTTATTATTGTCTTAAAAAGAAGAGACAATTTGNGCTCCTAGTTTGAGATGCTTCAGTCTCTGGTCAGCTGGCCTTGTTGCTTTAGGCTGTGACAGCAGGATATGTCTATTTACCACATAGCAGCTAAGAAGCAAAGAGACAAACAAAGAGACTAGGATCCTAGTATCCTCCTCAAGAGCATGTCCCTGTGATCTAACTTCTTCCCATTAAATGCTATTCCCTAAAGAGCACCTCCCAAGAGCACCCCAGGCTATAACAACCATATCTTTCACATGGGAACCTTAGGGAACACATCAAACTCCTTAGAAACCCTGAGATTTCTAGTTTAGTGGGTTTTAAGATTTATTTTATTTTATATGTACAGGTGTTTTGTCTGTCTGTCTGTATGTGTACCACATATGTGCCTGGTACCCGTTGAGGTCAGAAGAAGGTATGGGATTCCTTGGAACTGGAGTTATGGATGGTTGTGAACCACCATGTGGATCTGGGAATTGAACCTGGATCATCAAAAAAGCAAGTGCTCTTAACTGCTGAGCCATCTCTCTATGCTTTAGTTTAGTGTTTTAAATTATATAATCATGACATTTGAAGATGGCTGTTTATTAAAGGTGGTAATTGTGTTCAGTCACGAACATAGCAATCTAGGCTTTCTGTTTCTGGACTAGCCCACAGCTTTCTCAACTATCAGACCTGTCATTCAGAAAGACCCCTTCAGGGGTGGCTTCCTGAAGAGGCTTTGATTTTAACCAGCAGCATCTCCTCTCCCCAGATCCAGATGCAGAAGTATGTCTTCATGCTTTGCGGCTCACCCAGTCTGTGGTTTTAGAACCAGAGGTCTTCTCCAAGGCAGCCCTGGAGCTCCGGAGCTCCTTACCCCTGCAGCGCATCCTGGCCATGTCCAAGAGCCGCAACTCCCACCTGCAGAATGCCGCCCAGGAACTCCTGGAAGACCTCCGTGCCCTGGACTGCAGTGTTTAGGTGTGCTTGACCTCTAGGGGCTAGATGAAAATGCCAGTGGCCCTTCCCCTTCCCAGGACCTTTACCTTTTGTGTTCACAACTAGATATCACTGTATGTCATGTGTTAGAGATTGCAGGCCTTGACTCACTAGAGATGGACATGATGGGTAAGCATCCTGCATTTCTGTCCTGGGAGGCCATACTTGTTAGGTAGTTGGTTATAGTTAATCTTGCCAGAGCAGTGACCAAAAAAGGTTGCAATCTCTAGGACCATCTCCTCTTAACACCTGGAAACTCTTCTTTCCAAGAGGAGCTTCTTGCTGCCCTAGAGGCTGCCCACACCAATAGGGCCACTCTAAAAATGGGAGTTTAGATCACCATCTACCGTGTGATCAGTGTTTTTCAGAAGCATTTTTGTAATACCCATTCTCTTTCTCTAGTAACTCTAGCCCCCACTACACAGGCTTCCCTTTGTAACCTTTGGATGAACCTATTATTTCACATTACATTGGACATTTGATCTCTGTTTTGGTGCTTCTTTTATTTCTGAATAAAGTTGAGTCAATATTAACTATCACATTGTGAAATATAATCTTGCAGTTTGGAAGCTGGTGTTCTTTGTACATTAACAATGTCATTTATGTAGCAAAATATACTTTCCTTACTTTGTTCTGGCCCTTTATGAACTTAAAGCAAGTATGGGAAAATGGCCTCAAGATAAGAAATATGAGAGTAGGGACTGGAGAGATGGCTCAGCAGTTAAGAGCACTTGACTGCTCTTCCAGAGGACCCAGGTTCAATTCCCAGCACCCACATGGCAGCTAACAACTGTCTGTAACTAGAAGATCTGACACCTTCACATGGACATGCATACAGGCAGAACATCAATGCACATAAAACAAAAGTAAATTATTAAAAAAAAATAAGAAATACAAGAGTAAATTCCATGAAGCCACCCATCTGCCTCTACCCACTCCTGTGGTGTGTGTGTGTGTGTGTGTGTGTGTGTGTGTGTGTCTATGCAGCCATCACACTAGCTTATGTTCTGAGACACTGGCAGAGGACAAAAGAAAACATGCTGCACCTGTCACAGATAGTGAAGTGTGCGAGAGAATTCCGTTTAAGTCAGCATACACCATTCTTTCTCTGGGTTGCTTCCTTCAAGGCAGGGAAAGTTATGTGTTCTGTAAGGGAAGAAGTGAATCTTGGCGTCCCCGTGCAGTGGCAGCCTTAGCACACATGTTGAGCTGTTTCTNTATGTGTGGTGTTGTAGAGTGACTTCATTGTCTTTTAAGAGGACCTGTACTTTATGTTGAATGAAGAACTCAGAGAAAGGCATGGCTGCTTGGATCTCACAAGGCAGCCTGTTGTGGAGCACTAACTCAGCAGAGCCAGGGAGGTGTAAAGCAGCTTAAGATTCATGGAGGCAGATGAGGGTCCGTCCATCTGTGCTTGGTGGCTCTGTAGGTCCGGTCCCNAGTAAGGATGAATGAGTNAATACTTCAGAATGGCATTCCCTTCTTTCTGCTTGCTACTTGTTTAATATCCTAGCAGGGGGAGGAGCTGTTGTGATTGACACGTGCTTCCTTCGGGATTGCTAAGGTTTCTCTACCAAGAAAGGCCTAGCTGTATGAAGATAGAAGAAACTGCTAGCCTTATACCATGTGGTTTGGCGGTTATTAGATGGTCATGAGGGTAAGGACTTGATCATTCCGTCTGTTCTGAGCTACATTCTAGGCAAGTGTTGCCAGGCAGATTCTCCTAGAATTTCTATGCACAGGTTTCCTTTGTGAGTACCACAGGAAGTACCAAAGGGCTCAGGCCAGTGTCCTTGCCCTTCACTGCAAGGCCAGCAGGAAAGCATGGCTTCTTTAATTTTTTTCTGTATCTAGTAACTTGAAGAAAACCCATTCAACTGAAAAATAAGAATATACATTGAAGCATATACCTCGCAGGGACTGAACCCTTGTGTGTTTAAAAACCAGAGATAAAGCTGTAAGGTGATACATGTACTTTTAATTTAACTGTTTTAAAGAAGCCTTCTTGTATTTGTAGAGTTTAGAAGCTCTTCTTCCTTGGCACCATCAGCTTATAGGAGAAGGTGGGAAATCTGGCAGAATAAGAGCCAGACTATACCAGCTCCTCCCCACTGAGCCTCTCTGCCTCTCTTATTAGCACCAGCTTTGGAATCTGCTCTGTCAGGTCTGAAAGCNGATCTTGGGTAATGCATAAAGCCATGTGAAGTCTCTGGGGATAGCTTTGGAGACCTGTCTCTTCTCTTCATGGAATAGGACTGGGATAGGCCTGGTGTGCAAGAGTTCTAGTGACAGAGATGTGGAATGACAGCAATGTGGAAAAAGGTTGTAGACTGCCTGCTACACCTGTTCTTCCAGACCCACTGTTGTGTGCTGCTGTGACGTGACACTAAGTGGAAAGGGCTAGCAAGTGTCTTTGAAGACTTCTGGTTTCCTGACATTTGCTTTGTATCTTCCCATAGCATAGCTGCTTAGAATGTCCCAGAAGGACTTATTTGACCCATGGATTATCCTGAGTAAAGGTCCTAGGGTAGCAAAGGATGTAGTGTCAGACTCAGCATCCTACCAGGAGAGTGTGAGCTCTGAAGATGGTGGGGATCCAATGAAAGGTCCTTGGATACTCTCCTAGTTGAAGCTGGGGTGGGGGGCAACGGGGGCAGGCAGGAAACAATTGGTATGGCCAGCCCTGCAAATGTTGCAACTGCGCCACCTTTGAGACTCGGCTATCTCTGCTCCAAACCTGTTTACATTTAGATTGATATGGAGATTGAGGATAAAAAGTTAGAGTGTGCTATACAATAAAAACTGTCTTTNTGATTTTTAAAGTCACAAAATAAATTGGACATAAAATCTTACCATATTAAGTGTAGAATTCAGCAGTACATCCATCACCACTCTGTTTCTAAGACTTTGCCCTCATCTCAGGGAGAAAAAACCCAGCAAACATCTCCCCACTCCCCAAGCCTCTCTCTCCCAGCCCTTGGTATTCCTGTTNTGTTGTGACTATGGATTTAGCTGAAACATTTGTCCCACTTGCTCTGGCTTATTTTCTCTGCATATTGTCAGGGTTCGTGTGTGTTTAGCATGTGTCAGAGCTCACTGTTTTAGTGACTATACAGTCATGTTTATATGACCACAGTGTTTTTCTCCATTTGTTGTTGAACACTTGGGTTCATTCCACCTTTTAGCTACTAGTGAATAATTCTGCCAAGAACATGAGTGTGCAAAGGTCTGCTTGAGTCTCTGCTCTTGATTCTTTGAGTGTATTAAATTGCTGGACCATGTGATAACACTATGTTTAACNNTGTATGTGGTTACACGTGCGTGTGTNTATGTGTTCAGGTGTGTGTGTGTGTGTGAGTTTAGAGGCCTAAAGTTGATGTCGGATGTTTCCCCTAGTCTCCACCATATATATTGAGGAGTTTGGGGATNCCANCTAGTCTAGCTAGCGAGCTTGCCCTGGGGATCCCCTGACTTTGTAATAAGAATTACAGGTAGCTGCCACACCCACCTGGCTTTTATATGGGTTCTAAGGATCTGGGTTCTGGTCCTCACATTTTTATGGCAAATTTTTATCCACTGAGCCATCTTCCCAGTCCATGTTTAACTTTTTGATGATTGCCAAACTGTTGCCCACAGAGCAGCTGCACCCAATCTCTGTTCTCACCANCAGCAATGCAAGGAGTCCTCATCTACCCCCTCCTTGTCAACACTTTCCTTCTCTGTCTTACTGATAGACCATTGATGATAGTAGCTGTGAAGCAGGTCTCACTGTAACCACATTTTTTTTTCATCCCTGATGGTGAGTGCTGCCTCTAGTGGCCATTAGCATGGCTGCTGTGGAGAGGTCTGTTGAGATCCTTGAGATGTGGTTTTTTGTTGTTGTTGTTTTTTGTGTTTGTGAGTTGGGCTGTTGCTTTTTGCAGAACTGCAGAAGTTTTCATGCGTTCAGGATCCTGCAGACTTAGGATTGCAAGTGCTTATTGTCACCTCACTGTCACTCCACTGTTTATGGTGTCCATTGACATAGAGGCTGTCTCTTATACACATCTAGATGTGTATAAGAGATGAGGGTCCCACTGTATTGCCCAGTGTAGCTTGGAGCTCCTGGACTTAAGTAGTCCTTCTGCCCCAACCTCTTGAGTAGTTGAAGAATCTGCCACTACATCCAGCTCATGCATTTTTACACATATAGTATAAGGCAATGGTCTAGATATGATATGTGGATATCCAATTTTCCAAATGCCATTTGTTCAATTTTATGATTGTCATTTTAACATGTCAGCACAAATGTGATTTTCAGTACTTAGAAATTGATGTATATATAGCTTTTTGTTTTTTAATTTGTCCTCCTGAGTAGCCCTTGTTATAAGGATTATGCCCAGAGGGGCTCCCTGACTTGCCTCTTGTTTTCCACAAAGGTGAGTCTAAAGTTCCTAGAACACACCTGGCACAGTGACTGGCAGTTGGAAGAGTGATGCCCACTCACATAGTCTAATGTGGTTTTTAAGTGAAGGCACTTTTATAGCTCCATCTTTATGCAGAACATTTCTGTGAGTGTCCATGAAGAACATTCCTGGCAGCAGGAAGAGGCAGAAGGCCAGAACTCATCCAAAGCCCACAGTGGTAGGGTGAACTTGAGTGCAGCTGTGGAAGTCTTTGTAATGCATGTTGTATGATAGCTGGGTATTGGAAGGTGGGGACANGGACAACCTTGGATTTACATTTAAATATAAAAAGGATTATGTCGAGCATCAGATGGGCACAATATCTGTCTTTGATCATGCTGACCTTTTCTACCCTTATACATGATTGGAGACCATGATATNAAGACCAGCAGTGAGCTGTGATGTCCACAAACACCTTCCCAGGATAAAGGCCTCTTCTCCCTTGGTTCCCAGAGAGCCAGGACCCAGAGGGTGCAACAAGGGTGGGAAGGCTGGAGCCAGCCTGGGCATGGGTGGCTCTTCTTTCCCAGGTCAGTCACAGCCATATGACAGGGTTCTTCAAGGAGCAGGCATCACAAGTAAAGGCCACGTGCTCCTGAGCAGCCAAGTGTGTGGGCTCCTCTCATACAATGTATTGGATCCCCACTGCTTTATGCATTGTGCTCAGGACATTTCCTCTTCCTATCCTCCNCACTGACTACACCCAAGGCCTACTCTGTGGGTTCCTATTGGGTACTGCCTTTTACCAGCTACTATGCATACACATGGACCTTAACAGCATGGGCCAACACAGAGGCAACATGTTCCTGCCAGAGTGGGGACTGTTGCCCTCTACCTGCTCACCCCTAAGGAAAACATCTCAGTCCTGTTCCTCTAGTCACACTAGCCACCATGTCTCCCTGGTGTGCCTCATGACTATCTGCTCTTTTTTGTGTTATAAACTATTTCCAGTTTCTCGGAGTGTGTGAGATCCCAGGAACTAGCCTTCTGGCAAGAGCCCTTTGCTCTGTACTTAAGAACATTGGTTGACTCTGGAGCACGGTGCAGTGTTAGGCACATGAATGAGGCATATTAATGGTGTCACTGTTTCAATGAAATTGAAGTTTTCCCTGTCATTGTTCTCCCCGAAGCTTTGTACAGAATGTTGACTGTACTTAATTTGCTACAGTTTACTGCTCAGAGCCACTCTATGAGGTGGCATTGTCAGCCACATTCTACTCAAGGGGACAATAGAGCCCCAGTGGCAGCACTTCAGTTTATAACTGTACTTGTCTGTGTTGGCCCTAGGTCACAACTGGTGTCATCTGCCCCTTCCTGGGCCAGTGTCCACATCTAGACCCCCCATGAACTCCAGAGCACTGTCTGTGGTTCTGGTGGTGAAGAGACCCTCAGAGAGATCTACAGCCTCTGGCCAGCATGCTTGCTGTGTTGCTCCCAGCAGGCCACCAGCCTGAGAGAAGGGAAGTAAGAGCTGGACAGGGAGCTCCATCGGCTTAAGCTTTCTGTGCCATGCTCAGGCTAGCACTTAGGCATGTGCTGACTTGTAAAAGGCTGCTGTGGCTGCCTGATGTGGTGCCAACTTAGAAAGAATGGAGAGAGACACGGACTTATTAATACTAAACCCAGATTGTTGAAAGATCTGCTCAGTACCTGCAGATCATCTTGTGAAATTTATGTTTATTCCCACTCACCGGCTTGCTCACTGACCACTGAATCCTGTTTTACCCTTATCTGGAATAACCNAATATGCCTNTTTTTCAGTGTTTCTTTGCAATTTTATGTAACTGAAATAAATCATTGCCTGGATCAGGACAAATCCAGCCCCCCCATCCCCTGCCACCTGCCCCCAACACACACACCCTGACCTAAGCCAGAAAGCCAGCAACAGGCTTCTCAGGCCTGGAGATCCTTTGTGTATTATACCCAGCCCAGGTGATAAGACCTCACCCGAGTGGCAGAGGGAGGGGAACTCCGCAGCTACTGTGCCTCTGAGGTTTCTTTCCTTTTTGTCTTACAACCAAATGCCACTAGAAGAGGAATGAANGGATGGCTAGCTCAGAAGAGATTAGTTAGTGTGCAGTGTGCAGGTGGGGGCACACACCCCAGAAGCAACATAGCTGGTTTTTAGACAAGACAATATTATCAGGGCACAGAGAAACCTCTTCACACAATGCATTGTGCTCAGGACATTTCCTCTTTTTGATGTGTCAGTGTCCTGCCTTCTACCACTTGAGAGAGGGAATGAACATCCTTGTGCATAGAGGAAACTCACCCACTCACAAGAGTAGAGATTGTTCCTTCCCAGGGGCCTTCAAGGTCTATAGAAGGCACCTTTAACGCTGCTCAGGAACACGTGGCCTTATTTGTGAGCCTGCTCCTTGGAGAACCCGGTCACCACCCATGCCCAGGCTGGCTCAAACCTTCCCACCCACCATGCAGCCTCTTGAGGCCTGCCCTCACCGCCTAGGCCAGCTTCATCCTCAGGGCCCTGGCTCCCTGGGAACCAAGGAGAAAGAAAAGAGGTCTTTCAGGGGCTGTGTCCTACCTTCGAGATCTCTGTGATGGCTGAGCTGCCCCACCCCTCTTCTGACCCTTGTTGGATCTCCCTACAGTCTCTTAACCATGACTCCAAACAGGTTGGCTTTTTTGTTTTTGTTTTTGTTTGCCTGAATCAAATGTGGACACAGTTCTGGACTCCAATGTCTGACAAATCAACAAAGCCAGTCACAGGTGTTGATGTCAAATGTCTGCCACTGTAGCTCAATATTAACACAGTAAATGCGTTTTTTTTTTTTTTTTTTAAAGTTTTATTTATTTATTATGTATACAGTGTTCTGTCTGCATGTATCCCTGCAGGCCAGAAGAGGGCACCAGATCTCATTACAGATGGTTGTGAGCCACCATGTGGTTGCTGGGAATTGAACTCAAGACCTCGGGAAGAGCAGTCTGGATTCTTAACCGCTGAGCCATCTCTCCAGCCCCGTGTCTGTATTCTTAAGTGTCTGTGTGTGATGTCACATATGCCTGAACGACTTTCTGTATGTGTCTGTCTCTGTATGTACGTGTGTATGCCTGTGTGNTTTTCTGGCTCTATGTGTATGTGTGCCTCCATGTGCATGTGTGCAGGTTGAGTGAGTGATGTGTCATACATGTTAAACATGCTGTGTCTAGCCAGATTGCCCACAAAGTTTTCCTCCAGGAATAGAAGAGGACGGAGAGGCATCCTTTGGGGGTGTGGCCACCAGTAGGCTGCCCATACTCTGGTGATAATCCCACAGCTATGCACATATGGGCAGACTAATNGGATTCAGTGGGTCATAAAAAAAAAGAGGGTATGAGTCTGGGAGGGTATGTGTTGGAGGAGTCCAGGAGGAATTGGGGGNGAATGTAAGAGTGGGAATGATAATGATATGGATACATTGTATACATATATGAAATTCTCAAAGAACATATTTTAAAAACAATAACAGTCCAGAAGAATCAATATCCTCAGAGCTTTTCCCTCGGAGAGAAGCCCCAAAGTTGAGAATATGGCGTGTTCTTATAGTCTTGAGTGAGAACTGGGCCACTGAGCCCAGTTTGGTGCATGAGGTCTGCCCTCCTTACCTGAGCTGCAAGTGGCACAGTCGTGAAGGATTGTTCCACAGTGAGGTTACTTACAGTCCAACCAGCATTCACTGTGGCACTAGGGAACCCCAGGCTAAACTTTTTAGGGTGTGGGGTATTGCCTTGCCTGTAGGCTAGATAGGGTTCAGGAGTACTATACATATCTCTTCCCATCTCCCTTCACTTTATGCCCCCTGCATCTGGTGGGGCTATAGGGCATTGTGGCTGCTAGAGTCTGTGGGCTCAGATAGGTTTTAAACCCTGTGTGCAGACAAGGCCTTTACTATCAATGTAACCACGTGTACCTGCTCAGACACTTGGTCAGGTCTGCCGAGGTGGTGACAAGTTATCATTGTCCTGCAGGACCTACTTAAAATCCCTGACTCACAAGAGTTCAGCCAAGTGCCAGTCAGACTACCAGTGACTCACTGACCAGGGCCCTGAGCAGAAGGCTGGCCTAAAGTAGAGCACCACATCCTGCTGCTATCTCTGTTTCTGGCTTTCTTGCCACCTAAAGTCTCCCTTTGTATCTCGTTTTCTCTGGTGTTTTAGAAAGAATCCCATTTCTGGGAGTAGCCAGGAGACTAGAACCTCACNAAAACAAACCCTGGCCTTTGGGGTAAGAGTAGTGTCTGAGGTCCAAGCACCTGCCAACCAGCTAGCTCCCGGGGGCCTGTCTATCCTGTTGACGTCATTAGCACAGGAGACTCCCAGCAAGGAACAAAGCTGCCTGTACTCTGGGGCTCTTGATGCTATCATCTTGTCTCAGGAAACCCTGACCAAGGTCCAGGCAGGTGAAAAGCCTTCCTGTTTGTCACACTTGACTCTGGGCAAAGCAGTCCATTTTGGCATTAATCCCTGCCCTGGAAGGCATACTGTAGCCAGTGTGGCTNGCATAGCCCATGCTACAGATTGCAAGGTGGCTTCTCTTTCCTGTAATTTGTAACACCCACCCTTACTTAGCACACATTTCATTATTTCCCTGGTTCTTCCAGAGCATTCTGATCTGGGCCATACCTTCTTTGGACTGTGGAGATGTAGCCTTCACTTCAGAAAAGATAGCTTCTATGCTGGGAGGGCTCAGCTCAGTGTCCTTCCCAGGGACTGCTGTGCAGGCTTAGAGACCCCATCTCCTTTCTGAGTATTTGTGGCTGGGAATGAACTCTGGCCTTGTAGGGAACAGGTAATGCTAGGTCATATATGCCCAGCTCCTGCCACATGAAGTGGCCACATCACCAATGAAAGCAAGAAAGGTGGGCAACATTTATGCTTTGGGGTGTTCCGGGGCTAAGGAATGCGGGCACCAAGAACAACAAACAAAAGTTGAGGTTACCTGGACTCCTTACAAATCTGCATGTGATATACTTCAGGGCTTCGATGAGCTACCCACCATTCCAGCCTGCAAACAGTGCTTTGCGGAAAAGCAGAACATTTCCTGAGGCTCCCACACCTCTTGTCTATAGCTACTGGCTTCCTAACACTCCATAGACCTGCCTTCTGCCCACAGCCACTGACTCCTATACCACAGCTGTCCGAGTGTCCCCCTCCAAGAAAAGAGTTTAGAAGAATCAGTATCTTGAGAGATCCTCCAAGAGGTACTTCTAGTGTCGAGAATATGGCCTGCTCTCATGTTCTCACTGAGCATCCATCTGGTGCATGAGGTCTCCCCTTCCTAACTGAGTCATGAGTGGCACGTGGGAGGCATGGCTTTCCTGGGGGCAGCACTCAACAATCTCATGTCATGTTGGTAATGTCTGGAAGCCTTATCTGGAGCAGACTCTGAACACGGGAGTAGGTGTATGCCCCTCATACAAGAGGAAACCTTGTCTCTGGCGAACCAGTGCCTCCAGTTGCCTCAGGCCTCTCACCTTCCAAGTGGGAGAGTGTTTTGTACTAAGAGAACCTGGCAGTTCTCAGATAGTAGAATCAAAAGGCAGTGCAATGTTCACATTGGCTTTCTCTCATCATCTTGGAAAACTGTGTTTTGTTCATCCGTGTTTCCCTAGTTGCACTGTTTGGGTGACTGTTAAAATCTATCTGCATGTCCTTGGCATCNCAAGCATGAGAAAGGTGGGAGTTGGATTCCAGCCAGGGACAGCACAGTGAAGGAATGTGGTCNACCTCCCTCCCCTGTGCTGGCATGTGGACACACCCTGGCTCCCATGGTTTTGCAGCATCTCCTAGGCTGTTCCAGGGGTGACTCTGTCATCTACCCTCAGTCCCCCAGAGAGTACAGCTGGGAGAGTTCTAACAAAGTTCTGCAGTCTCTGGCAAAGCACTTCAAAGACTCTGTACTCCGGAACTTTTCTCCACAAGACTGCAAGCATCTGTCTCTTGTGTCTGCTTACATCTCCAGCCACTTCTGTGCCTAACTGGGCTTGCAGCTCTCTTGATCCTCTCCTAGGTATCTCCAGTGAGGCAGGGTAGAGGGAGGACCGCTGCTGAAGGACAGCAGCTTCACAAAAAGGAGGCCCATTTTCGGTGCAGGCACAGGAGGTTCCCTGAAGACAGAGCCTCTGCTGTCTATGGACATGGACATCTGAAGAACTGACCTTTGAGGCTGACCTCCCCTTCTCTCTGGTTTCCTGGCCTACTCCTTCACTGGGATTTCCTAAGTGCAGCAGAAGTGCCTGTGCAGGAGTCTTGCCTCTGGCTCTGCTCTGGGGGAAGCCAGGTCGTCNGAGAGAAAGTTGAATTACATTCCTGCCTGGTGCAGGTCAGGGTGTGTGTTCCTGGCCATCCAGCCCTTGCTATGTAATTTCTACCTGAGGCAGGATAAAGCACCGGTGACTCAGTGAGTGAGAGTGAGGGAATGTACACAGTCTAGTGAGCAGGTGTGTCAGTGACCCGGCAATCCACAAGACTAGACTGAAAACTGAGTGACTCAGAAATCGGAGGGTCAGGCTCAGTGCAGTCAGAGTGTTTCCTAAGAGCCCAGCATGTGGGCAGACCGAGCTTGCTGTGCCATTGGGCTGGTCTCAGGCAAGCCTCCCCAACCGTCTGGCAAATACAGGGATTAATTGTAATTGGGGAGGAAGCTGAAGGTTCAAGAAAGGGTGGGCTGGGATTTGCACCATAGCAATACAATCCTTGTCATCAGAGGATGTTTAGGGGTTGGCAAGGTACAGAGAATGGGGGTCACAGGGAAAGGGCCTAGAAATTAGGTTGTGCTGTGTGGTGTCTTGATTTGTATCCTGAGGGACACACAGTGTTCTGTCAGGGACTCAGAGAATAGGGTGGGTGGAGAAGGGCATCCTGGGAAGTAATGGGATATGTACCCTCATGGTGTCATAGGGCGGACCAGGTAGGTTCCTGTCTCTTCTAATTGTTGACTTTGCTACCCAGTGGGGTGTGGATAGACTAAGTGCCATGCCTATCAGATGTTGCTGAAGTCAAGTGAAGGCATGTGGGTGGAGGCCAGAAGACAGCCTTGGGTATCAATTCTCTCTTCCCACCTTGTTTGAGACTGGGTCTGTTGGATTTCTGCCACTATGCTGTGCACANTAGGCTCNCCAGCCTGCAGGCTTCTGGGAATTCTCTTGTCTCCACCTCCTATCCCTCCATCAGAATAGTGGGGTTATTAGATGTGAGCTACTATGCCCAACTTTATGTTGGTCTGGGGATTCAAACTCAGGTCCTCACACTTGCATGGTACGTGTTTTACCTGTTGAGCCATGTCCCCAGCCCATCTCTGCCTTGTATAGTGTCGGATACATTTTGTGACCAGTGGGAAGACAGAAGGCTCCGCTGAGGTTGCTTTTTTGGACTCCATCATCATGGAATCCACCCTTAGACCCAATGTAGAGGACTTGCCCTGTGAAAGGATTGTCAGAACAGGGATAGGAGCAAGGTTACAGAACTCCCTTACCACAAGTTCAAGGTTTCCTGGACCCAGTTTCCAGCTCCTTCCTCTGGGAAGCTGGGGCTGGTATGCTTTGACAGGGCTTGCATGGTAGGAAGGATACACATAAGCCACAGTTGCCTCCTCTCTTGGCAAAAATTGCTTTAGTGTAAGTAAACACCTGTTCTGTCAACAAGGCTGAGTGTATTGGAGTGTCTGACCCTGGCCCTGGGTGAGGGGCCAGCTGACTGGTGTATGACCCTGGCCCTGGGTGAGGGAGCCAGCTGACTGATGGGTAGGGGTCTTTGTTCCAGGAAAAGTGGGCAGAGCTAGCCGGCTTAATGTCACCAGTTCCATGGCAGCCATGTGGGAAGGGCAGCATCTTGTTTCAGGGGGCATCAGAACACTTGAACATTGCACTATGGCTCTTTCTCACTGGCCTTGGACAGGGTCCAGAGATTGGCCCTCCTCCAATTCCCCCTCTTCCTAGAAAACTTGCCAATGGAATTTTCTGGAAGTCTAGGTCTCTCCTCTGGAAGCAAGAGGACGAAAAGCCTCTGTCTTGGGCTTAATGCATCTGTTCTTCAGCTCCAGGATCACAGGCTGCTCCAGGTTGGTGACATCTTAAGACACTTGTTTCTCATCCCCCTGTATCCTGACCCCTCTTTTTTCCCTCATACCTATTAGCTCAAATGTGCGCTGAGTTTGATGGAAGCTGGGAGAGCCTAATGGAGACCTCTCTGAGGGGCCATGCTAGAGTCACACCCAGACATCCTGGAGAAAGGTTAGAGGGACATGGTATAAAGCTGGAACCACCTCCAGGAGCCTCTGAAGTGTGTGCATGTGTATGTTGTCACACCTATGCCCTTGCACATATAGAAAGGTGTGCGTGTGTGCACGTGAGAATGTATATGTATACGTGGGCATTGGCATGTGTAAATTGGAATTCACAGGAAGGCAGTCTTTGGACTGGAAAGAGTCTCTTCCCCAGAAGCGTGCTCTTCACACACACTGAGGTGTGGTTTGAAGTGAGGGCTATACAGACATATAATTGAGGTGCAGTGTTCGTAGGTTACTNNCCCTGTGCCCTGGGCTTTCATTTGAGTAGAAGTGCTCAAAGAGGAAATGCCCACTGTCCTTCCTGATCTGTGTCTNTNTGGCCCCAGGTACTGGTAGCTCCTCCAGTTTAGCCAGCTCCTAGTCCTCTTGTCCCTTTGGAAGACATCCTAGAGCCCNCTCCAGCAAGCCAGATGTCAGCTGTGTCTGGCAATGCCAGGTCCTAGTGTAACATAGCCCTGTACCTCTGGTCTGCCTCAAGCACCTGGACTGCAGCTGGGGACTGGCTGGAATATGGAAAATGGCCAACCCCAGCACATGTATCCTGTCACCCCCACTCCTTTCCACATACAGCATCTCTCCGCCTCTCCCGAAACCCCCCATAGTCTTGAGGTGAGCATGAACTTGATGAAGGTCTCCTCCCAGGAGCCCTGGCTCCTGCTTCCTTTCTCCTCACATTCTCTGAGTGCTCTTTTTCCTACACTAACCTGTCATCTCTCCCCGTGCTTTGAGGACCCTCTTCCATCCCTGGTTGTCTCAATATAGACACTGTTCCNGGGCTGGATCTGTCCTCAGATTTCCCAAACCCATCTCTCTGTAAAAAGCCCCCTCAAGCTGAGTCTTTTCCCAGCATCCTGGGATGCTAAGTGGGGCTGGTTCCTACACCCTAGGCACTGGCCTCTGCCAGTGTGAGGCTGGCTAGGGAAGGATTTCAGTCTGTGGGAGATAGGACAGCTAGGGGCTAGGGAGCAAGGCTGAAGCAGAAGCCTGGTGTGAGGGGCTGCCTCCTTCNTCAGGAAAGCCTGGGGGTGCTCAGAGCCTCTGCAGATTCTTGAGGACCTTTCATTTGAAGCTGGGTGATGCCCACATGAACCACTTGCCAGGTGCTTTTGGATGTAGAGACTGAGTAGCCAGCTTCTTCAGCCACCATAAAGACATGTGTCATAACAGCCAGAGAGCCATGTGACTTCCTCCCATGGAGCATCTCTTCCCACACTTGCCCCTCCATGCCGTCATTCTCTACTGTGAGGTCAGCTGGTCCTTTAAAGGTGNCAATGATGTCACGTCATATTGCTTTGCTTAAGATTCCCTGGGACCTTCCTACAGGCCNGGGCACAGGAGTGCAAAGCCTGCTTCTCAAGTCCTAGACCTCTCCCTCTCCTAGGCTCTGACCAGCAATGCTAGCCAGCACAAACCTTGCTGATTATCTGGGTTTGATCTTCCTCGCCTCTGTTGCAGCAGCTGCAGTGGTGCTTGGCATAGGGCAATGAGCAGTGTTACAAAACAGTTGAAGGATCATGAATGCTGCACACTTAACCGTGGCTCCTTGATCATCAAAGACCCCTAACCCCCATCATCTCCTTCTAGATCCCCAGCCAGAATCTATCTGGGTCCTGGATGGGAATTTTGTTGGCAGCTGGAGAATTCTTGGTTCTGTTGACCCAGATGAGTATTACTGCCAGGCCACAGCCCCTTGGATCTGCACCTCACTTTGATGCCACAGTTTTTACCCTTGGGGTCTTTTACTTGCTCCGTGGACCTTTTAGCACCTTTTGTACCTGGTAGAGTGTCCCTCTGCCTTTGGACAGCCCTGTCCCAGACCCCTCTTCTGAATTGTCTTCTTGACTGGAGCCCAGTAGAAGCCCAGGAAGCCTGGAGACTTTCTGCTGCAGTGTCCCTTCCTGCTAGTGTGCTCTCACTTTGTTGTCCAGTTCTCTGCTTCTGAGGCTGGCCTGGGCACCAGGAGGAACCCTTTCCTGTTGTGCCTCCTACATCTTCTCAGGTATCACATGTGTAGGTGCTTTCTTCTTGTTTTGTGTGTGATACCAAGGATCAAGCCTATGGCCTTATGAGTGCTAGGCAACTGCTCTGCCATTGCGTNATATCGTCCGCCCATTTTATATTTTGTATTAAGACAGTGTCTTGCTNTGTTTGCTAGACTGGCTTTGGACTAGCTCTATAGTTTAGCTATACCTTGAACTTGTGATCCTCTTGCTTTAGCTTCTCCACGTCGAGCTCTTTTTCTTGGGGGACCAGTACACTGGGCAGGATGGAGTGAAGTAGAGACCCTGCATTCAGGGCACTTTTCATGGGGTAAGAAGGAACAGATGGGAGGCTGAGAAGAGGCCTCCCTTCTCCCTCCTTCCTTACTTACATGCTATGTCTGGACCATGATGTTTTCCTAAGATGGGCAAGCCATTTGAACAGTAAGTGCTTCGATGCTGCAGAATGAGCCAGGGCATTGATCACTCAGCCTCTCAGGCTGTGAAGGAGGAAGTGAGTCAGTCTGAGCAGTTGCCACAACAGTCACTCAGCAGGATGGAAAGGAACCATGTCCTCCTTCCTGCTCCTAGCCTGCGTGGGCTCCCTCCCCAGCAGTGGGATGCTGTTGGAGGCTCTGAGCTGTTGGCTGGATTCCAAGTGTGGCTAGCAACAGAAGGCAGTGCACAGGTGCAGTTGTATTCTGAAAGTTCCTTCTGATTCTCAGGACCACCTAGACCAGGACTGAGAATCCTGAGTGTGAGCAGGGCTTCCCCAGCAGAGGTTCTGGGCACAACCCAAAGTCCTGCCCAGGAACTCAGTGTTGAAAGAATGACATTTATTCTTCATTAAGGAAACTGCACGGCTCAGCTAGTAGGAGGAGGTAGGACAGGCAGCAAGCCCTTGTGCTCGGGATGGTGCAGGGGTGTTAGAAGGACAATAGGGAGTACCCAGCTTTGTAGGAGGGAGACATGAGTCCCAGAGATGTGGGGAGACCATGGAATGTCTACCAGAGGAGAGTGTGAGTTGTGACTTAACAGCACTACCATAATGCCCTAACTCACTAATAATAATAATAATAATAATAATAATAATAATAACAACAACAACAACAACAACAACAATGCCTACCAGCACGCAGGATGCAGCTGACATGGGGAGAGGCTACTTGGTTTGTCCAGAGATGCTGGGGCTGGGCCCTGGCCACATGAGCACGCACTTCACTGATCTTCCCCAGATGTCTGCTCTGTGCAGACAGGCCCCACTGTCCTTTACCCCAGCACAGAGTGATGAAGGGTTACAACTGGATGAGCACAGTCTTCCAGGCCATAGGTGAGGCAGGGCTGCTTTGAGTCATGCTGCAGCTCTAGGTTTGTCTCTGTGCCCATCAAGTGGGCCGGGCTTCTGTAGGAAGCTGCAGCCCCAGGGAGCCTGGACCTATGCTCTTGGCTGCTGTGTCCTGGGGGCTCCCTATTGCTGACACATTTTCTTCCTGCAGTGCTGCAGCATAGAGTTGCTCTGAAGAGTGGGTGGGAGCCTGGCCAGGCCGCAGCTGCCACAGTGTCTGTCAGTTACCCAGGGAGCTGATGCAGCTGCTGCCTGGGGCTTCGGTTGGGGGGGGGTTGCTGTTCTAGGTGTCTGATGCCTCCTAAGTTTCTGGGCCTNCTGGCCACAGGTCTGAGGATCAGCCAGATCTTCCTACCTCTATCTAGGTAGCTCTAATCCCTCAGGGCCATCTCAGGTCTATGTCCGCAGGGCCATCCATCTTGCTGACACAGCCAGCCAGCCCTGCCCCGGCCCTCTGTCCTTCCAGCCATACAGTGGCCTCCTCTCTGAGTATTCCTAGCTAATGAGGCCCAGCTCAGTGTTTCATTGAAGGGAGTACCTTGAGANCCTTCTACCCTTCAATAGGTCAGTGTCCTTTTGGATTCTAGATGTCATGGGGCAGGGGACACAGTTTTACTTGAAGCAACTAGTGATAGAGACATTCTGCAAATACACTCTGCTAGTAAANGGGGGTGGGGGTAGCCTTGCGGCCAATGAGGAGGGAGTCTTCCCACCTACAGTGCCTCGCAGAGCCTAGAAGAGCTGCAGGGGANAGATTACTGGAGCCCAGGGTTTGCTGATGGAGACAGCAGGTTTATCAAAATCATCACAAGAAGCTGGGCACCGTGGGGGCTGGAGTAGGAAGATCACTATGAGCCAGCCTGTCCTTCNTAGTGATTCCCAGGCCAGTCTACGCTATAGAATGAGACCCGGTCTCAAAAAGTTGTCACCTCCCTTCCCTAAATTTCAGGGATCATTGTGGAACAGGGGGCAGAAAGATTCTAAGAGCAAAAGAAGTGGAGTTTGCCGCAAGATTGTGTCTCCTAGGAATGTCAGAAGCCACGCCCACCAAGTCTTACAATGTGGCTGCTTAAACAAGAGTTGAAGATACAACAGTAGACACGGTAATGTGGATGGGAAAGCCCATGAGACGTCAGTCCTGAACAAAGAACGACAGGCAACTAAGGAATGCCGAGAGTGGGAGAAATAGTCTTCCCCGGGGAAGAGCACGCCAGTTGGTTATCCAATCCGGTCAGCCCTGAAAAACCTGTGGAGAACATTATTCAAGCTGAGCAAGTTGTGCTTATGTATTAGGAACACACACACACACACACACACACACACACACACGTAATGACAATGAAAAACGGCAATGAATTTGGAAGTGAGCAAGGAAAGGTATATAGGATGGTTTAGAGGGAGGAAAGGGAAGTGGGAAGTGATGTAATTATAATTTTAAAAAGTAAAAGAATAGTTTTTAAAAACCCATACAAAGGGATGGAGAGGTGGCTAAATTCAGAGCANGTGCTACTCTGCCAGAGTTTTGTCTCCAGCACCCATGGGGGCAGCTCATAACCACTTATACTGTTGCACCGGAGGATCCAGCACCCTCTTCTGGCCTCCAGGAGCACCTGAACTCACATGTGCACCTACCCTCCCACATAATTTAAAAAAATAATAAAAAAGTAAAAAACAGCCATGCAAACAAACCAACCATTACAGGGAAATTTGAAAAATAGGGTTATAAAATGAAGAGGCATACTTCTGACACTTAAAACTGACAGGGTAATTACATGTAAAATAAAAATTTCCCACAGAATCAAGGAAAAGTGCAGTGGCCCAGTAGAGAAATGGGGATGCATCTCAAGCACGCATTGGGCAGCTTGTCTCACAAATGTGGAAGGAGTCAGTCAGTCTCTGCTTAAGAACCAGCATCCTTGGGCCGTGATAGGAGCTGTGTTACACCAGCCAGACCTGCAGGATCAAGTGCAGTGTTGGAGCAGAGGGAGCAGCAGAGTACACATGAGAAAACTGTGCCTTCCTGGGACCCCAAGCCTGTGCTCAGGTATCCCAGAAGTCCTCTGTGTCCATTAACAATCAGGCACAGCTGTGTGCTGTCACCAAGGGAAGAGAGAGAGAGCAGCTCAGTGCAAAGACNTACCATGGTTTAAATGTGGATGGCCATATTCTTCTCATGGACACTGCCTAGGAATGGGAGGCTGAGTGGTAGAACAAGTCCCCAAAGATGCACACTGTGGCCCACGTCCTGTGAAATTTAAAACCAAGCAGAGCTCGCTGTGCGCGTGTGATTGATGTGTAGGGGAAAGGAAGGGCATGTTGAAGCTCAGAGTCTGGCAGTTGGCTGGGCTGGGTAAGGAGGGTGGGGAAAAGTGGCCAGCCTGCTTTGGTGCAGTGAGGATCTTGGATGGGTTAGATTCATAAGCGTCTGCAACATGAAAAAGTTGTGAGTGAGCACAGTAAAAGCGAGAGGGCTTTTCCCCCACTGACTCAGCCAAGGCTGTCCCTTTTGTGCCTTTGGGTCTGTNGTGAGGGAGAATCCCTGAAAAGAACTGTTGTGTCTCACACTCTGAGGCTTCTATTTTAATCAAATTATGGGCTAGAGTGTGTGGCTGCCTGTCCAGTGCCCTGTATGAGGTCACCTGCCCCCACACCAAAGGCACTCTGGGCATTGGAAAGCCTAGCATCTGTCCTCTGCCCCCACCAGAATGAACACTGACTCTCGCTGGAGCCTGTCCACTGGGCTTTTGACCTCTGCACTCATCTAATACCCATCCCTGTGTGAGTGGCTCTACCCTGACACAGTGAGAGGCTAGGAGGCCCATTGTTCTCCAGAGCAGCCCAGCAAGGCTGCTGTGACTGACATATAAATGAAGATGAGAGCTGAGGCTGGGCCTGCTCCAGGTGATGAATGGTGACCTGGTCACTAACCTGGGGGGAGGTGCCTTAGCCCCTCCCCTCCTGCAGCAGGGATGTGAGCCTGTCTTCCTGGGTTCTTGGCAGCCCAGGGTGTTCAGAAATAGCATGGTCGTCCAGATATTGTGGGTGTTGTAGTGGCTTGTAATGGGTTTTTCTTTTGGTAAAATGCACATGAAACATACAATCTGGGTCTTTTCTAAGGGCACAGTTTGGGGTGTCAAGCATATTCACATTATGGGGCAGCTGTCATCAGTATGCCTCTGAATGAGTTTTGCCTTATAAAATTGAAACTTGAAAGGGTTAAACTCTACTACCCTCCCAACTGAATTTAGGTTTCAGTTCTCTAAGAAGAGCAAACAGGTGTCTCTCCCACAAAGGGCCATTTATCCATAATGCCCTCCATACAGGGACATACATTGAGGACAAGGCCTGAGCCAGCCTCACAATGTCTCAAGGACAAATCCAGCAGCCCCTTCTGAGTCACGTCCCAACTTGCCCAAGCTTGTGCAAGTATGTCCAAAAATGATAAGACGAAACCCCAGCCAATTAAAAGTATACTAATATAACTGCTGCTGTTTAACCAATCCTATCTGAGACGACCTATCTGTCCCTGCAATTCCCCTTAGCTGTACTTAAAAGGAGCCTGCATGTCCCTATCAGGGTCGTTGCCAGAAAAATACAGTTGAACAACCCCGCATATGCTGGTATAGTAAATAAATGCTTTTTGCTCTTACATACTCTTTGAGACTGGGGTCTTCCTTCAGCATTTCCTTGGACCCTGCAAACTCTGTCCCCATTGAACAATAGCTCCCCCTCCTCAGGTTTCCTTGGAAAGCAGGTGGACTTTGGTTGAGGCACAGCTGATAATTAGCAGGGCCAAAGATGAAAGCACACAGCCTTTGTCTTAGTTAGGGTTTCTATTGCTCTGATAAAACATCATGACCAAAAAGAGGGGGGATGGGTTTATTCTTACAACTTTCAGGTCATACTCCATCATTGAAAGGAGTCAAGATGGGAATTGAAGCAGAGGCCATGGATGGGTGCTGCTTATTGGCTTGCTCCCTGTGGCTTGCTCAGCCTGATTTCTTTCTTTTCTTT
>LZPO01087178.1:322335-332502 GCA_001675575.1 Neotoma lepida | reverse complement strand
GGAGCCGGGCGGGGGAACCGGACAAACTTTCGTCTACATAGCTGCCTCTCATTCTTAATTGTGCCAGGCACCCATGTAGACACGGGACAGAGAAAGACAGGCAGTGTCCAGCTGGGATGGAGATGACAACTGAATGAGTCACTCAGTAATACACTACTGCCAGGTGAGAGCTATGACAGGAACAGGGGACAGGCCAGGGATGGCACCTGCAAAGGCCCCGAGGCCCTGGAAAGCCAGGTGCCTTGGGGGACTGTGCCAAAGTGGCAGAGAGGTCCAGGCTGCCTTGTGGGGTTTGGAGCCCACTACTGTCCTCATTGCTTAGTTGACAGGTGGTCGGAAGCAGGCCGGGTCAATGACCTCCAACTCTAGCCTGGTGTGGATTGACCCAGTCCCTCAGCAAGGTGTATGATTGGCAGGTGACTGATGACCCTGGTCAGTGACCAATGATAGGTAGATGATAGGTGGCCTCTAGGAAACTGTTCCAGGAACAGAGTCACACCCCCCCCACAGTTCCAGGGATGGGAAGGGGCGGGGTGGGCCTGTCTTCTTGCTGTCCAGGGTCTCATGGGAAGGGGTGGGGCGGGGCTATCTGCTTGATGTCCAGGGTCTCAGAGATCTGGGAGTTATAAAAGGACCAGAACAGCTGCTGCCACAGCATTCAGAATGACAAAGCCAAAAGCCCCATGGCCCCACCTGCCCTCCTGGGAGTTGGAGGCTGACTGGTCCTTGCCCTTTTAAGGACATCTGGCCAGCCCCTCCATTGCTGTGGCTCCAGCTGCAATGAGATCCCGGTAGGAGCCAAGACTCTCCTATTCTGGAAGGAAGCTCTTCCTGGCTGCATTACACCGCCTGCTACTCAGCATGAAACTCTGATTTGGGAGTGGGAGACAAACCACTCAGAGAACACTGCCCCAGACCTGTTTCTCAAGCATCTGGAGAGGTGGCAGACAGTGATGATGCGTGGGCCACAGTGATGCTGGTGTCAGAGGCACTGAGCTTTGAGCTCTGGAGAGNGTGGGTGTCGGTCTGGAGCTCTAGGTTGGAGTCTAACACATGCCCTGTGACTCTGTGTGCACTTCTTGCCAGATTCAGGACACCCTGATGGCTGGAAATCCATGAGTGCTTATCCTTGTAGGAGGCCCTGAGGCCGAAGGAAGGTTTGTGGAGGCCTGGTAGGAGGCTATAGCAAAGGCTGCCCTGCCAGAACACCAGTGTCTCATAGCACTGCACCAAGTTAGTGTTGACAGAGTTACAGTAAGAGTGGAGTTGGTGGGGGAGAGATAAGGCTTTAGGAGGACCAGGAAGAGCACTGTCCACCCTCACCCCCAACCCAGCCAAACTCCACTGGGTGCCAGACCCTACCAGAGCTAGGGTAAGAGTAAGTGCGTGTGGATGTGGCTACACCATGCATGCATTGCCCACATCTCAGTTGTCTGCCTGGCACACAGAGGAGCCACTTTGCATGCTCCTGAAAGAGCTGACTGTGTATCAGCTGGCTGTCCTGATGTCTGCCCTAGCTGGGCCAGAGGCGGACAGCACTCTAGTCTAGGACCCTCTCCTTGCATCCCTTGTCCAAGGAGACATGGCAGAGTGAGCAAACTGCCCAAGACAAGGAGCTCAGAGGGAAGGGTGGGCTCCCCCAGTGTGCCACTAAGCCAGGGTAGGGAAGAGTAGTAGCCATGAGCTCAAATGCAGTGGCCAAGCTCGTCTGGCCAGGGTCTGGGGGACTAAATGCTGCATGTGTGTTTTATTGTGTGCAAGTGTAAGGCTCTCGGCATGTTTAGGATGACCAAGAGGCACCCACAGCTGATGCCCCATGCTGTGCTGGTTAATCTTCCCAGTAAACTTGAGTGGATTAACAAAGGACATCAGTGGGACACATATTGGGTGTGTCTGTGAGCACATTTCTGGACAGGATTAGTGAAGGAAGAAGACCTGATTTGGGGCTGTACCATCCCATGGGCTGGAGAGTTAGAGAAGCAAAGGAAAAAAAGAAAGTGAGCTGAGCACCGGCATCTGTCACCCTGTGCGTTCCTGACTGTGGCCTTACCCCCTATCACCAAGCCTTCCCCTCCACAGTGGACGGCACCTTCAAACTCTGAGCCAAAAGAATCCCTTCCTCCCTTGTTGCTTGTCAGGTACTTGGTGACAGTGACAAGTTGAAGAGTGGATTCTCATCCCTTTCTTCCTTTGCTAGGGATGCCCAACAGTGATCAGACTGGGTGCTTTCAACCCCAGGAATTTCTCACAGTCTGGAGCTGTCTAAAATCAAGGCAGGCTCGTTCTCTCAGTTTGAGGGAGACTGTTGCTGTCCGTCTTTGGCATCCTTTAGCTTGCAGAAGCACTGCACTGCCTCCATTTTCACACAATATCCACGTGTGTCTGTATCCAAACATCTTTCTCTAACGACACCGTGTGGATCAGACTGGGGCCTGATTTGCTCACTATGGCTCAACCTGTGCTAATTGCAGCTGCAATGGCTTTGTCTCCAANGGGGTCCCTCTCACATGTCCTGGGGGTAGGTCTACAACAGAAAATTATAGGGACCACAAGTCAACCCAAAACACCCGCTAAGAGAAGGAACAACACAAAAATGCCTGGCCCTCCACTTTGACTTCCACTCTGAATCCTGCTCTGAGTCACACGGCAGGAAAGTGGAAGAGGAGGCATTCAGCTGGAAGGGCGGACACCAGCTGCAATGCTCAGGTGACATCACTGGTTACAGAGAAAATCTTATGCAAATGTACAAAGAAACCCTCCTTGGCTCAGTAAACTGTTTAGTTAAGCTAATGCAAGATGAATGTATAGAGATTAATCATATTCTGTTCACTAGCAGCAAATAAGTCAAAATTAAAGCAAAGCCACTACTAGCAAATGTAAAGTATCTAGGGATGAATCTTACAGAAACTGTGCAGATTGACTGAAAAATACAAATCACTGTAAAGGAAATAAAAGAATTAAATGGAGATGCAGGCCAGTGAGATGGCTCAGCAGGTAAAGGCTTTAGCTACCAAGCCTGGTGGCCAAGCCCAAGACCCACAAGGTGGAAAGAGAGAATTGAGTCCTGCAGGTTGTCTTGTGGCCTCCACACAAGCACCGTGACACNCTCAGTCATTCCAGATAGATGGGTAGATAGATAGGTAGATAGATCAATCGATAGATAGATAGAGACAGATAGACTCAGCTACTCCAGATAGATAGATAGATAGATAGATAGATAGATAGATAGATAGATAGATAGATAGATAGATAATAGACAGACTCAGATACTCCACATAGATAGATAGGTAGATAGGTAGATATGTGGATAGGTGGATAGGTGGATAGGTGGATAGGTGGATAGGTGGATAAGTGGATAGGTGGATAGGTGGATAGGTGGATATGTGGATAGGTGGATAGGTGGATAGGTGGATGATAGAACAAATGAAGAGAGATGCTGAGTCTATGGGTTGGAATTACAGTGTTAAAGTATCTATTCTCTGGGTTAATCTGCTCATCTGAAGCAGTCCAACCAGGATCTTAGAGTCTTTTGTTGATGAGAGCAATGGTTCTCAACTCACTAGGGAGACAGAAATGGACTAGAATGACCAAATAAAATCTGGTAAATGCAAAGTAGCCAGGCCTGGTGATGTAGGCCTGTGACCATAGCTACTCTGAAGGCTGAAGTTGGAAGATTGGAAGTTCAAGGCCTGTGCAACTTAATGAGAGTATGTCTCAAAAAGTTTTTTTTTTTTTTAAAAAAGTGATGGTGGTGGTGGGAGGTAGGAGGTGCCTGCCTCGATGGGCCAGGTGTGGTGGTGCACAACTTTAATTCCAGCACAGGCATATCTCTGTGAGTTCAAGGCCAGCCAAGGTTTCGTAGTGAGACCTTGTCTCAAAAAATAAAAATAAAAAACAAAAGAAAAAGAAGAGGAAGAGGAAGAAGAACAGAAAAGACAATCCCAGATAGGGAGATTTTTGCAAAGAAAAAAAAATAAGACTTACATCTAGAATACTGTGTAAATTCCTAAGTCCCACAACACCAAAACTGTCTAACATCAAAATGGGTACTCTGAGTCACATTTACTCAGCTGTGGCTGTCTGCTTTGTTTGGAAAGGAGGTAGGGAAGGAGAGTGGGACCAGTGGTGGGGTAGAGTCGGAGGAGAAGCAGGAGACTTCCCAGGATCCTTGAATGGGATGGGCAAGCTCACTTTCTTATTGTTGCCAAGAGTTTCCCCATAGGTTTGTATCAAAATACAATCAGTGCATCAGCACCATCAATCATCNGGAAGATGCAGATGAGAGCCACATCCAGAAGCACAGTTCACTGGAGCGTTCAAAGCTCTGTGCCAGGTGTTGAGCCATGGGGCTGCTAAGAGTCATACCATGCTAGCACGGCTGAAACTTGTTAAAGCCACTCTGGAAAACAGTCTCAGGGTAAAGAGGGAGGAGCTCGGGAAATGGCTCTGTCAGGAAAGCACTTGCTCCACAAACATGAGGCCCTGGCTTTTAGTCCCTAGCACCCACATAAATGCCAGGTATAGTGACATGTATCTGTAATCCAGCAGTGAGGAGGTGGAGACAAGAGGGTCACTGGGACTTGCTGGCTACCCAGCCTAGCTGAATCAGCGAACTCCAGGCTCAGTGAGAGACCTGTCTGAAAATAAGGTAGAGAGTGGTTGAGGAAGATACCAGACACTGACTGGTCACATCAGTATGCACAGGCACACATACCTACCCCTAACCCCCAAACAAATGGTCTGGAAGTTTCTTTGAAANCTAAGTGTGCACTGTTAGAGTTTGGACATGAAGTGGCTTCTGGAAGGCTCGTGTTGGCTTGGTTCTAGTACACTGGTTCAGAGGTGGAACTTTGGGGAAGAGAGTGGATCCAGAGGGCTCTGACTTCTTCAGTAGGTTAATCCATTGGTGTGTTTGTGAAGGATGGCTTTATAGGAAGGTGGTGTGTAACATGAATCTTAAAAGGTCTTATAATAAAAAACCTGGAGCCAAATATTGGGGTGAAAGCTGAAAGATCAGAGAAGCCAGCCACTAGCTTACCTCTACGAAATCCTCAGCCTCAAGAGAGTGAGTTCCTGTTTCCTCATGCCTTATATACCTTTCTGTGTCCTGCCATATTACTTCCTAGGATTAAAGGCGTGTGTCACCACTGCCTGGTTCTGTTTCTCTCATGTAGCCCAGTGTGGCCTTGAACTCACAGAGATCCAGACAGATCTCTGCATCCTAAGTGATAGGATTAAAGGTGTGTGCCACCCCTGCCTGACCTCTATGTCCAATTTAGTGGCTGNCTCTGTCNTCTAATCCCTAGGTAAGCTTTACTGGGTTACACAATATATCACCACATTGGTGGCATCTAAGAAGTGGGCCCTAGTTGGAGGAAACCAATCACTGGGAGCATGGTCCTAGAAAGACACACTGAATCCCCAGCTCCTTCCTGTCTGAATGCTTCCTGGCTGTAGTGAGGTAAACAGCTTACTTCCACACCTTCTTCGGCCATGATGCTTGCCTCATTTACAGCCGAGTAAGAGCACAGCCAGTCAGTCACAGATGGGGACCTTTGAAACCTCTGAAATTGTAAGCCAAAAACAGTTCTTCACTCATTTAACCTGTTTCTCTCAGGTGTCTATCACAGCAAGGGAAAATACACACAGCCAACCTAGTTGTAGAGAAATGAACGTATCAGGCTATTTAAAGACTTCCGTGTGTGATCACAGCAGCCTTGTTGAGAATAGCCAGAAGCTAGAAGCACACCCACGAGAAAGTGTGTGGGTAAGATGCCATGCTGAGAAGGTAACGGACTCTTAGGTCATCATCCAGCATAGCTGCTTGGACAGCTGCTGGGCAAGAGGAGCCAGGAAAGTGCCTATGTGGGTCCCTTGGGAATTCTGGAATGTCCCAACTAGCCTCTAGTGTCCAGAAACTCAGCTGTGGCTGTCTACTTTGTTTGGAAAGGAGGTAGGGAAGGAGAGTAGGACCAGTGGTGGGGTAGAGCCGGAGGAGAAGCAGGAGACTTCCCAGGATCCCTGGATGTGATGGGCAAGCTCACTTTCTTATTGTTGCCAAGAGTTTCCCCATAGGTTTGTATTAAAATGCACCAAATTTCATTCTTTGGCTAGTTTCTCCATACATTTATATCAGAATGTACCAAACATCATTCTAAATATGGACAAGTTGATATATGTCAATTATGGCCCAGTAAGGTCATTTTAATGTCACATAACAACTAAACCTCCAGGTAAGGAAGACCCCAAATATGGAACTTTCCCAAAGAATGCTTCTGTATGCATGCACGTGAAGGCATGTTATTTATTGTATGTCTATGCAGCTTTCCAGAACCCCCTCTCATTTAGTACATGGATTTGTAGAGGTCTACATCTACAACTCAAGTGTGGTTGACTGGAAAGTATATTCAGTTCTTTTTCTAGCCTGTGATCACAAAACTCCTAGAATAGAGGTAGGAGAATGATTGTTTCAGGCCAGCCTGTGCTTCACAGCAAGATCCCACCTTACACAAACAAACAAAACCTTCCTCTATCCAAAGACCCCTCCCCTGTAAAAGGTCACCCACCTGCTCAGCTGAGAGCAGAAGGACTCAAAGAGCACTGCTTGGGCCCTGCCGGACCATCTTCCTTTTCTGTAGTGCAAAGGAGGCAGGATGCTTCCCTGCCTCATGGCTAGCACTTGGAACTCCTTTCTAATTCCATGCTACACTGGAAAAAAAAAATGAGCCAGACGGTAGTGATACATGCTTTTAATCCCAGTACTCTGGAGGCAGAGACAGGCAGATCTCTGTGAGTTCAAGGCCAGCCTGGTCTACAGAGTGAGTTCCTGGACAGGCTCCAAAGCTATACAGACACCCTGTCTCAAAAAAACAAAAACAAAAACAAAAAAAAAACCAAACAAAAAAAAGTGCAGCTGGGAATGTAGCTCAGTTTATAGAGTGTCCACCTAGTATGCATGGGTTCAATCCCCAGCATGACATGAATTTGGGTGTGGTGGTACACATCTGCAATCTCAATATTTGAGAGGAGGCAAGAGTTCAAGACTGCCTTCAACTACATAGTAAGTTTGAGCCCAGCCTAGTCTGTAGGTAGAGTTTCTCTGTCTCTCTTTGTCTCTCTCTCTCTGTTTCTCTCCTCTTCTCTTTCCCTCCCTCCCTCCTACTTCTCCCTCTCCTGCCACACACAAGAGGCAGCCATGTTTCCCAGAGATGATTCCATGCCAGCAGTTGCTAGAAATGGGTCATAGANGGANCTGGGGCACAGATGGAGTGACCAAAACCCTCACCCCTGAGAAGAGGGTCAGGGCTCCTAGCAGCAGACCTCCCTCAGCCCAGGGCTCTGCAGGCTTGGGGGCCAGACCTGTGATCAAGGGGCATCTAGGCAGAAGGGAAGTGGGCAGAGGTCCCCTCCTGCTCTGTACCACAAACCTCAAATTTCTGAATACTCTGAGCACAGGCAAAATGCATTGGACTCTCCCAAGTGGCATGTGGCTAGGCAAGAAGTGACCAGGAAAAGGCAACTTTTGTCATCTGTGCTATTTTCTATGTCTGAATGACCCGCCCTGGCTGCCAAGGTGAATAACAAGCCTCAGCTGTACCCACTGAGTCACTCAGGGCAGGTGGAGAGAGGCAGCAGCATTGAGAATGACTGGTTGCTGGGAAGGTGGGACTTCTGCCATCTGGCTTGCTGAGACTGTGATCCCTAGCAATCCATGCAAGACCCAGAAGCAGGACAGATGGCCCCTGCAGCTATGCATAGGCCACAAGGAATGAAATGTCATGTCCCAACAAGATACGTCAAGAGACAGAAGCTAGCCTGGGTGGGGCACAAAGCAGTTTCTGGAAATAGCACACTCCTAATATTTGCAACCCAATTAGGTTGCTGTGGTGAACCCCCAAGGCTTTCTCTAAGCACCTGTTACGATGTAAAGTTATATATTCACTTGGGAATTTGCCATGGGTTGAATCATATACCCTCCTCAAAGATGCTAAGTGTGAACCCCTAGGACTTCAGAAGGATCTTATTCAGAAAGAGGCTCTTGACAGATGTGGTCAAATCAAGATAAAGTTCACCTACAGTGGGATGGGCCTGAATCCAACATGACCAGTATCCTTATAAAGAGGGAAGCTTGGGGCTGAGGAGATGACTCAGTAGGTACAGAACTTGTTGCCTGAGTAGCTGGTATCCCAGACCCATGGAAACTGGAACACAGTGTAATCGCATCTATCATNCAGCGGACCTGCCAGGAATGGGAGGTGGAGACAGGAGACCCCAGAAGCTTGGGGCCAGCTAGCCTGGCTAACACAGCACAGAGACCCTGTCCCCAATAAGATGGAAAGGATACCCAGCACCCAAGTTCTCCTCTGGCTTTCACACATGCTGTGGCACACACATGCCCTTATTGGAATACATGNGCAACACGTGCATACACGCACACATACAGAGCACGGGTTGAAGATTTGGATACAGCCTTATACACATGGAGACCACGCTCACATGAAGACAAAGGCAGAAAGCTGAGAAATTCCTCTAAGAGCCACTGATTACATGAGGTCAACATCAAATCCCCAGCGTCTGGACAAGGCCTGGGGCAGACTCCCTTAGCCTCAGGAGGAGCCAGCCAGCCACCCTGCACCTGGCGCAGTTTGTCTGTATTTTATTATGCAGCTAGCTGTGCTCGCAGATGGGGACTCCACTCAGGCAGCAAGCAGCATGTCACTTTGTCATCTGGGCCCCCTCATCCCCCGTCCAGGTGGGCCTAGGAGGCTACAAGTGTGCACACTGAGTATGCTAAGGACCCTCTGCTTGGTCTCAGCACCCTTNATCACCCATGGTCTTGGTGAGGCAGACTTTCGTCTCTGGAGCAATTGGGAGCCAGCCATGCCTGGGGTCTCCATCGCTGCATCTGCTGAGCTGGATCTGTTGCTAGTGTTGAGCTGAATGCAGGATCTCCCAAGCAGGCATCTGTCAGTCAAGGGCATCACCAGTCAAGAGTAGAGAACCCCCATCTACTCCTACCTTCAGGTCAGGGCAGTGGGCCAGCTCAAGTGGCATCTCTAAGGCCTTCTCAGACCTTGACCTTATGTGTGCACATAAGTAGTTGAGTGCTGGAGTGCTGGAGTGCTGGCTCTTTTCAATAGGGGTGGTTCCCTTCTGGAATCTCTGGCAGGTCTCAGGAGAGCATGTGCACTTGACTCAATAGCCCACACTGGAGGGTGGAGCAGCAAGGCCCTCTTAGGTGAGGATCTTGGTGAGAGGAGCTTCTGCTCATGAGGGGCTCACAGGAAAGAACAGAGCCTCCCTCCTCTGCCAGTATGCAGAGGCCTTGGCTCACTGTGTCTGGAAATATTACATGTATATGAAAACCTGCTCCAAAGTAAGCATGGCCCAATATCTCATAAAGACAGGTAGATAGTCACTCTCCACAGCCTCTTCTCCTTCCCTCCCCTCATCTCATCATCCCTTCATCCTCTGGGCCAAGGAGGCCTTAAGGGAGTGAGGCTACCCCAAGCCTGTTGTGGGAGTTACATGGCAGGGTGAAGGCATCTTTGTCTATGCAGCCATGAGTNGGGACCAGGATTGGCTGTCACTCCTCTGTGGGATGTCTAAGGACTTTTCATCCTTTCTGAGGCTCTGCCCTTCAGAAAGAGGGAGGACTGCTGTGAGGATTAGATGAGTTAAATTCTGTGGCAAGGGCATCTCTGAGGGCACCTTCTGGGTGGCACAGAAGTCCAGGGCCTTTGCCNGGTGGAAATGTCAGACAGACAGTCTGCCATCTGCTAAAGGCAGGTGTGAAGTCTCNGGGCCAGCATGGCAGACAGATGATTGGGTACACATCCTGGAGGCTACAGGTAGACAGTCCTGGGGCCAGATGCCACCTGAAGACCTTTACAAATCTGTGCCCAGCATCCCCTGAGTTGTCCTGTGTATCCACAATTACTTGACATCGTCACAGGCCCCAGGTTAGGAGCAGCCATCTGGCTGCTTCAGCAGAATGCTCACTTCTAGTCTGGCTGTGTGCAGACCATAGGAGTGAGCTGGCTAGGCCTTCCTTGGGGATCCAAATGTCAGGCTGGCCATCAGGCTTTGGAAACAGCAGGGAAGCCCCACCTTAGGCTAAGAATTTCCTGCTCTTTGAAAGGATCTTGGTCCCAAGTTCCATGCCTG
>LZPO01087178.1:293164-321665 GCA_001675575.1 Neotoma lepida | reverse complement strand
ACACCATCACCATCACAACACCCACCCCAGCTCACTCCCATTCTCTTCCAGGGTTCCAGGAAGCATTCCTTATTCCCAACTTGCCTTCCCTCTACTTTTATTTTGTCTTGAGAAGTTTGGAAAGTTATTGCTGAGGGGCTGTTGCATCCAGACACCTTCCCAGTCCCACTCAGCCTTCCATCTTTGGGGAAAGAACTAATTTTGGGTGAGACTGCAGCATGCTTCACACTCCAGAGNCCTTAGACAGTGAGTAGGGCAGGGAGGCAGTTTGAGACACACTCCCTCCTGCTTTTGGACTAGGCCTGCAGCAGGCTGCTGAGGGTCAGGGGAAGGTGGTAATCCTGCCAGTGCCCTGGGTCACCACAACATTCCTGTGGTTCAGTGGGCGGGGAGGAGGTACAGCCACCTGTCCCACAGGCTGTCCCTGTGTCAGCAGGTCTGTGGCATTCTGTCACAGCTCCTGTGTACACACCTAAGCTCTGCAATCATCAGGAGCAAGTGGCTACCGAGAACAGACTTCTGAACTCAACAACACCCTTCCAGGCCCTCAAGGGTGGTTTGGACACTTCTCCCAAGTNTTTTTCTGGCTTTTGGGGAGGGCTTCAGTCCTTTTGAGCTGCAGGTTTGAACACTAGGCTTGTTCCCTAACACCCACCCTGACCCAGAAGCCTTTGTCTTCNAGTCCAGAGGCCTTTTGGTCATGTCACTCTTGGTAGAAAATGCTTGCATTCTCAGAAGGCAAATATTTGACATATTTATATGTCAAATAAAGGTTTCAGGAAGGCAAAGGTTTGTTCTGGACTCCTGCACAGGGCTTTAGAAGACCAGGCTAAAACTGAAAACAGAGTCCCACACTCAAGTTCTACCTCACCAAGCTAAAGCTAGGCTGCTATCGTACCTGAGTAATNAGGAAAAGGAGGTGACAGCCACATTTCCCCAGCAGTCCAGTGTTACTGGCTTGCCAGAGAAGTTTCCTCTGATTGAGTCCTGATCAGGAAAAGCAACATAAGGTAACCAGTACCTCAAACCCCACCTTTCCCCACTTTCTGCTTCTTCAGCCCTGCGGAGTCCATAGAGCACTCCTCTGTCACAATCGTGCNTGTCTTTAAACTGCATCAGTTTTAAAATTGGTGTCTTTGTGGTGATTTTGCCCTCTAGCATCCATATGCATCTGCTAGGATATCATTGGCCAATACCGCAATTCTCAGTGCACCTGAGAGTGGGGAACCTGTGGTGGCAGCAGATGTTAACCCTGCACAGTGTCNAACCCACTAACTCCACGGTGACTCCCCCACAGTGGTCTCTCAGACCCCAGTGCTCTGGTGGTGGGGATCCCAGCTGCTCCTGGGAGGTCTACAGAAGTCCTCACCCAGGGAGTTTTGAGCTAGACTTCCACTGACTCCTGTTCTGGTGCCTGGGGAGCTAGCGGTGTGTGGAGGAGGGAACCTGAGCTAGAGCTGCCCACACCATGTTCCAGAAGGTTCCACTGTTCCTGGCTGCCCCGCCTGGGTGACTTTTCACACTTCTTTGATGCCAGGGACTGAGGCCTCAGAAGTCCCAGAAGCACCTATGAGTCAGGAACTCAGGAAGTGTCTCCATTGCTGGAGAAGCCCGGCTGAGGTGGTGTCTTCAGGGCACATGCTCCAAGGGTCTGCATCCCAGAGAGGTGACTATCCCCTTTGCTCAGACTTACTGGTGCTCACACCTCTCCACTGTATGCACTAGAGCCCTGCTCTGGACTCTGGGCTGAGCCCCACCTCTTCCAACAACCAGACCTTTTTACTTTGTACCTCTGTCCGATGTCCTTTTAAAATTGTAAAATGGCATGACATAAAACTCACCGTCTTTACGAGTTTTCACAGCTCAGTTATGCTGTCTACACTGTACAGCCTCCACCACCACCCACCTTCACACCTCTTCCATGTTCCCAAGCTGAGACTTTGTCCCNTAAACCACTAACTCCCAGCTACTCCCCAGCCCCCAACACTCCCTATCCTATCTTCCACCTCAATTCCACAGCCCTTCCTCACTCATATAAGTAGGTCCATGCAGCCCTGTCCTATTATAATTGGCTCATTTCACTTAGCACAGTATCCTCAGGGTCCATCTTTATTACCGTGCGTGGCAGCACTTCCTTCCTTGTTAAGGCTGATTCTTTATTCTATGGGTCTTCCATACCATGGTTCTTCATTCACGTGGTGGTGACCCCTTGGGTTGCTCCCACCTTTTGGCTGTTGTGAATAATGCATTGTGAGTTTGGAAGTATGGATGTCTTTAGGGTACAGACCCAGAAGTAGAACTTCCAGGCTCAATGTGATCTGTATTTTCCTCAGGAGATACCATTTTACATTCCTACTGTGCTTCTTGCCTTCCGTGTCTTTGATAGTAGCCATCCTGGGGGTGTGAGCCGGTTTCTCAGGACCTTGATTTTCACTTCATGGGTGATTTTCAGCATATTTTCCTGTGCCTATTGGTCAGTCATATGTCTTTTGTGGNTTTTTGGAGGGGGAGGTATTCAAGTCCATAGCCCATTTTGTAAAATTCCATATGAATTTTAGGATGGTTTTTTTCTTTCTCTAAACAGTGCTGTTGAACTTTTAGTAAGTATTGCATTGAACCTGTGTATTGATTGGGTAGCATTAATGCCTGGACAGTGTTAAGTCTTTTAATTAATGCCCATGATCCCAGTGTTTGGAGGCTGAGGCAGGGGGATTAAAAATTTGAGGCCAGCCTGGGCAACATAGCAAGATGCTAGCTTGAAAATCGTCCAAGGCATGAATATAGGGTGTCTTTCCACATCTTGAATTTCTTTAATCAACACTTTGTAGTTTTTGGTGTAAATCTTCCACCTCCTCTTGAATTCCTGAGTATTTTACCCATTTTGATACAATCACACATGTAATTATTTCTTAGCTTCCCTTTCTGTTTGCTCACTGTGGATGTATAGACATGCAGCTGGTGTTTGNATGCTGTGTCCTGAAGCNTCCNTCCATTCGTCTGCTGCTTCTAATCAGGTGTTCCGGGTCCTGGAGTTCCCTGTATGTAACAGAGCTGCTTTGCTTTACAGCTGACGTGTTTGCATGGAGTGTATGTCAGTGATATGGTATGTGATAAGGTACACGGATGCTGATGTGCTGGCTATCCATGCATACATATGTGTGACCTGTGACGACAGGAGATACACACATGTGTGACACATTTGTGCAGCGGGTAATACATTCAGGTGCATGCATGTGTCTGATGGCTGCCATGGGGCTTTCTGTGGGTTAAAGGCAGGGTCCTGGCTGCCCAATGGGCAATGCAGCCACTGAAAGTACCTGCTATACACAAGACCAGGGAATTAGTTGGACTTGGAGCCACTAGCCTCATGGCAAGGGTGTTTGTAGATGTGTTTCTTTTCTTTTCCTTTGTTTTTGTATTTTGAGACAGGGTTTCTCAGTGTAGCCCTGGCTGTCCTGAAACTCACTCTGTAGACCAGGCTGGCCTCGAACTCAGAGATCCACCTGCCTCTGCCTCCCAAGTGCTGGGATTAAAGCTGTGCGACACCACCGCCCGGCTGTAAATGTGTTTCTTGTGTTCTGCAGCCAACAAGACTGGGGACATGTTTAAGCTGCTGGGAAATTTCACTGCTTCTCAGCATCTGCTCTCCCTCACCGAGCAGAGGAACCAGCCTCAGCTGACCCTCCTCTCCGGGGAGATACTGTCTGGCTAGACTCTAGCCCAGCTGCTGGTATGGGCACCACTCCACAGCACAGAACTGTCCCTTCCTATGCAGTGGGAACCTGAANCCCGTAGAGGGGAGATGTCCAGAGGGTGTGTCCTGACTCAGCAGAGAACTCAGGCTACCAACCCTGTTCTCTGCTTTCTCTGTCATCAGCCCTTTGGGTGGGAGGAGTGCACTGTACTCCGCAGAGGACCATCCTGGGCAGGGAGCCTTTGCAAGTGATGGGGGCCCATAGGGACCTGTTGGCACATGGACCTGGCTCCTGCCCTATGGTAGGCCTGTATACCCAGGGGGCAGGTTGTGGGTGGCAGCAGTAACTGCTCAAGCGTCTGAATACAAAGTGTGTCTATAACATACTCACTTCACAGAGCTGTTTCAAGAACACCAATTATTTGATACCTAAGGACTCAGGCCCAGTGAAATCATGTGTTGCCAGCATGCCCCCCTCCTGGTTCGAATTTTGAGTCTGGAATGTGTTAAAGGATTCCAGAGCCAAGTCTCCTCCCAGAATTCACAGCATCTCTTGTCCTTCCTGCCCATCCCCATGGACCCTGGTGGCCTGTGCCCTTCACCCCTCCCCCCACTTTCTGAGAAGGCTGAGCTCTGAGAAGCACTCCACACCCATGTTTCCACTACAGGCACCTGTCAGGGCAACTCAGGGCGCAGTGTTGACATCTGGGTGGAGTCACCCACGCCGGACATCCCTCAAATAGCTGGGCAGTCATGCCTTTATCCTCTGCGTCAGCCTCGCCAAACAGCGTAGCACAAACTTAACCAGCCACCCAGTGGCCATGGGCACCTGACACACGCCTGTCCCTCTGCATGCTCAGAGACTAGGAAACAAACCATTTTCTCACAGTTTTGCAAAGAGACGACCGACATACAGGGCTCCCTGTAGCCCTGACACAACAAACCAGCCAGCACCATCCAGTGCTTGAGGGTCCAGCTTTGCTCATGGCTGGTCCTCACAGCCTGATCTCAAAATCCTTCCCTATCTAGGCCAGTCCACACAGGCCAGGCCTCTGGCTTCAGCTTTTGTGAGATGAGGCAAACAGTGGGCCAGGAGCCTGAGGCCAGAGGAGTCTCATCAGGATCCCAGAGGATGGCAAGAGGCTCACAATTGCTGCTGTTGGTTTAGGGATCAACTCAAGATGTTCCATTTAAATGCAAAAGCTGGTTTTAAATTCTGGATTACCAAAAGGGCCAGAGGAAGCCACCATGGACCACCCTAGGGAGACAGGNCTACAGCCTCAGGGGAAGCAGCTCTACCACTTTTGGACCATGAAACTGAAGCCTGCTGCCACCATGATTTCCATCAGCTTCCCAGGCCCTCAGCAGTCCTGTTGTGTGTGGCATTGATCCTGTTAGGGGTTCCCCTGGGATCCTCCACCCTAAGCTACGACTACCCCTTCCCTCCCTGACACCGTTGTCCCTCNACCCCTGTTCCCGGCTGCTGCTGCTGCTGCTGTGGCCACCAATCTGAGTCTTCCCTTTTCTATACCTGGCTTAGGGTGCTTGGGCCATTCCAGTCTGGTTCACTGACCCTCAGCTGTTCCTCACACTCCTTCCTTTGCATTTGCCAGGAGACCCTGATGCCAGCCCCCTCAGAACCTCAGAAGAGACATTGGGGGCCCAGTACATTCTCTCAGCTGCCTTTAACATTAGTGGGCCCCTCCTGATGTCCATCCTTGGGCCCTCCTCCTTCCCCAGGGGCATCAGCTCCATGCCTCCCCAGTTTTGACCTGCTCTCTGCACCTGGCCAAGCAGTCTGCGTTGCAGCTTCCTGTGTTCATCCTCTACTTACTTAAACCCCTCTGGTCCAGGGAGTCCAAGTCTGTCAAGCATGGGCCAGTCCTTAGGAGTGCTGGATACAGGGCCACTTTCCTCCCAGGACACCCACATGCTTTCCCAGGACACCCACATGCTTCTTACTTGCTGTCCCAGCTCGTCTTCCTACCCAGCTCCATGTGTGGAATGGACACGGCTTACCCAGAACTGGCCTCTAACTCCCATCCTTCTGCTTTTACCTCTGGGCATCTGTGATAGTTTGAATGTGACTGACCCCCATAAGCTCATAAGGAGTGACATTCTTAGGAGGTGTGGCCTTGTTGGAGGAAGTGTGTCACTGTGGGGGCGGGCTTTGAGGGTTCCTATACTCAAGATACCACCCAGTGTCACAGTTCCCCTCCTGTTGCCTTCTNATCAAGATGTAGCCAGCACCATGTCTGCCTGTATGCCNCCAAGCTCCCTGCCATGATGATAATGGACTAAACCTCTGAAACNGTAAGCCACCACATCAATTAAATGTTTTCCTTTGTAAGAGTTGCGGTGGTCATGATGTCTCTTTACAGCATCCCTAACTAAGATAGCATCCCTTCAGATACATGACTTTCAAGTTCACAGTCTGCCCAGCAGACCTCCCATCTGTCTGGGGAGCCTAGGGGTCCTGTCCCTCACAGCCCAGTTTCTTTCCAGCTCTTTCCCCATTCCAAGCCAGGAGCCCTTCTTAGAGGCTTCTGAGCCCCCACTGCCACCCTAGCCCTGCCATAGCTCTCCATAGCCACCTTGGCCATGCCACCGGTGCTGTGTTTTGTCTTGACGTGTCAGTGCTGGAGAGCAAGCCAGGGCCTCCTGTGTCTAAGCGGGCTTTGCCTCAGTTTCATATTTACAAATTACTGTGAGGACACTGAGAATTTCCTTAGACTCCCACCAGGGTCCCTANTGTTATACCTATGTCTACATTGGTGACAATTAAAAGACCAGACCCACAATGCATTGCTATTCTCTGAAGTCCATGCCTTAGTCTAATTCCCTCAGGTGTTCTCACAGGTCTTCCCCCGACCCAGGATCCCTTTCAGGAAGGAAACTGACATTTGGTTCTTCTATCTCCTCAGACTGAGTCAAACTTTTTTCCCTTTGTTCTTCAGCCAGAGTGTGCCTCATGTTTTCTCAGGGGTGGANGAGCCTAGGTTGCCAGGAAGAAGTTCCCACAGACCAGGGGCCATCTTCATGACATCATCCAGTCACACACCACCTGCCCAACTCACCANTGTAATCCTGCCTCGGACCACCTAGTTGGTTCCTGCAGTGTGCAGGGCTTCCTCCCCTGTGCCCCTGTGGAGGAAGGGATCCTGCTGCACCACATCAAGAGCTGTTCGCCCTCTTTGGGACACGATCTCTGCAGAGTCTGTGGTTCTCTTGGAAAGGGAGCTTTCCCATGTTATTTGCTGACTACTGANTNTATTCGTATAGTCTTGTGGGTGTCTACTTTGTGCCTTGGGCCATCACCCCGTACCGTATTCCTTTATTTTATTGCTGAAATTGTAGCAGCAGTGGCCACCAGCAGCTCATCTGGTTTCTCCTGAGCTCCTGGCCCATCTACCTTCATGGCAGCCACACGCAGCCCGCAGAGGCTTTGTGTCACCCCAGGCTCAGTCCTGAGGGTGTACCCTAAGTTTAAGTCACTCTAGTTTCAACAGAAGCCACATGTCACTCAGCTTGTGTACTGGCTCCTCTCAGCACTCCAGTCACCCTCTCTCCTTCCAGTCGCCTCTCTCTCTCTCTCTCTCTCTCTAACCACAATTCTTCTGTCTTTGAGCTTGGGCCACGCGGGCCTTGCTCCTGCCTCAGACCTTTGCCCAGGATATCCCCTGCTGTGGAGACTTTCCCCTGGGTTTCTGCGGGTCTCCTGTTACCATTTCCATGCAGAAGGCTCACATCCTGGCTCCTCCAGCAGCCCAGCCTATGGATTCCCCTCACTTGGCCCTTACCTTTCTGCTTCAAAGCTTGTTTCACTCCAAATGTCTCTGCTTTTACCAAGTACCTGACAGAAACAGTTTAAAGAGGGAGGGTTTCNCTTGCTCATACTGCGAATGTTACAGTTCATCATGGCCAGAAAGGTATGGCAGATCAAGACAGCTCAAATCATGGAGGCTAGGGAGGATGAGGGTTAGAAAGCAGGCTGGGGCGATGGCCCGGTGGGTGAAGTATCTACTGTGCGAGCACAAGGACCTGGGTTTAGATACCCAGGACCCATGTAAAAGGCTGAGTGTGGTGGCACGAGCCTGTAACCCTAGTGCTGGGTGTGGAGGTGGAGACAGGCAGATCCCTCAAGTTCACTGACTAGTTAGCCTAGCCAAATAGTTTCAGGTTCAATGTAAGAGCCTGTCTCAAAAATAAGGTGGGGAACAATTAAGAAGAGACACCCAGTATCTACCGGTGGCCTCCACATGCATGCACACGTGTGTGCACCTACACTAAGCACATATAACACACACACACACACACACACTCACACATACACTCACACACACACTCATGAATGTGGCAGGAAGGGATCAGGGACAAGGGACAGACTCCAAGGATGTGCCCCAATCAGCTTCTTCCTCCAGCTAGGCCCTACCTACCTCCTGAAGTTTGTACCATCTACCTACCAGCTGGGGTCCAAGCATTCAGCTCATAGGTCTGGGAGCACATTCACATTAAGGGACACACATCTCTTACTCCCCGTCATAGTTAAGCTTTGTAAATTCAGTTAGTTAGCNCTGTCTTTGGAGACAGCTAGGGAACAAACCTGCTATTCTNTAAACTGATGAAGAGGNGGATTCAAGGGTTTACCGTTTGTGCTGGTGAGCACTCATGAATGGAAGTTCTACATAGCAGGTCCAGTAAGGGGCNGGGCGGTGGTGGCGCATGCCTTTAATTCCAGCGCTTGGGACCAGAATCTCTGTGAGTTCAAGGCCTGCCTGGTTCACATGACCCCCAAAGGGACACTGTACACTAGCCACTGGTTTTCAGGGGTAGAGGACCATGCTGAACAGTACCACAAGCCATGGNTAGACCCAGGAATGAGGATAATACTCTAGCTTCCTCAACAAACACACGGGAAAAAACAACAAAACAAAACAAAACAGGAGACCTGGTGGCCATGTGCAGCCCTGGGCACAGCCTGGACTCCAAGGTTCTAGTGAAGTCAGACTGCCAATGGACAAAATCCACAGCGGTGACAGCCTGGGTGTATGTATATGTCAAACTCTAGTGTGGTGAAGAATTATCAGCCCTTTTTCTGGAAGTGATCATGGTAGTGGGATTATTCTAGAAGAAATTGCCATGAACNTTTCTGCCTAATGACCATTGAAATGAAGAAAATGTGGGTATAGAGGGGGCTGGGTGCCATTGGCTTATAGAGAAGAAGCTGTTGGTCCTTGGCCAGTGTTGGAGGGTTGCAGGGGAGGAGGGTACAGTGTTGTTGCTATATGCTTGTCTATGATGATGTAAGACAATTTCCTAACAAAAAGTTAAAAATCAGGGCTGGAGAGATGGGTCAGTCAGTAGAGCACTTCACTGTGCAAACATGAGGACTTGAATCTGAACCCCAGCACCCAAGCTAAAAGCCATGCACACCTGTAACCCCAGTGCTGGGGGGTAGGGCGGAGACAGGGATTGCTGAGTTGTTTTTTGGCCTAGTTCCAGGTTCTGTAAGAGCCTGTCTCAAAGGAATAAGGCAGAGAATTACCCAGCAGGACGCCCAAGGGCTTCCTCTGGCCTCTTGCACTTGAACACATACGTGTGCTCACACCACACACATGTACAAAAAAGAAAGAAAATTAAAAATCAGTTCCTAAAGACAAAATGAGAGTAGGTGGGTTTGGCTCCTCTGATTCTAGGCCCAGGTGGCTCTCAGAATAGAAAAGTTCCCTGCTCTGGCAGGCAACATGCCCTGGAAATCCAGCAGGATGGAGGCCTAGGGATGGCGGCAGTGCGGGGTATGCATGAGATCTAAGATTGACTTGAGCCTAGCCTCCACCTGTAATTGGTTGGGCCAGCAGCCGCCAGGCTTGGGCTGGGTGAGCTTTTGTTATAGAGCCAGCCGGCTTAGCTGGCCACACTAGGCTGCAGATTCTGACTGAGGTGCCCCTATGGAGGCCTCCTTAGGTCAAATTTACTTTGAGTCAAACCAGTCCATAGGCAGATCATTCAAATCACAGCCAACTATCTATCTGTCTGGGAAGATATTTTAAATTTGAGTCGTTAAGGACTTCTGTAACTTTAAGAGAGTGTCAGTGCACATCACTTGAGCCCCAGGGATACCTCAAGACAGGCAGCCAGGCAGGAAGGCTTAAAAATAAGCGTGGGAATGAACAAGGCGCAGCAAACACTGCAGCTTCAGAACCCATGTGAGGGTGACGCAGCGTGGCTTCCTGAGCTAATTACATTTGTGGGTGTTTCTGCCGGTCCAGGCTGTTCCAGACGCTGGAAAGGTTCAGAAGAGCCGCTCACCCTGCAGTGATCATGGTTGAGAGGATTTAGTGATAATCAAGCCAATAACTAGCTCAGGCAGCTGTGTGTCCACACCCCCTCTATTCCTGCGTGAAGCTCAGTAAACCAAGCACCAGAAAGACAAAGGGACGTGCCCAGCATCCCCACTCATGTTTCTTCCTAACTTCCCCCACCGTGCCATTGATCCATTAATCTTCCTATTTAAGTCTCCATTGGGCCCTGTGGCATGAGGTAGGGACTTTGTCTCTCTATAGTGAGGGAGAACAGACAGCAGTCAAGATGAGGAATCTTTGTGGATAGGATGCTGGATGTTATGGGGGGCGCTTTTCCCAGATCCTTCCTACACTGGGGTTGGGGGACAGTGGCATCTTTATGAGGGTGAAGGATGCAGTCTAGCCCAGTACTGACCTGCTTTCAGTTTACTAGCACAGTGCTCACAGATGCCCCTGAGGTCACAGCCCACAGAGGGAGGGTTGGGCCATAGTGTTGAGGCTCCAAGGCAGAGATGCCAGCTATGGGCAATGGCGTCAGACAGCTCTCCCTGTACAAACAGAGACCCATGAGGGCTCCAAGACAGAATGTTCCCACCACAGCCAGGACGCTGGGTGCGGCTGCCCTGCTTGGCTGCCTTTTTTGTTTATTTATTTGTTTAAGTTTTCCTTCTTTGAGTACAGAAGTGACATTGAGGAAGGAGTGTTCTGTGGCTGCCAGCCACAGCCTTTGGAGCCTGTTTGCCCTCCCATCTGAATTCCTTTTGGAGTACCATTCACTTGTTGTGTGTGTGAGTGGGAGTGTGTGTGTGTGTGTGTGTGTGTGTGTAAGTGTATGTGTGATTGTGGGGGTGCTTAACCTGTGTGGGTGCATGCAGAGCCAGAGGCTGACGTCAAGAATGTCTGCCTTGATAGCTTCTCCACAATGGTTTTTCATGGTCTGCACCTCAGCCTGCAGCTTGTAGCTTTGGCTGCCATGCCAGGCTTTTTTTGTAGTTGTTGGGGATCTGAACTCGGGTCCTCATGCAAGCACTTTACCCACAAAGCCATCTCCTCAGCCCTTGGTTTTGTTTTTAAGTGACTTTACTGAGGTAGAGTTTATGTGCCATAAAAGTCACCTGTTTTCGGTGTATTGCTTGGTGAACTTTGTAAACAGACTGAGTCACGAAGCCCTACCTAACCTACTTTAGAACACTCATCCTCTAGAGTGATCCTCTGTGCTGTCTGCAGTTAATCCCTGTTCCTGCCCTGCCCCTGGCAACCATCAGTGGTGCTTCCGGCTCCTAAGACTTGCCTGCTCTGAATATTCATGGGCAGTGACCTCCATGCCTGGTTTCTTCTATGGAGTGGTACATCCTGGGGGCTTGCCCACCCCGTGCAGGGGTCACTGCTTCATTCCTNTGTGGCTAGTATCACCATTGTGTGGGCGAGCCACTGATGTCTCTCCATTCAGCAGGCAATGGCCACTCAGGTACTCATGCTTTCTGGCCATTGTAAATGAAGCTGCTGCACCTTTCTGGGACATTCTTGAGCTAGTCTTTAAGTTGAGATGCTTTCCTTCCTCTTAGGTAGATATTGGGACCTAATGACTTGAATTGAAAGTATATTTTGGAGGTAGATCATGATGTCCTATGCAAGAACATGCTGTAGTTAATTCCCTGTCTCTCCTATTAGTGGGCATCATTGTTCTGTTTATCTCTTAGTACTGCTGCAGTCATTTACTTTAGAATACATAGAAGTCCGATGATTGGATAAGGAGAGGGATGGATGGATGAGGGATGCACAGATGGATGGGTAGAGGATGGGAGGGCAGAGGATGGGTGGGCAGAGGATGGGTGGGTAGGGGGATGTATAGATGGGTACATGGGTGGAAGCATGGATGGATGGAGGAATAGATGGATGGAGTTGTGGGTAGACACGTGATAAGAGAACTGAGTGGTGTATCTCAGGAGTGGGTATATACTGAGTAATTGTTTAATCATTGCTACACACATGGAGAATTTTGAAAGTGAAATTTGGGTAGAATGCTGCCCTGAATGACTATGTGCCAGTGTTCTGTCATAGGGGACACTCTAGGCTTGTTCTAGGTGTCCTATGGAGGGCNTGCTGAGCCCAGTCACCTGCCACCAGCAGTAAGGAACACAGNGGAAGTCTTAATGTAACGTGAAAGCTGTAAGCCAGGACACAGTGGGGTGTGCAGTCTGTCAGCTTCACCATGGACAANTGAGGGTGGGGAGACTCCAAGTCTCTCTTGGGAGTCCACCTGAGAGGAATCCAGGGGAAAGGGTTCTACAGAGATGTCCAGGGTTCAGGATTGGCTGTGCTTGAGGAGCCTGGAGGGCATTTCCTGAAGAAGAGCCTCTGGGCTAATGGGTGCCTCAGGGTCCCTGAGCCCNTGTGGCTTCTGCTTCTAATGTCTTAGCCGTGGGCCCTTCCTAGAAGCCATGCCTGCCTTTCCTGTCTGTAATTCTGCTGGGTGTAAGCTCCTGAATTTAGTGTATGTCAAGGTGTCCTCAGTGACAANANTCATCAACCCTCCCGACCATATGGGTTCCATGAGCAGGAGCCCTGTGAACATTCCTGTAGGCAGGGGAGGCTGGGAAGGCAGGCAGAGAACAGCCCTGTCCTCAGGTCTGCTGTGTACCACACTTGAGTGTGGCCCCCCCGGGTGTGCAGCCCTGGTGANGCTTTCCTGGGCTGGTGAGCCAGCTGGTTCGTCCAGATGCACAAGGTTTCNAGGACTGGTAGGTGAGGAGCAGATAGGAAGAGAACAGGAAAGAAGCAAGAGGTGAAGGGATGCACCCGGTGTGGCATTGGTGTTGCCTGTGGAATGTTGGCTTCAGTGGCCCAGGGGTGGGAGGGCCCATCTGGCAGAAGCTGCAGGAGCCAGGACCAGCCTGGCAGTGCCTAGCCTGGATAAGGTCAGGGCTCTCTGAAAAGCCATGTCAGTCTTGCCAGTTCCAAGTTCCAAGACAGGAAGAGGCTGCCTGGAGGCGAGTAGGGCAGCCACCCCAGAAGATAGGACCAGAAGGGGCTCTGCATGTGCCAGGGGCAGATGCAGAGATGGATTCAGCTATGGGCACTGAATGCCAGACAGGCACCAAGTTATGTCGGGTTTCGGGTTTACTGGGGACACCTGTTGCTGCTGGCTGTTTTAGTGAACAACACCTGCTCCCAGCTGGCCCATGGGATTTGAAGAGCTAAGCTGGACTTGTGAACTGTGCTTCCTTCCAGGGTCTAAATCCTTTCTGTCCCTGTTAGTAATCAGGCCAGGGCCACATGGTTTGCTGTGGGGATCAGTAGGAACAGAGCTACAGGTCTGAATGCCTGTGTACCCCAAATTCATGCATTGAAATAAATTTTCACTCCAAATTGAGGGTGGTGGGAGGTGGGAGCTTAGGGCATGATGAGGTCATGAGGATGGAGCCCACATCCATGGGGTTAGAGCCCTCACAGAAGAGGCCTCAGAGCACCCACAATTCAGCACCATGTGAGGACACAGAAAACACCATCTGCTGCCCAGGGCAGGTCCTCCTGGGTGCCTGAGCCAGCTTAGACAGGGAGAGGTCGTTGGTCAGCTGGCACTTTGAGCCCTTTGGCCCCAGCCTCCTTTCTACTTCTTCTGTCCCTCAGTTTACCACCCCTTAATAGCTCTTCTGTGAAGCCTTNAAGATCAGGAAAGAGGACTTGGAGAACCACCTTGCCTCAGCTGCCCCTTCTCCTGTCAGTGCCAACATCACCTATGTCCCTACCATGCTGGNCTGTCCATGCCTCTCTGTGGGTCCTCATGTTATGTCTGGTCTGGGCCTGACTGATACCAACCTGCTGGCCCATCTTTGTTCCTGTGGCATCCTTCATGAGATGAAGACTGTGTACTCTGGAAGTAAAGGCTATGGAACATTCTCTATAGGGTGATGTCCACAGGGGCTGATGTAGGGATTGTGGCACTGGCCTTCCTTCTGGCTTGGTAGGAGACCTTCGATAGAAGTTTTCACTTAGCNATGGGTGCTCCGATGCTGGGCCCAAGCTGGCTCTCCTGGGTCCCAAGCAAAGTCCTTGTATACATAGGGGAGGGACAGGACCACGAGTTTGTCTGTAGCATTCAGTAACACTGCCAAAGAGTCGGTTCTCCATCACCACAAATAAAGAAACCCCACCTCCTGGCTCCACCTTCCTCACTGCTCACTGTATGCTGCTCTTTGTGAGTCACAGGAGTCTCTCTGCCATTGCCCTCTCCTCTGTCCTTTCAGAGGGTAGCCCCATCCCAGGTGGATACCANCCCATCCGCATCCAGAGACAATGAATGGCTCAGGCCTCACCTCCTCCAGACTGGTTGTTCCTGAAGGGGCACACACCTCCTTCCAAGGGCTTGTAACTCCAGCCTGTGCTGAGCTCCTTACCTAGTCACAGCTGCCCTCACCCAGTTGCCCCTAGCTATGATCTCCTTGACACAGGCATAGTGAATCAGGGCCTCGAGGCTGGTGCTCGGGCAGAGGGCTTGGTCTTGCTTGAGGCTCCCAGCTGCTATACTAGTGTTTGCTTCTCCCAGTTCTTCCAGAAATGAAGAGCCAAGGAGAAGACCCCTCATACTTCCACATCTACGTGGGACTGTCCCATCACCTGGAGAAGGCTTTGTGTCTCCCAGGCCCCCCTGGTGTCCATGTTTATTTCTAGAGTGGCATCTGACTTCAAAGTTCATGTCTCTTGACTCTGCTTTGAGGGCTGTGACATCACAGGTGCTGAAAGAGTCTGTAATGAGGTCACTGACCTAGGGCTCCTTGGTGTACAGACACCAGCTTCAGGAGTGCATGACCAAGAGGCAGGGGCTGCNGGGAAGATGGTTTTCAACAGCGAACCTGTGTTCCCGGCTCTGTGTAGATAAACTTGCCTGGCTCTCTCTGAGCACCGGGGCCCTGGACTGTGACAGGGACACTATAGACCATTCCTGAGCCCCATTGTAGGTAGATGCGAAGCTGTGACTGCTTCTCCTCTCTCCACTGCAGGGTCAGACATCTAGAATCCCTCCAGATACAGGTGGCAAATTAATGTCCCCTTCAGTGCCACCACAGTGCTGTGACCACTGAAGGCAGCTATTTTAGGTAAACCATGATATTTTTACCCAAGAGCTTTGGAGGAACATGTGTATGTGGTGTTGCATATATATTTGAGTATATGGGCACATGTATGTGGGGATAGAGTCCAAAGTTGATGTCAGTGGGCATCTTCCTCAGTCACTCCACTCTATATACTAAGGCAGGCGCTCATTTGAACCCAGAGCTCACCTGTCAGCTGCTGTAGCTAACTGTCTTGCTCTGAGTAGCCCCCCACCCCCNGTCCCCCTTCTCTGCCTCCTGAGNGCTAGGATTTACAGGTGGCCGCCACACATGTCCAGCTTTTACATGTGTTGTGGAGTTATGAACTCTGGTCCTCACACTTATACAACATGTACTTTATCCACTGAGCCGGTCCCCTCCCCTGCCCCCCACCAACTTCTTTTTAGAACTATCCCCACTGTGGACACGATGGTGAGCTGTTTGGAGTCCCCTTTCAGAAGGAGAAGATGGGCAGTGTATGTGTGTGGCTCAGTCCCTGGTAAGGATGCCTACTACTGTTCCTCCACNTCCCTTAACTCTGTATGGCGTCACTGTAGCCTCAGTGGCTGCCATTCTGAGCCTAGTGACACCCCACAGTACATTTGTCCTCAGGATGTCCTGAGGCCTTCCCACTTTGTGTTTTGGCTTGTGTCCCTTTCTCCTGGTCTTTCTGCTTGCTGGTGAAATCATGTCCACCAACTCCTAGTGTCCTTGACACCAGTATCATTACTGTTGGGATTCTGTCCAACCTGGAACCAAAGGCCACATGTCAGGGCCCCAGGAATCACACTGAGAGACTACATAACTGTGTACTTGTCGGGGGAAGGGCACTGGTTCTGATCTCTGGGGACTTCTCACCCTTGTAAATTCACAAGTGTGCTCAGGAGCCTGAGGAGGCCAAAAAAGGGACTTCTAAGGGGCTGGGAGCTGGGGAGATGCCAGGTCAGGTGGGCTGGTGCTGGGCAGAGGCTGGCCTCCTTGCTGGAGAGGGTGACGTGGCTGTGCTTCCTGCGGGGCCTATGGGGCCTGTGGGGCCTGTGGAGGCTTCCTCCAGCCTCTTATCAGCTCCTGGGCTTCTTAGGTAAGGACACTTCCTGTGCATTCATCTCAGGCCGTGAAGTCAGCACTCNGCATATCTGGCCAGAGGACAGGGAAGGCTTCCTCTTTGGGGAGTGAAAAGGAACGTGGCCTCCCAAGCTTCAGGAAGGAAAGCCCTGGCTTCCTGGTGAGAGGGAACAAACACGGGCCTTGACTCCAAACCCAGAGGAGCCCGGCCGCCTGGGACATGGACAATGGCTGGCCTGGTTCTGAGNCCATACTCACCGATGTCCNGACCTTATAAGACAGGCCAGTGAACCCATGGGGCTATGAAAAGCTAAGGCTTTTCCTGGGGGTCTCTTGGAAGCCTTGCCCAAGCTGAGGTTCAGCCCTCCAGCCCAGATGCCTAGGCTTCTGTGCCCAGCAGAGCCTGCTGGAGGCCTGGGTTTCTGCTGATGCTCAGAGACCCCTGTGTGCGGCCTGTGAGCCACGGGCATTCTCTCATTGCCCTTCTTGGGTTGCTCTGCAGCTATCTAGGCCCACTCTGCAGTGACTATCACTGGGAGGAGTCCAGAGAAGCTGGGCACAGTCCTCATACTCTACCTCCTGCCACGGTTCCCCATCTTCAGCAGCTGACCCTGGCCTTGGGCACAAGCCTCTGTCCCCTAGCTGGGGGCAGGCACTATGGGGCCCTTGGTTTTCATCACTGGGGACATCCATGTGAACCTCCAGGGGAAGTCAGACACAATGCTTGTTAATGTCCCTTGGAGCTTCTGACAGATGGCAATTGGAGAAGTGGCCCAACTTCTCTCCCATCTCCACATGGGTCAAACCTGAAGTGTGTCTGAGGCTCTGATGGGGGCCTGGTTCCGTCCTTCCCTACTCCCTTCCTGGGGGGCAGGGGCAGGGACAGGGGTCTTCTCTACATAATCTTGAACCCCAACCCAGATCTGTCCCAGGAGTGGGGATCTACCCTAGCAGTTATGTGCTGTTTGTGCTTCAGCTGTTTGTCAGCTGTCCCTTTACCCATGAGCCTCTGGGCACTTGAGGCCATTGTCATTCAGAGAGGAGGGGGAGGACCTACCTCTTGGCCTAGCCACTATTTGTCTTTGGCTCCTAAGACTATGGGCATAGGGCAGGGAGGTGGAGCATGGTAGGGGGTCTGTCTTCATGACACCAAGCCAGCCAAGCACTGGAGACTTTAGACAACACCTGGAAAGGTAGCGTGGCTGTGGCCCTGGCTTCTTCTACCATACCCTCCCGGCTCTGCTAGTCTGGTTGTTACATAAAACTCCTTATATAACCCGGGCAAAGGCGGAAAGCCCCATGCAAGTCAAAACAACCCCGCATGGGGCAGGAAGCCTAGATGGACAAACACATTCCGGAAAGTGGTGACCCACTGCTAAGGACCGCACGCGATCACTGCCAAGAAAGGGACAGGGCAAGCACTAGGAGAGAAAGTGGTTAGACAGGTACACAAATGGATACATGGATGACAGAGACTGGCAGTCGGTGCAGCCTGCAGGGGACAGGTTGGGCATGGTGTGTATTTGGGCTGAGGGTCTGAGCTGTTAGGATTTGCTGTGCCCCACGGCTGTGCCCTCTGCTTCCATGTTGCTGTCCCAACCTCACACCAGGCCCAAACGGCTGGGAAAATCTTGTCCTACAGCCTGCTGAGAAGGCAAGCTGCCCCCTCTCCTTTCTGGCCCCTCCTACTGACTTGGTGTTCTTCAAGGGCTATCAGGCTGCACAGGGCTGCACAAAGCTGCACAGTAACCTGGCTCCAGGTTCTGGATCCTTCGTCTCAGCCNTCCTCCCNGAGTCTTTTTCTTCTAAGAACTTGTCCTTAGANTTTGAATCCAGGGTGTTCCAACATGAAAAACCTTGACAGACTCTCACCCAGCTGCAGAGGTCCCTTTTCCAAATAAGCTCACATTTACAGGTTTGGGGGGACGTCTTTGGCATGAGAAGGTCCCCCTACTCTGGATGTCCTTGCTGTTCCTATGAGCAAAACTGGAACTNGATAAGTGCTACTCAGAACAGAGCTGGCCTTGGGATGTGGCCTGAGCAGAGGCTTAAGCAGCCACCCCTGCCTGGTGGGGATTGGATCTGGGGACATGTGGGCCTCAGAGACAGTGATGATGGGAGTGTGTGGGGATCAAATGGATAAGAAGAGGGCCCACAATCTGTGAAAACCTAGAGATTTGGGATATCTGTTCCTAGCCTTTTGGTACCTTCAGACATCCTCACCCCCTGCCACAAGTCTCCATTCCCATGGATTNCCCTGGCTANTTTACAGGACCCCAGACATCAATCTGTCCAGCCACTATCCTGAGCAGGGAGAGACTGGGATCCTGACAAGTGTGTCGTTTGCCTCTGTGATCCGGCAGGCACTGCCCTCGGCCTTAGTGAGTGCCTAAAAGCAGCTCTCTCTAAGCCCATCTTCTAGGGCTTGGACAGGCTTGTCCATCCATGCTGGCCCCACCCTGTCATCAGATGCTGTTTGTCCCACCCCTTCTCTGGGGCCCTGATGAAGGTGAGCTACATGCCTGGTGCTTTGAGTTCCTGTCAGGGTAGAATTTTAGCTGGAGTGGTGCCCAAAGGTGACCTAGACCCTTTCAGCTCACCTAGCTCACTCACCAGGAGGCCTTGGAGTGGCTGCTTCTGGGGAGGCGCTCAGGNACACAGAGACAGGACCCCAGCAGGAGCCTCCCACTCTCTCCCTTCTGTGGCTGGCTGGGAGCCTGGAAATAGTTATCTCCCACAGGTGGCTATCTGAGGAATGCTCCCAGAAGTCCTGGAAATAACTCGAAAAGCAGGAGTACTCACGGGAACTCCGGGGCCAGTTGAGCAGACTCCAAAAAGCACCCCTTAGCTCTGCCACCATGGAGGGATGTGAGATTTTGGGGTACCAGTCTTGACTAAGAAAATGAGAGGGATCCCTTGTGTTACGAATGTCCCTGTGATGTGACCAGCAGACCTATTTGTTCTCAAGTAGCACCTTCCTGTTTTCCTGGGATCTGAAGTCCAGCCCTGAGTCTTAATCCTGGGCCACAGGCTCAGACACCACATGTGCCCTCCCAGCTTGGTGCTGGGCCTGCTACTTGCTCTGCCTCCTCCTGCCAGACTCTGCNTGCCTAGGATCTTGTATACCTATTCTCTATGTATTGACACACAACCATCGGTCAGTCCTTGAGTGTTTTGGCAATAACTTCTGTCAACATTCTGAACTTCTCGTCATTGGGTTTTGACCACTCAGTCCTTATGTAAAAACTGCCCAATGGACTCGGGTCCACTACTTGACTGTTTACTTCACTGTTCTTCCTGGTCCCTTGTTTAAATATTTCCTCATGTTCCCTAATGGCCTTTGCCTAAGTCTCCTTCATCTTTTGTCTTTTTAGTGGTTTCTCAGAGATTGCAATGCACCAGCCTTGACCTTTGTGGCCAGCTCAGTGTCTCTTTAAATAAGTATAAAAAACAGCACACTCAGACCTGTCAAAGTTGGTGCATGTAAGTGCTGTAGTCTAGATNTGAAATGTCATGTCTCCACCCCCTCCGTCAAAGGCTTATGTTGAAGGCTTGGCTTNGAGCTGATGGGTCGTAGGGAAGCCACTGGGTCATGAGTCCAAGGGACCTAGCTATTTCTCCTGTGAATGGCAGAACTTGGTGTTAGCCACTGGTGCTGGTTTTGCAAACACTCAGAACACAAGGGGTTGTGGGATCACGGCAACTTCCACTTAAACTTCAAAGGAAGGCCTTGAAGGACCTATGTGTGGTACAGAGTCCCTGTGAAGGTTCGGATCTCTGAGAGAGTTTTATGCTTGGTGCAGTAAGGATGATGTCTGTGCTGCAATGGAAACTCCAGGGAGTTATGGGTGCTAGGAACATGGTTTATCTATGGAGGAAAAGTCGCAGGCGGTTAAGCAGAGCTAGCCCAGGAGAGGGAACTCATCAGGCAAAGCTGAGGAGATAGACCAAATGCATTCTTCACTGTAGAATGAACATGAGCCTTTGGGGGGCAGGGATGATGTCCTCAGAATCGCTCATGTGGTAAGGGCTGTTTGGCAGTGGTGGACTTCTAGAAGGTAAATGGATCATGAGAGCTTCAACTGACCAGTGGGTGGATCTATCCATGGATTTATAATTTGGTGGCATCATTAGGAGGGATTAGGAAGTAGACCATTAGGGGTGTCCCCTGGAAGGTTCTTCCTTGTCCCGGGTCCATTACTCACTCTCTTTCCTGTCTGCCTTGAGGGGATTTCTCTCTCCACGACTTGCTCCTCACCATGATGTCCTGCCTTCCCCCCCCCCACAGGTTTAGATGCTACTGAGCCAGCTGACCATGGGTGGAAATCTCTGAGACCTTGGGCCATTAACTTCTTTCTCAGATGCCCTGTCACAACATCAGAAGGTGACAACACTGAAACACTGGAAGCTTCACTAGCATGGTGTGCTGTCTCACCAGTTATGCATGTTTTAAAGAGCTTTTACACCTAGCGTCAAAGTACCCCAGAGACANGGGCATACCACAGCTCAGGTTTCCCTCCCTTCATTCCTAAAGGTCTCAAATACTTGGGGGTCATTTCCATTTGGCCTGGAAATGTGTTTCTTTGGAAAGTCTCTGGTAGTGAAGTCTCTTTGGGTTCCTTCGTATGAGAATCTCCCCCCTTGATTTCATCCCTGAGNGGTTTCTCCTAGNCATGGACATCTAGAGTTATAGTCTTCGAGATTTTTGTCCATTAACGATGACCACTATCTTCTGACCTCCACGTTTTGTCTCTAATGCTTTTATTTAATCTTTTTCTGTCCTCATTTACTTTGTTCCTGGCTTCTCTTTAAGTCAGTAGACCTGTAAGGATATATTTAGGTTTATCGAAAGATTAGGAAGAAGGCAAGAGGAGTCTCATGTGCCCTGTCATCGCCCTGTGAGCTTTGTTTTAGGTGAGGCATTTGCTCCACTCATGAACCTTGATCAACAGTGGTTTGGAGCTGAGTCCAGTAGCTTTGGGTCCACTCTGGGTGTTTTATATCCTGTGGGTCTGGACAAAGGTGTGGTGACACCACTGTAGCATTTCACTGTCATCCATTCTTTGCCTACTCCTCTCTCCTTCCCAAACCCTGACAACCACCACATCATAGTTTCTGTTTCTGTTCACATAATAAAAATACTCNGAGAAAAAGGAAACGGGGGAGAAAGGATTTATTTTGGCTCACAGTTCAGGATACACAGTCCATCATGTCAGGGAAGTCAAGGCAGCAGGAGCTTGCAGTTGGTGGTCATGTGGCACCCACAATGAAGAAACAGTGATGAGTGCTGCTGCCACCCAGCTTCCTCTCTCTGTTTATCCTATCCAGGATCCCAGACAGGGAGTGGTGTCACCCNGTCTTCCCAACTCAAATAACATAATCAAGACACAGGCATGCCCAGAGCCCATCTNCCGTGTGGTTCTAGATTCTGTCAAGGTAACAGCACTCACCACCACATGCTGACCTTTCACTGTCTCTGTTTAGCTATTTCCAGGATGTCATGTAGTGAGAATCATGTGGTTGGTGCCAATTGAGCCTGGCTTCTTTTACAGACTGGCATGAGTTAAAGTTTCTCCTACTTTTTCTTTTCTTTTCTTGTGGTGCCAAGAATGGAATCCAGGGCCTTGGGCATGTGAGGCACAACCCTAGCTTTGCTTCGTGTCTTTCTGTGACTCTATGGCATTTGATGAAACATGGGATCTGGATCAAGAGAGGAAGGACCACTTCTAGAAAATATACATGCCCACACTGTGTGTAGAGTTCATGGAGTGTANAGCATCTTGTAACAGGCTCATNTCCACCCCTTCCAGCTACTCCAGGATGCCTATGTAACCCTGCTGGCAAGGGGTAGCTACGTGTCTCCTGCTCAGCAATGTTACTCCTAGGTGATTGCCTGGTGCAGGCGTGGGCTCTGAGCAGAGCAGTGGTAGTGGGTTCCCATGCAGTGTGTCCCAGGACAGCTGCTGCCTGAGGTCTTGGGATTGTTGAAGATGTTCTTATCACCATGGAAACTAAGCAGATGTTGGCAGGTGGTGATGGTTTCTGAAGCTATCAGACTATGATAGGAATCAATGCTGGTTTTATTCAGAGCCATATAAACTCACAGAGCTGTTCAAAGCCCACCATTCAGAAGGAGGGCCAGTGTGGAAAGCAGCATGCTGTGGGAGAGGCAGTGACCCTCAGCAAACCTGAACATTTGCAAGGAAGTGGGAGAGTAGGTNCAGCTGTGGCAGTGAGGTGAGGGGTGGGAGGGTGGATGCAGCCGTGGCAGTGAGGTGAGGAGGACCTGTACTTGTAGCAGGAGAGGGAAGGCTGCNTAGGGATTTGTCTGTGTCTGTGGCCCAGTGGGATATGGTAAAACCGTGTGGTGTTGGATTGAGCCACATGGAATCCTCCTGATGGAAGGGCTCAGTAGCAGGGCTCACAGGAAAATGGTGTCCCACACCCTCAAGTGCCACATGTGTTCTGGACCCAGTGTGCTTTCTGGTCATACCTAGTGGCTTTTCTGCCCCCTTTCTAGTGTCAAGTGTAGGCAAGGAGATTCCCAGAGGCAGAGGTGGGACCTGGAATATGTGTTTTGAGAAAGAAGAGAAAGTACGCTTGGACTCCTCAAAGTTTTTAGTTGTGGAGGATTTGGCTAATAAATGTGACCAAGTGCCTTCAAGGAGCCATGGTGAGGTCAGGATGTGGTCAGTGTGTGTTCTGGCCCTGAGCAATCAGGCCTGCTGTGCCCAGTACTCTGGAATGTTCTGAGGCCCTGAAGTATGTGTTGGCTGCCTAGTTTCCTCTTGAGCCATGGGAGCAGACCTGGCAGCTGCAAGGAAATTTCAGCTGGGGTGGAAACCGAGGGGTGTGTCCAGCTCTGCCTGACCTAAAGTTTGCTTCTCAGGATCAACAACCCAGGAGTTGGGGGTCCCTTCACTGGGTAGCCATGGCCTTGCCAAACCACCCAACCTTCCTCAAAGCAGAGTTCCTGAAGTTTCTGCTCTGACGTCAGCACCAATGCAGCCAGGAGCCCTTTCTCCCAGACTAAGTGTGCTCTTGCCTGAGATAAACTAAATCAAACAAGATTAGGACCTTGCAAAGTGGTGGCAATACCCAACCAGTGTGGGGGAGACGTTACTCATGGGCCCACAATGAATAAAATGCAACTGCACTCTCCCTCTTGGTTTCTCCGCGCTCAGCACTGTGTCAGAGACNTCCAAGAACTCACACTAGAAGAAGCAGCCACATACCTGCCAGGCAGGTAGGAGTAGCCTAGGAATGCTCTCCTTGTGTGTCTAGACATTCTAGGCCAACCACAACCTGCCTTTGTGACTGACAAGTCCGCCAGAGCGAGGGTGTACCTCATGAGTGCTGCCATGGGGAGTGCCACTAGTGGGCATCAGCTGGGACAGGACCTTGCTGTGATAACTGGTGTGCTGGGGGCACTGTAGGAGGAGACTAACACCTTCCTGGCTTTGCTTGGCTGGATGGTTAAAGGACATTAGATCCCAATCCCATTGGCTGATGGTAATTAAAAGCAACTCACAGTATAACCCTAGTGTTTCTGCTGTCAGAGGAGCCATGCCCAGACCCTAAGGCCACGTGAGCAGCTCCAGGAAGATGCCACTTTGTGAGGACACCAGATGATGATGAAGGGTGGCTCAGCTATCTGCCTGCTTTGTGGCCCAGGCACTGTGACTTGAGGCTGGCAAGGGTAGAGCTTGGAGTGACACTCTGCTGTGGGAGTTCNGGAGTTCTTGAGAAGGGTGTTCCCCAAGCTTTGTGACACGCTCCAGGTGTGTGTGTGTGTGTGTGTGTGTGTGTGTGTGTGTGTGTGTGTGTGTGTGGTCAGAGGACAACCCTGGGTGTTGTTCCCTAGGCACCAGTCATCATTTTTTAAGGCAATGTCTCTCACTGGTCTGGAACTCACCAAGTAGGATAGGCTAGCTGTTCAGAGAGCCCCAGGGCCCTTCCACCTCTACCTTCCCAATGCCTGAGACTGAATTCAGTTCTTTGAGCCTGTAAGGCAAGTACTTGACAAACTAAGCCAACTTCTCAGCCTCCGTCCCATCCTTCAGCAATATCGTGTGAAGAACACAACGGTCCTCATATGTATGTGTACATGTACTTATTTTTAACACATGCCACACGAANAAATGCACCAAAATATTATACGGACTGTGACGTATAGACAACTTGCACATTCTTAAAAGCCAAGGTTACTAAGCATTGTAAAAGTAGTTTTCCCTGCTACCCCAACGCATTCCTTAAGTATAGGCTTCTCACCTCCCTGCTGAACCCCAAGCTCTACTTACGTGATTGTAGAGTTGAGCTGTGCCGCACAGTTCAGGTTCGCTCCTCATAGTTTACGTTTCTGACCACGTATCTGAAACCTTTCATGACACCTTTTTTTCAGACATGGGGCACATTAGAGAGCAATATCACACGCCATCTCAGTGGGTCTATCTATAGTGCCTCTGTGCCCCTGTCCCCAAATTCTTCCTGAGTTCTTTAAAAGCAACCTCTGACCTCATTTCATCAGGAAAATTCTCTGTAGAATAGGGCTCTTTTGAAAAACCTAATCACAGTGCTCTTATCACACCTAATATATTAACGAATTCTCTGATATGATCTGGTAGTCACTGTTGAAAGTCCTTGGATGGTCTGCTGTCTTTTTCAAGTTGGTTTGTTTGCATACAAAGTCCACAGATGTAACCCTGTGGTTTCCTCTGAGTTCCTCCACTCACCCCATTCTCAGCCCTTCCATCCCCACTAACCCTTCCCCAACCCTCCCACCCCTGCCTCTCCTCTCCTCTCCTCTTCCTTCATCTATCAGTCATATTTGAACAAACCTGGTCATTGTCCTTTAGAGTTTCCTACACTCAGGCTACAGACTGCACTTCTGTCATGTTGTCTCATGTGTTCCTCTGTCCCCAAGTTGGATTAATCCAGAAGCTTAATTATATTCCAGTATGGCCATGATATTGATGATGAGAATGATGGTGATGATGGTCATGGTGATAGAGATGATGGTGGCGGTGATGGTGGTGGTNATNATNNTGNTNATNATGNNNNTGATGGTGATGATGGTCATGGTGATAGAGATGATGGTNGCNGTGATGGTAGTGGTGATTATAGTGATAGTAATGGTGGTGATGGTGATGATGGTCATGGTGATAGAGATGATGGTAGGGATGATATCGAGATGCCCTCACAGGTGGTGTGTCTTTCCATTGGGAGCAAATCATATCTGGTTGTTTTGGATGGATGGCTCCCTGTGAGGGTCCAGGATCATCACTGTGGAAGTTGCCATTTTCTTCTTGCTGGCCAGTGTAGGTGCCCTTGGGGACAATTGTCTGGTTCAGTATTGTATTAATTGTTTATTTTTGTTTTGTGGTTTTGGGACAGGGTTTCTCTGTGTAGCCCTAGCTGTCCTGGAACTCACTCTGTAGACCAGGCTGGCCTCAAACTCACACACACACAAAAAAATCCCCCTACCTCTGCCTCCCACAGTACTTGGATTAAAGGCATGTACCCCCACACCCGGCTAATTATTTACTTGTTTTAAAGACTTTCTGTATGTATGCTGTGTCTCTTGTGTGTATGTGTCAGTGTGTGTGTGTGTGTGTATGTGTGTGTGATTGCCAGAAAAGGGCATCCCTTGGAGCTGGAGTGGCAGCAGGTGTTTGTGAGCTACCCAAAGTGGATGCTGGAATTTGACTCCTCAAAGCTACCCAAAGAGTGATTCTCNACTCTTCACAGTTGAGCAGCAAGTGCTCTGACCACTGGGCCATCTCCCCAGCCCCTTCTTAGTTAGTTTGTTTATGGTCAACATAAGGGTTCAGTTCTTGCCTACTGCAAGAGGTGTCCCTGCTGCTGGAGTGCAGGGCCCCCAACAGAAGCAGATTCAAAGAAGGCTGGTCTTTGAGGGGGCCGCTTATAGGGTTACATGCAGCTTCCTATGTCCTGTGTCCCCGGGAAATTTTCACATGGCTAGTTGGGAGGACATCAAGGCATGAAGTGAGGACAGGACCTTGGCCCTGCCATCAGCAACAAGACCATGGTTAGGTCTGTCTGTAAGGGGCAATAGGCAAGTTCATGTCAATGAATCCAAGAGGAACATTGTTGAGGAGGAGCGTGACGGTGACACCCTTCCACCAGTGATCCAGGAGGAAGTGAGCCTGATGTCCTGAGATTTCCCTGATTTTCCTTCTCTCAATACCTAGAAATGCACCAGCTCCCACTAGCTTGGCACGTGGAGGACCTGGCTGCTTGATTGTTTCCTATAAAGCCCATTCTCTTCAAGGCTGGCTGAGAAAAGCTGGTGAAATGAATTATGGGAAACATGAGTTTAGGGGTGTGTGTGTGTGTGTGTGTGTGTTGTCTGTCTGTCTGTCTGTTTGTCTGTCTGTCTGTGTCTGCTTAGAGAAATGAGTTACTAAGAAAAATGAGGCTTGCACATGAAATGGAGTCATTTTGTTGTTGCCCCAGTTACTGCTATAGAGGGGAGCAGCTCATCATTGTTCACTCACTCTACAGGTACCTCAGGCTGTGATTACTGACATGGTTGCTGAACAGTGTTGTCCCCATCAACAGGACATGGCCCTTGCCACCTAGGGCTGCTGCTGGGCAGGAGCTCTGGTGGGCAGATGGAGTGGATACTGCGTGCACCTCAACCATAGATCTTCTGGTCTTGGCCAGCTGGCAATACCCTGCGGTGGCATCCACTAAGAATGCCAGAGCCACAGCATGATGGAAGGGCTGGCCGGAGAGCCTTAGTCATCAGTGCTGCNGTGAATCATGTCCTGGCACCTCCNGGCTAAGTGGTGATTTGTCAAGGCAGCTGGAGACAGGCCCCAGCTGGCTGGCTGCCCCAGGCACAGCCTGGAGTCAGGGAGGCGAGGAGGCCCCAGGGGTGCCTCCAGATGAGGCCAGGGGCTGGTCAGGTTACAGGGTCGTCCTGAGAGTCCAGAGCTCGGCTGTGCTGAAAGGAAGCCTCCCACATCTGCAGGGCATACAGGACAGGACTCCCCAAAGCTGCCCGCACCCCCGTAGAGTTCGAGCTGGAGAGAGAGAGAGAGAGAGAGAGAGAGAGAGAGAGAGAGAGAGAGAGAGAGAGAGAGAATGTCTAGGCCCTTGGACTGATGATGATTCTCCCCCTTATCCCTCCTCCTCATCCCTCCTCCTCATCCTCATCCACCCTCGTCCCCATCCTCCTATTTTCTTTTTGTTTAGTTGGAAATTGAAAGACTTTATTCTCTTAGAGCAGTTTTAGTTTTACAGAAAAATTGATGAGCGTACAAAGAGACTCACATAGCCCCTCCCCGTGCAGACTCCCTATGACTGTCATCTTGTTCTGGGGAGGGACAGCCACACACTGATGGGTTGGATATTCTAGCATTTAAAGAAATATATAGCAGCATGTGTCCCCAATGACAGTGCCTTGCAGAGGAGCGTCCCGGCTCTTCCCTGCTCCACCCATCTCTCCCCGTACCCCTCCCCTGCCCTGCGTCCCAGACAACCACAGGCAGTTTACTGTCTGCNTGGTCTGCCTTTTCCAGAGTGGCCTGTGGTTACACTCTCACAGCGTGCAGCCTGCCTGGTTCTTTTCAAATGACAGTGTGTGGAATTCTAAAGACGTTCAGGGGTGTGTCAGTGTTTCGGCCCCTCTGGAGTTTTATTCTCTAGCAGTTGAGTGTGGACAGCCAATCTTGTTTTCTCGTAGGCTTCCTTGACTCCATCTGAGAACACGAGGCTGGGCCACTGTGACTCCTGGGATTGCAAGGAGCCAAAGGAGGTGACTCAACAAGCTGTTTAGACAGGTGAGGAAAGGGAAGAAGGCCTCAGCTCCTCCAGAGTCTCAGCTCCTCAAGCCCTCAGCTCCTCCAGGCCTCAGCCCCTCCCACGCTCAGTTTCCTAGGACATGCCGCAGAGGGAACCCCTCCCTTGGACATTTGTGCCAGTCTTGTCTGACCCTGCTTTACCTGAGGCCTCACTAGGATAACTGAAGAAAATAAGCTCCCTTCACCTTCATANAAAACAGCATAAGCCCAGCTGTGCATGTGTGTGCTGCAGGCGTGTGCACTGGGTGCTGTGTACACTTGTGGGTTGTGTGAGTGTGCTGATGAGTGTGTGCACTGTATGCATGCCAATCGAATGTGCGTTAAGAGTGCTTTAAAGGTGAGTGAGATAGATGTGTGTTATGAGTGTGTGCTCACGAGTATGAATGTGTGTGTGTGTGTATGTGCACACGCGCAAATGATCTTGTTGGTGGAGTGGGGATTTCCCAGGTGCTGGGAGGGCAAGCTCCACCTCCTTGATGGCAAATGGTTGCAAAGTGAAATGACTCCTTTTCCAGAAAAGTT
>LZPO01087178.1:264786-286558 GCA_001675575.1 Neotoma lepida | reverse complement strand
CAAGGAATGGTGATCTGGGTGATGTGGGGACTAAGGACTGTGGTTGGATAGGTAGTATCTGAAAGACACCCTGTAGGGAAATCCTTGGATGAATGTCTCTAGGAATTGACTTAGTTTGCCTCTGTCTCTCCAGGGACAGCAGGGCCCATGTNAAGGATTAAGATAAAGAAGTTATAAAATATAGTTGTCCCTCTGCAGGACTGGGAGACTAGAGTGANTGGAAGGGAGGCAACAGTCAGGTGACTGACATGGCCATAATGGGTGTGGCTGGTAGTCAGTGCTNTACAGTCTTTCACCTGTATAAGCACTCCTTATCCCACGTACTGGCATCTGGCCTGATCTTCACGGGGACCTAGTGCCCATGTGGCCCTTGAGNCTGTGTAACTAATTCTCATGCTCAAAATGTCTTCAGAAAATCTTGAATGGGGAGAAAGAAGTGAGTCTCAGGACTGAGGGCTTGGAGGGCATGGTGGAGGCCATCCACAGAGGGTGGTGTAGNGTGATCCCCAGTGCTTACTGGCGCTCCCAGAACAGCATCTTGGTTGCTAAGGGGTCTCTCTGGTTCCTCTGGCCTCCCCCTGAAAGATGGCCCAGCCACCAGCTTCCCTCTTCTCTTTCTCCAGGCCTGAACTAGGCATGGTTGGNGTCAAAGAGGGCTGGACTGCCCCAAGTGTGAGGATGCCAGCCACATACCAGCAGCCAGTGCACAGCCCAGCCTGGAGGCCCTGCAGGCTTCCCCAGGAACAGAATAGAGGATCTCCCTCAGGTTCCTCTCTCTGGGGCACCAGCAGTGTTTTGACTTCCACACAGGTCTGTGAGGAACACCCCAAGGCATCTGCCGGATGTGCTGTCAGAGGGTTTCTGGAAGACAGATGGCCAAACGGAAGTTTGGGACGAGGTGCCATGGCGTGGGTGCAAATCCTAACGACGCCTCCTTCAGCTGAGAAGAATTCTTGGTCTTCTCTGAACCTCCATTTCCTCCCCCTGTGAAGTAGAAAGGACAGCAGACNTTCGTCAGAGAGAGCTGTGGAGATTGAGAGCTGGGGCAGGACAGGAGGCGTGAGTCAACACCAGCTGTCATGGGTGCTGCAGTACCAGAGGCTCTGAGGAGCAGGGAGCCCGGGAGGGAGATGAGGGCTCCGGAGCATTGCCTCCACCAGGCAGGAACAGGGTACATATCAGAAAGAACGCTGGGAACCAGCCTGGTCCTGGCTGTAGTGGGAAGGCTNGGAATCCCAGCACAGCAAAAGAAATGACCAGACTGCAGGATCCAGCGGGCCTTGATGCCCGGGGCCCCAACTGCAAATTTCANTAGAGGAAGCCAAACAAGCTAGAGAAATCCCCAGGTTCACACATGACTCTGTATCCAGAAAGAACCTTCTGGANATGCAACATACCCTCCCTTCTTGCCTCACACCCTAAATGAAGGCCCCCTTGCAGAAGGACCAGACCGAGAGAGCAGTTTGGGAAGCCAAGGGCACCCAGCCTCTGGCCCTAGCAGCTGCTGTGGGGTCCAGGCTGACAGACTGCCCCACAGAATGCCCTTTTGCCTATCTGGACTCTAGCCATGGCTTTCTACCCCTGATCCAATGTGGCTGGTCCTTGCNCTGTCCTCTATGGATGTGCTAGCTCATTCAAATTGATTTTTTTTCTCCCAAAGCCATTTTGCAAAGAACAGCTTTCAAAAAAGAGTTTGGTATAACCCAACTTTCTGTGGCCACAACCCAGGGATCTCACATGGCTGTCAGGCCTGCATGCCTCTTCTGTCTTTGTTGTTGGGTCTGGGGGTTCTGTGAGCCCATTTGGTACCTGCCCATCTGTGGTGCCACCCACACTGGCCTTAATGGAGTTTGTTCTTTTAGGATAGCTATTCGATGTAGGGAGGAGGAAGGGATGTAAAGTATCTGTTGGCTGCCAGGAGCCACCAACTGCATTTTATGTTTAATTTGCTGTGAAGTTGAACACACACAGTTGGCTCTGCCCTGGCAGAAGACAGGCCCAGGGTGACCCTTATTAGAGCCATGCTGGTGTCTCCAGGTCAGCAGAGCAGGTGAGCGCAGGGAAAGCTGAGCCCTGCCATAATGTCCAGCTTCTCATATCCACCTTCGGGGCCACTGTCTACGTANACTGCAAGCCCAGGCCACATCGAACCNAGGAAAGCCAAAGCCCACACTGCCCATCACAAATTGGACTCTGAGGGGCAAAGCAGAGGGGACAGGATAGGTGACGTGGTCCCCAATTGGCATCATTGTGGGAGCTCAGGAGCTTCGNCCTATGCAATTCAGTGGAAATGCTAATTCTTGTCCATAGCTGGACATATCCTGATCACAGAGCCACAAGAGAAATTTCCATCGACTGTTGCATGTGAGTCTACACAAGTCCATCTGATCAAGACCNTGCAGGAGCATAGCATTCAGCCTCATCTGGAGATGGAGTCCTCACAGAGGTGCTTAAGGTGAAACAAAGCCGTTAGTGTGGACCTGAGCCATCAGGACTGTGTCCTCATGACACATGGAGAAAGGACTNGAGAGGACTTGTCTGCAAGTGAGGGAGAGCTGCCTCAGGGGACCCAGCTCAGCCTTGGACTTCCAGCTTCAGGATCCATGAGATAGTGAACCTGGAGCCTTCAGTTCATGCGCTTTGTTCTGTAGCCTCAGGACATTTGCACAGGACTCCTAGGGTGTTAGTTTCTGAAGTATTCTTTCCNTCCTATGCTGGCGGAGTGGCTTGAGGCAGGTGGGCTCTGTAGTCTGCATTGCAAAGGCCTCTGACATCCCATGGGTTCCTTCATGGGTAGGTGGGTGGGCTGGTAATCCCAGTCCACCCACCACCTGGCTTTGTGGCCATTTGTTCTGNAGCCCTAGGAAACTCATCTGCCATCTCAGTAAGGTAATGGCNAGTGCCCAGAGCCTGGCTCCTGACAATGCTGGGACATCTGTCCCCTCACTCTCTGTGGAGTTCACGTTGCTTTCTGACTAATGTGTTCTGCCCCAGGGTGCCCTGCAAGTTCCTGATTGTCAGTGATAACCAACGACAGCAGGGACCAGGCAACAGCATGGCATGGTTAAAATTGGTGGCTTTGTATGTGAGACAACCCATCACTGGTCTCTTAAGGCATCCAGTGGGCAAGCCATCTGATTGTCCCCTTGGGATGCAGAGTTTCTTAGAAGTCAGGACTGCCCCATCTTGAGCCTGTATGCTGCTAGACCCCAGCTGAAATGATGTGTGGTACACAGAAGAGAATGTAAAACCATACTGGAAGGACTCTTGGAAACCACTGCGTAACTTCTCAGTAACTTGAATATTGTTTCAATTTAGATCTTAACANATCAGACTTCCTCAGGTGGGTTCCCCAGGAAACCCCAGTGGTCACGNTGGAGGAGATGCAGCTGCTGACAGGATTTTCCCAGCATGATCTGCTTGGCTGGGCAGAGCTGCAGATAAGTAGTGCTACAACTGGGGGTAAGAGGGCACCCCACACTGAGCTCCCTCTCAAGGCCTCTAGAGGCAGAGAACTACTTGTAGCAACCGGGGATGGCTTTGTTACCAATCTGAGTTCTAGTACATTCCACAGCTCTAGCACTGATAAAATGCCATTAATTCTAGTTGACATTATTTCCAACTTCAAGTGGCATCAATAGGCTCAGCTCTGGAAAAGAAACACAAACAGGAGTGTTTTGACAGTGATGGCGCCAAGTCCTGTGATGAGGGCCTTGAGTGGACAAGGGATGGACTGTTTCTTTGTTCCTGCCTCCCTTGTCTACACCACCCATCTGGTCTTTGGGTTGGCCTTTCCTGCTGGACTTCTGTCTGGATGAGCCAACAGGGCAGAGGGGAGGCCATCACTTATCCCAGCTCCCTGTCCTGCCCTTGGAGTTCAAGGAGGCCAGAAACCAGTAGACCAGGTGTATGGTCCTGCAANCTTTTCTTTACTCTGAGCTGCCTGCTTTGTCCACACATAACTTGGCCTAGNACGGGTCCCCAAGGGCAGGCCTGAGCCTAGACATGAATAAAGGAAGTTGTTTTTGGAGTCCATCCCAGGAATCCAATCGATCCCCAATGGGGCTGTGGAGATCGAAGGACAGAGAAGCTTCGAGAAGAGCTGACCACTGTGTGAAACAGTGTCTGTCTTCTGGGGCCCCTACAGTGATGCCAGGCAGCCATGACCAGCTCCTAGTCCTGTTGGCTGACCTTTGCTCTCAGGGTCTCAGATGGGCCATCAAGNAGAGACCTATGGGCACAGACCAAATAAAAACCATTTTCTTTTACCTCATTGGCAACACCTGGGCCCCTCTGTGCTGCTCGGTATCTGTCTGAGCTGAGTAAACTGCCNAGGGCTAGTGGGGTGATAGGGGCAGAAGGCGGACCACAAAGCATGGGGCAGGCTGGAAGCAGAGAAAAGCTTCNCTGGTCAGCGTAGGGGTCACCATCCCTCAGCCAAAACAGTAGCTAGGGTGTCATGCTTTGCCATGATGACGGGTCATTAAGGAGGAGGGACATTTGGCCTAGTTCTCTGGAGCTTTCCTTATACTAGTGTCTGGGGGTGGGGGGTGGGGATCTCCATCTCAGTCACTTTCCTGGATCCTATTTTGATAGGGAGTTTAAGTACACAGCACTGACCCTTGTCCTCCATGCAGCTTTGTCTCATCCAACGTGATGATCTCACTCTTTCCTGTCCGTTTCCAATTAGGCTGACTCACCCTGACCTCTCCACGGGTCACCCCAGGAGTCGGGTGCTCTAGCCAGGCTCCAGGGTAAATAAAGGGAGCATGCATGCACACAGGCAAACTCAGACACTCCGTACACTATAGGCATAAGCGCATGTACGTGGGCATGGGTCCTTGCAAATACAGGTATACACGTGGCAAACACACATTCATGACCACTGACGTAGGAGCACCAAGCACACACATAGTCCTGTGTACATATAAACGTACAAAGCGTACATTCATGTGCACACACAGAAAAACAAACACACAGGCATGCACAGAGGTTCATCTGTGTTTATGCAGTGATTATGTACTCATCATCCATTAGACAGTGGCCTTGGGAGCCTCCTAAGCTGCATTCCAGGTACCAAAGCCAGCAGCAGGCATAGCACCATTGTGGACTGACCTCGGAGACCCCCAGGAAGCACCTGGTTGTGCCTGGCCTCACACAGGGCTTTCTTGAACTGAGGATCCAAGGTTTCCCCATAAAAGGAGTCTCTCCGAGGCCTTCCACATCCCATCCAGCACTGACTTCCCTTGGGCAGGCTGCTGGGAACAGGGCATCCTCTTACACTGGTGGAGGCACTTGGGGAAATCATGGCCACTGAGTGTACTGTGTTTATCCTACTGGGGACTTGTCTTCCCAGTGTCCCCTGTGTCCCAGCCTCCAGCCCGCACCCAAGCCCATGACATCCAGCTGAGTCTCTTTCTNTGTCCCATTACTGCATCAAAGCATTTGTGATTTGGTGGCTTTGGTATGGCTTGTCTCATCAGGGCCCCTCCCCCTACAAGACATAGGGTGGCCTTATCAGGGCAGAGGGTAGCAAGGGACACCAGCCTAGGGGGCTGAGAGACTACAAATAAAATGGAGGAGGGACACTGAGGCTGCCTATTGCCAAANTGCCCTGATCGAAATNGCAAACACTTCCCGAGTGTCTGTGTTTTGCCTCGCCCCCTGGGAGTGTGTGACTCTGCGTGGGACCCACATGGGAAGCCAGGTTGTCCCAGTCTCCCTCAGAGGTGACACTGGAACCCACATCCTGAGTTAGCCTTAGTTGAGCAGCTCTTTGAAGCCTCCCTACACCTGCTTCCAGCTCCCCATGTTTCCGTGTGAGCCATGGACACAGCATAAAGCTGTGCACACAGGGCTTTACTGTAGCAAAGTCCTTGTCACTGTGACATTTCAGAGATGCCTGGGTTAGCTTTCCTTTCCTTCCCTTCTTCTCCCTTCCTCTTTCTTCTTCCCATCCTTCCATTATTTCTTCAGCACAGGGGGCTCAGGCACTGAGTCCTTCAGGCTGCACTGGTGCCCTGCCCCCCACCTCTAACATGTCTCTCCTCCTGTTATTCATGTCCTATGTGCTCCCACCCAGGACTAAGTCACCTCCCAAGGGCTGCTGTCAGTCATGGTGACATCTTCCCTTCCTGGGTAGTGACTGTGGGTGGACAGGTCAGTCCCTGCTGCCAGAGCCAGGTGGACCCTCAGGAGTGTCTTCCTGCAGGTTGGAGGACAGGGTTCCAGCATGAATAAGGCCACTTTCCCTGGGGATACTTCCTTGTTGCTCCCCCAACCATGCNAAACTATGCAGTGAGGACCAAATCCTTCAAGGGCCTTCACTGACACAGCCATTGCGGCCTCCTCTTCCTCCTCCTCCTCCTCTTCTGTGACTCTTGAATTTAAGTCATAAAAAGGGAAAAGCCAGGTGCCAACAAAGATGCTTCAGAATCTATTCTGGCCAGACCCGTGACTGGAGGGTACGCCATGCTGTCCAGACTTCCTGTCCCTTCCCTGGCTCCACCTGTTCCTCCCACGCAGGGCAGTGCTAGCCTCCGGGAGAGGTGCACCACCTATTTGCCTTTAATTCACAGCTCCATCAAAAGGCTAACCAGATCAAAGTTACATTTCTTATCGCTTTTTAAGATTGAGTGAGGACTTGTGTACTGGGTGGAGCGGCCCTTGGTGTCTGCTCTTTCTGCACTCAGAGGGTTTTACTACCCCCACTGACCTTCATCAGGGGCAGCCATGGCTTCTTGGCTCCAGCCTTCACCTGTGACGTCTGTGTGAATGATGATAAGCTTCTCAATGCCAACCACTTGCTGACCACTGCTGTGTATTCTCGTCCNTTCAGGGATGTTGTTCATACGCTGAGAACATGGCCTGGTGACAAGCTCTGATTGTGTAATGAAGCTTCCGAGCAAGGGTACTGTGGTCACGTTGAGACTCAAAGGCAGCCCCTGGACTCAGAGGGAAAAAAACCCACTAAGGCAAACTAAGAAAACACATAGGTAAGGAAGATGTAAAGGACCAATACCCTTAATATAGAAAGAGTTCTCAGAATAAACAAGAAAAAGCATTTATTTACCTTGGGCATCTCTTGATTTGGGTCAACCAAAAAAGTCTGGCTCCTTTGTTTGGGAATAGCTTCCAGGAACCAGCTCTTTCCCACTCTGTTCCTGGGGTTTGGGTGGCTGACCTATATGCCACTCCCAGAGTTTAAATGCAACTTTCCCTGGCTGATAAAAGGCATCCCTGAGACAAACAGGAGCTATGGGAGTAGACATCTCACTATGGCCCATAAAGCTGAAAGATGGTAACACCTCTCTGAGCCCACTGTACCTTGCTGCAACGGACCCCCAGGAAGCACAAAGCAGGCCATCTCCAGGGAGCAGACACATCCTNTTACTGTGCAGAAAGCCAGAAGTCCAAAGCAGGGGCACCCATTGAGGGCTTACCTCTGTGTCAGCCATGGTAGCAGGCAGAGAGCAGGACAGGACAGCAAAGCCATCGTCTCACAAGAAACCCCTCTTGCTAATAACCTTGATCCATCTGTGTGGGAGAGCCCATCATCTGACACCTCCCCAAACTCAGCTTTGGGGTCAGGTTTCATACGTTGTGGGCAACACAGTGAAAGCATGTACTTTCCTACCAAGGGAAGGAGAATGGGAACAAATCCCACACCAGGGAGCCAAGCCGAGACTCTGGGGGAAAGGAGACGAGCAGGACAGCATGGTGTAGGGACCCATGTGGCTCAGTCTGTCTTGCCCTTTGCACCTGCCTGTGTTAGCCACCAGTTCTCATTTTTAGGTTAAACAGGTTGAGCTACATTTCAGCAAGATGCCTTGGATGAGATCCAGAAAGAGAAACCCGGGTGAAAAACGAGAATTGATCCTTCAGACTTAACAGGCAGCCAGTGGTGTGAACCCCCAGTCACCAGTGTGAACTCTCAGCCAGTGGCATGAACTCCCATCATTTGCCATCATCAAGTTCAAANGGGTGCCATTCAGGCCAAACTGCATCTCCCCAAAGATGTTGTAAGTCCCTGATGTGAAAACAGAGCTGTTGCAGTGTTCTTGGTCAAGACAAGGTCATCCTGGACCAGGGTCCTCCCAAGAAGAAAGAGACCAGCAGGGCAGAGAAGCATCTGTGGGGCAGAGATCAGGGAGGGATCCAAGGGACCATAGACAGGTCCTTCTGAGGACTCCAGACTCACCCTGGACCTGCCCTGAAGTTCAGGAGGGATGTGCTCTACAGGTGCAGTGATGTCCCCTCCTCACTCAGCATCCTGAGGGGACACAGTCCAATGTTGGCGATACTTTATCCCGGCCCCAGGAAGTGCATGCAGATACCATTTTAACATGGGAAGTTTACAGAGACTCCTTTGAATCACAATTCTTAAATGCTGGCACAGCATAAGGTCTAGAGAATGCCAGCTGCGAGGCAACCTCATCCAAAGGAAAAAGTCACACTGGAGTTCACCATACTGCAAAAGACACCATGGCACCATTACGGAAGGTGTGCCCACAACACGTGTCTAAATGCAGAGGATGTTTAATAAGTGTGAGGCACAATGGAATAGTAGATACTAAACACAATGCTTTCAACATAAAACACAAGAATTGTCTCTCTAAAAACAGAAAGACCAATATAAAACTACACATGGGGCAGAGAGGTGGCGCAACAGGTAAAGGTGCTTGCTGCCAAGCCTGACAATCTGAGTTCAATCCCCAGGACCTGAATAGTGGAAGGAGAGAACCAACTCTCACACAAGTTGTCCTCTGACCTCCACATGCTTGCTGTGGTATACAAGCTCCCTGCTCCCCACATGTGTGTGCTCATACTCACACAAATACCTAGAAATAAATCAAGACGTAATGAAATTTTAAATTCATCACATAAGGCACAATCTAAATTTCTTTTTGAAAGTTCTAAAATATGTATTTGTATAATATAAAAATGCATCATGTGCATGATATCCACACTTGGATATCAACAGAGCAGTAAAATATGGATTGCCCTGTTTATTATGTTTCTCCTAAGTATATATTCAATTTCTCTTTCGAGGTGGAGTTTCGCTATTTTCCTCAGGCTGGCTCTGCATTTGTGGGCTCAAGCAAGCCCCCTGCCTCAGGGTAGTTGGGACTGCAGGTGCCATAGCACCACACCCAGGGTACAGAACCCACTTCAACATTGGGAAAGTATCAATTCTCCACACTGGAGAACGCACACTGATCTTTGAAACTAACGTGAAGATATTAAAGCCGTGATAACCCTGCCTATCCCAAGCCTGGCAAACTCCCTGCACATTCGGAGTCATAAAGCAATTTAAATTTGGTAGCAAAGGTCTCCTTATGGGTTTGGTGTTTCTAAGTGACATCTGGGAAGCAAAACAAATAGTGGAGAGTTTCTGAACCCTCTGGGGTGTGGCTGCACCCCAGGCTCCGGTGAGTCCTCGCTGTGCTTCCANCTTGGCCATTGAGTTTCATCTCTTTCTTACCATTCTCCACATAATCTGTGAATGCTACAGAATGGACGATTACACAGGACAACACCTAGACCTGACACAGTGGAGTGGCTTGTCCCAGGCCACGTAGCAGTCAGCAACAGTCTGGAGAGAAGCTCAAATTGGCTGCCCGCTCCCAAGTTGTAGTCCCTTTCTGGAGGAGCAGCACCACTGTCCAGGGAAATGTCACCAGCCCTCTGACACTCCCCCATCAGAGTTGAGTGACAGGCCTTCTGAGACCTTCCTGACCCCCTCCATGAAGATGGCTCTCCTGTTCTGAGGTTCTCCCTGACAGAGGCTGTGGCAGTTATGACCAGGTCACCTGCTGTGGGGCAGGGCCAGCCTGCTGACTCACTGTCTCCACCCTCTCTGCCAGCAATAGTGGGTGGGTGGGTAGGGCCTGGCAAAGCCTTGGAGCCTATCTGGAAGGAAGGGGGCAGCTTTGCCTCTGGGCTGACTAGTCCTGGCAGGTGCCTCAGCCCCCCAGGACCACCTCTGCCCTGTGGCAATAGATGCTGTCCTCTTACTGCAGCCACACCCAGAGAGGTTCCAGATGTTGCCAGGTCCCCTTGCAGTTCTGCTTCTCAGTGCCCAGCTGTCTCCACTGGCCTGGCCTGGTGGCCTATGGCCTTGCCCCCACATAGAGTTGTGTGAGGCTGCAAGGGTCCAAACCTCTCACCCTCATGCTGTGTGGGTTTACTGGGTACAATGTGGCCAACCAGGTGGCCATAGCTGCCATCAACTAAGACATAGTCATGTGACCCAACTTGGGTCAATCAGGCTCCTCCTTACTTACTCCCATTAGCCTGCCCCATAGCATGACCACACATGGTTGATCTGGCCAAGCACTTGCTACTGTGTAGATTTGATGCAACAGACACCAGGGGCCTTTGAAGATCAGATCCTGGCTAGGACAGGATAACCTGTCTTGACCAGCAGCTCCTATATTCCACAGAGTCCACATCTTAGCTGAGAAGAACATTTCCCTTAGGGTCCCTAGCTTGCACCTGCTGTGTGCAGTGGGAGGCCCTGACATTAGGGTACCTCAGGTTTCCAGAACCCCAATCCCATGAACAGCATTTCTGGTGTATGAGTTGGGGTTTATTAGTCTATCTTCAGAAACACCCCAGAGTGAGCCGCAGAATGCTGGCCACAGCCTGAGGGGTACATGCGACGTCCACAGGAAAGATTTTCCCTTCTGTCCACTCTCACCCTGAGAGAAGCCAGTCACCTTGGTGCTGTACCCAGGGTGCTTTGAACTCTGTACCACATGGGTGTTGTACACTCTTGTGTTACATTTTATAGCTTGTGTTGCACGTGTAATGAAAATTAAGAGCAGAGTAGGAGACGGCTGGTCCAAGCCCTGGCTGCAGCTGTGCCTGTATAGTTGTTGACCTTTTCCAAGCACTGCTAGTAAGCATCCTCAGCCCATACATGATCCCACATCCCTGTCTGGCCTATCCACCTGAAGCCTGCCGGGCAGACTTCATGCAGGGTGGGGCCTCACCTTGGGTGCTTGGCTGATCTCTGGACCCCTGTGGCCTCTGGAGTCTGAGGATCGGACAGGGACTTCTGGGAGGTTTGGATAGTTTGCATTCCTTCTGAACTCTTGGACTTTAGAAGCTTTGTACCATTTTTGTTTTTTGAGATAGGATCTTGCTGTGTAACTGGAGCTGTCCTTGAACTCATGATCCTCCTACTTCTGCCTCCTGTGTACCGGGACGAAGGTTATTGCACCTCCACATCCGGGCGCCTTTACCATGTTTGAGTACAGTTCAGCTGCCTTATACCCACCTCCAGAGCTTTCCCTTCCCCCCACCTGAAGCTCTGTCCCACTAAACACCAGCTCTCCTCCCCTTCTCAGCCACAGCCCTCACCACTCCACTCTTGTGTCTACGAAACTGATGCTTTAGCGACCTTGTATGAGTGGAATCACGGTGTCCTCTTGGGATTGACTTATCACACCAAGCATGGCTCCTTCACTATCCAGCCATGTTGCAGGGTGTGCCAGAATTCCCTTCCTCAATAAGCACAATCATGTTCTGTTGTGTGAAATATCTTGCTTCTGCATGTGTCCACANATGGGCCCTTGGGTTGCTTCAATACCATGACATCGTGGACCCTTTCCACGGCTGCTTCACGCCATTCCCTCCTGTGCACCAGGCTCTACTTAGTATTCCATCCCACTGTGCTTTGCCAATAGTTGCCCTCATGGTGTGAACCTCACTCTTTAAAGGGGATGAAAGTGAAGCAGTTGTCGGGGGAGGGAACACTCAGATTCCCCAGCACAACTATGGCTTCCCTATCCCTGCTCAGAAATCTTCTGATCACACCCTCCACCCCCCAGCTGCTCCTCAAAGTGTGGAGAATGTGACAGAATGAGCAGCCAGGGTCCCAACAGGTTCAGCCCACTGTCCTGCCCGGTCCTGTGCTCTTCCAGAGAAAAGCTGTCTGAGGAAGCAGACATTAATGTTTTAGCCACACACCTTCCCTCCCTCTNGACCCACGGTCAGCAAGTAAGGAGGGGGCCCAGCCTCCCAATGGCCCAAGAAGCAAAACCGGCCTGTCCACTCCTTGGCATCCTGAGTAAGAACTGCCAAACCCCACCCTTTGCCAGCCTGCTTCTCATGAGGTCTCACACAGGGCAAGCTTTTGAGGGGCTAGGAANTTCTCCTTGGTCATCCTTCTCTCCTTTCTTACTTGGTTTTGGGGGCAGGGCTGAAAGAGCAGCCAGTCCTAAAGGGCTCTTAGTGACCTTGGAGGACAACTATGGATGAGGTTGAGGTCCAAGAGGACAGGTATAGAGCAGGCCCGGGACCACAGGAGTCACAGAAAAGGGGTGAGAGATGGAATGGGTATAGCAGACCAGTCCCAAGACACCCTACCTCCATGGACACTCCACTGGTCCTGGGCACGCTCTGAGTAGAGGAGCCTGAGCAAGTGGCCCTGGAGCCTGCAGGAGCAGGGAATAGACATCATCAGGGTTGTGCTCCTTTTCAAGCCCCATCCCTTTGGTCTCTCCATGATCCCAGCCTCTCTGCCACCCTTCCAGCTCTGGACTTGTTTCTGCTTTAAGTGTGCCTATCCAGCACCATCTACGTTCTATCCCCACTCAATGCTGTGTCTGGTTGAAAATGATCTTTGTGGGAGCTGCCTCCNAAACACAAGCATGGATTTCTGGTTTTAAGACTGAAGGGGATACGTCTGTCATGCTAAGCCCAGGCTNTGTCCAGCAACCGTATTACACCTCTGGTCCAGCTGGTTCCAAGAGGCTCGGGGTGACTCCGGACTTCTTGATCTAAGCACTANCACAGAGCCTTGAACCACAGGTGATGTGTGTTTCCTCAGTACGTATCCATTTCCTGTGTTTTCTGTGGCTTCTCTAGACCATAGAGGCAATGCTAGCCTGACAGTGTGTGCTAAGGCCACTGGCTCTATCCCACACGGTTATACATCTTTGCATGGCTCCTAGCTGTCATAAGGTCCCTGCGTAGGGTCTTTAGAGTGTGTGTGGTGTGACGATAGCATGGGCCGGTTTTGCTAGCTGACCCAACGATGTCCTTGCCGTCTCGTGACACAAGTTGGTGCGTTTCTCCTTTAAACAAACAGCAACAATTCCTGACGCCATGGAAACCAGGTCAAAGAAAATGAATACCCTTCTGCCGGCCAAGAAAAAAATGCCTGTCAAACCCCGCAGCCTTCCTCACAGGCAGGAGCCTGCATATTGCCTTGGCAACCTAGGGACAGGCCTCCACATGTTCCATGGCCTGGCTGTGATGACAAAAGGTGACTACCAGCCTCTAGCCCCAGATTTCTGTAGGTGGTGCTGCCTTTAGCCTCCAGGGCCTCCTTTCTCCTAAGAGTGCTAACTCACATCCATTTTCAGTATTTCCCCAACTCTCAGACCCATGTTCTTCTTAAGTAGTCCCCTACAGCTAGGGGGAGGTGTCAGAGTAGTCCAGGAGCAATCGGAGCTGGCAGTGTTTCCCCCAGACCACAGGTCTATGCTGCAATATTTGTTCTGCAGGAGTCCAGGATGAAAAGGGGAAGGAGCAGTTCCCTTCCCACAATGCAATTTTAGGAGCTGAGTGGAAACCAAGATTTTGATGGTGCTTACTGACAAGGCAAGGTGCTTTCTCCATGGGCCACTGGGAAAGGCAGGCATGAGCCCCACCTGGAAGGGGTGGTACTGTGGNGTAACTGGTACTTTTGGAAACATCAAACACCAACAGCATCTCCTGCATCTGACTTCATCTTTATGTATTTCTGCATCTTTCAGTTTATGCTACACATTTCCCATCCTCCCCACTCCGTCCTATTTCACTTTCATGATGTCTGTTACCCATGGTCAACCTTGGTCTGGAAATACTACATGGAAAAATTCTTGAACTAAGTCATTGCACAACACCTGAGCACCAAGATGAAACCTCAGGCCACCTTGCTCCATCCCACCCAAGATGTCACGAATCCTGTCCACAGTGTTANAACATCCACCCACTTAGCTCCCTGAGTTTCAAGGAGACTGTCTCAGAATTCCAGTGCTTGGTGTTCAGGAGCCCCATGCCAAATCCCACATAGTCACATCTGTGTCACTCACCTCATTTTATCTCATTCCATAGGCCCAGGGTCATCACATGTCACCCTAGTAAGAAAGGTAAGCACTGGCCAGTCGTATTTGGGAGTTTCCAGACACATTGCTCAGTTTGTATTTAATGTCATTTAATGTCTGTAGTATGGAATGTTGATGTTAATCACTTACTATGCCTAATGTATAAGCCTTTATCATAGGCATGTATATGCAGAGAGATGTGGCTACGTGTTATACTGTCATTACAGGCGAGCCTGTATACCTACCTGTATGCACACCATGATGGTTAATCTTGGCTGTCGGCTTGGTGAGATTTGGAATCACCTAGGAGACACACCTCTGGAGGTGACTGTGAAGGCATTTCTAGAGAGATTTAACTGAGGAGGGAAGACTCACTCTGAATATGGCAGCACTATCCGTGGGCTGGTGTCCAGGAATCCAAAGGGAAAAGGGAGGAAGTCATCTGAGTACCAGCATATGCCTCTCTCTTTCCACTGCTACCTCCCCCCCTTCCAACTGGATACAGTGTAACCAGCTGTCTCATGCTCCTGTCATTGTAGCTAGAGCCTCCACCACCATGAGGAACTATAGCCTTCAGCTGAAAGCTATGATCAACCCTTCCTTCCTTGCTTTTGCCGGGGATTTTGTGACAGCAACAAGGAAAGTAACCAGTGCACACCTGTGGGGGAAATGGAGCCACAGCTGTGTACACAGCATATCTGTGACCTTGCACTTGGCTTGGTTTCAGAAAAAAGGTCTTAGAACACCCCTTGTGCATGAAAAGGGATTGTAGTAATTTCATACGAAGGACCAGTGTGCTTAGGGGGCCATCATCGTCTCCCCACCTCAAGCAGTTGAAATTAGTGGAGACAACCAGAAACCAAGTCAGACTCCTGGCCCTTAGGTTTCTGACTATCCCTCCTCAGACCACTGAGGGGGTCTTACTGCTAGATCATTGTGGGTCCTCCTCTCCCCCAGCGTGAAAAAGGCAGGGAATTTACTTTTACCTCTTGAGCCACTGGGCCTCCAGCCCCGGGATTCCCCTCCCTCTTTGCTCCNTCCCCCAGCTTGCAAACCCCATTTCCACTGTCTTTCCATCCCCAACATCCTTGTCAGCAATGCCCCAAGGCTGGGTAAACCCCAAGNGTTGCACCTGCCCTCAAGCTCCTCTGGAGAAGCCACACAAACGTTTAGGANACATATTGCAAACAGATACTTGGCCACACTGAAGGTCACCACCAGATTTTCACCCTGACCTCAGAGCTTGTCCCAGACACCATATCCAGCTCAGAATCTATAGGGAAGAGGCAAATGGCTGCCTCCTGCCTGCATTCTCTGGCCNATGCCAATGNCCACATCTCCACCTCACAGGCAGTGCCCATCCAAGTNCACTCTCCCNGCCCAGCCCTCTGTTTCACTGTCCTGCATCATTGCCCTCTGCAAATGGCTTGCTTATGGTTCCTTGTCTCAATTGCCCATCTTTTTATAAATAATTAAAATATATGATTAATTGTATATGTATGGGTGCGTATGTCTGCATTTCATGTGTGCAGAGATCAGGAAAAGGTGTGGGATTCCCTGGAACTGGAGTTACAGATGATCGTGAGCTGCCTGTCAGGTGCTGGAACTTGATGCCAAACCCTCAGAAAGAGCAGCCAGCGCTCTTAACCACTGAGCTATCTCTCCAACCCCTCAATTGTGTGTCTTAGAACTGATGGCCTGGAGAGAAAGTGTCTGTAACATCCAACTCCAGTATTCCCAACACCCAGCAGTGATGGCACACAGCAGGTGCCTCATGAGCCTTTGGGGACCATCTGATACCAGATTTCCTGTGGGAATTCATACTTGCGTTAATCTGTCCCTTCTCACCTTGATCTTGGCAGGGTATCTTCCTGTCTGTCACCATTTCGTGGCAGTCTGGAGCATGCTCACTCACATTCATAGCCACAGCACCTAGCACAGCTCTTAAAGATTATAGAAACTTGTATATATGCTTTCCAGATGACGAAAGAAAAAAAGCCAAACCAGCAGACTGCTGTGTGCAAAGCCAGGGGACCCTGAAACAATAAGAGCCGCCACTGAANATCTGTCATGGGAGTCACAGTGTCCTGTGCAACCCAGCAGAGAACCCANAGTAAAGTGCTAGGCTGGCTCCAGGCCATGTGGGGGCCCCCAGGCTGTTCTCTTCATATCTGTAGAGGGCAGAGCTTCCCAGGCTCTGGCGTGTGGGAAGAGTCAGAACTTTGCTCCCTNTGCTGGTNGGATNTGTCACCTCCAAAGTTCACCTGTTGGCAATTTGTTCCCCAAATTTATATGTTGATGGTTTGTGGAGCTGGGGCTTCTGAGAGGTAATTGGGATGAGATGAGCTCACAAGGAAGGGCTCCCCGGACGCCTTAGTGGCTTTATAGGAAGAGGAAGATGCACAGGCCTGAGCTGGCACACCTGCTGCCTGCATCAAGTTACAAAGACATTATGATGCAGGAAGAAGGCCTTGGAGGGAAGCCAGTATCCTGCTCTTGGANATCCCAGCCTTCAGAACCATCAGCCANATACACCGTAAACCAGCCTCAGCNACCAAGGAAGCCTGCAGTGAAGCAGCTCTCCAGTCTCAAGCATTTTGTTACAGCAACAGAAAACAGACTGACACTCCCCAGTGGCTAGGTACCTCAGAACAAACAGTGGAGAGTGGAAATTTATGGACACAGCTCCCTTCCTCCTGGGGGATCCAGAGGACTTCCTCTAGACATGCCTCACCAGGGCAGGTAACCAATCCCAAGCAGAGGTCACTACTACAGTTCTTAAACAAGCCCCCCACGAGGTTCTGATGTTCCTCTTGGCCCTTACTGACCCTCNTGGACACTGCTCTCTCTCATCTTGTGCTNCATCTCTAGCTATCTCACACAATTGTGTAACATACGTTAGGGGCGCAGGCATCCAAAGGCCTCATAGTCTNCAGGTTTGGAATAGATTTGCTTGACCATCAAGCAAAACCATCAGCTGCATGCACCCATGANTCCTCATTAGGGCTGGCAATGTANCTCAGTGGTAGAGCACTTGCNTAGTAAGGCTTTGAGTTCTCAAAGATGAAAATAAAAATATAAACCCACAACCTTTATTTACTGCTGGGTGGGACTACAAAAATGTGTATCCACTATGAGATTTAGTATGGAGCTGCTTTCTGTTGCTGTCATAAACACCTTGACCAAAAGCATCTTGGGGAGGAAGGGTTTATTTTAGCTTACTTTATAGTTCATTGTGAAACAAAGTTAGGGTAGAACCCAAGGCAAAGGTCATGGAGACTTCTCTGGCTTCCATATACCACCCAAGTCTGCCTCCCAGGGGTTGTACCACCCANAGTGGGCTGGTTCCTCTCACATCAGTCATCAGTCAAGAAAATGAATGCCTACAGACAATCTAGTGGAGGGTCCCTCTCTGTTTTGGTTCCCTCTTCCCAAATGACTTTAGTTTGTATCAAGTTGGCAAAGACTAACCAGCATAGGAGATTTCTAAAACAAACAAACAAACAAACAACAATAACAATCCTAAAAACAAAACTACAATGTGACCCAGCCATACCATTCCAAGCCAACATAACATAGACGTTTTGTACATTCATGTTTCCAGCTGTACTGTTCACAACAGATAAGGAAGTGGGAGCAACCTGGCTGTCCATCAACGGATGAATGGATAAGGAAAATGTGGTCCATAGACACAAAGGAATTTCATTCAACTGTAAAGATAAATGAATTCATGACAATTGCAGCAAAATGAACAGAACTGGAAATTATCTTAGGTGTCCATGCCCAGAAAGACAAATACCACGTGATCGCTCATGTGTGCATCTAGANTTTAATTTCTATATGTGTATATATATAGGGGGCACAGGTCTTCAGACTAGAGANGGGAAATGAGGTCTTTTGGGAAGGTTGAAGGGTAAGAGAATACCTGAGGCTTGGAAGAGGAAGGAAGACAGGTGAAGAGAAAGGACTCAGGGAGAGAATGGGAGAAAACGGGGAGATGAGAGTATACAAGACAGTGTATGAAAGTCTTATGGTGAAACCTATTACTTTATATGCTAATCTAAAAATGTAATAAAAAATAAAACTTAAAAGACCCACAAGTTGAAAAATTAATCAATTAAATTCCTCACTACAAACAGGAAGGCTAGTGCTCTGGAATTAAGGCCAGCTNGTCATGGATAAACACATTTCTCCTGCAGGTGCATGGACGCCTCTGAATCTCTTTTGTACTGGGACCACCTCTCCAGAACCCCAGACACCTCTCACTCCTGTTCCAGTGTCTCCAGGCCCTCCACCTCTCTCCATTGGCAGCTGAGGGGTGTGGNTTGCTTTGCTGTTTGGTGGTCTGTTAAGTGGTCCATGCTTGTTGATCTGGGCAGTGTCTGGAGAGGCGGGAGTCCCTGCCCGGGCATACTCCGACAACAGTGACATTCTAGGACAGGTGCCTCTGTGCAGGTGGGATGCTGTCAAGGTCAAGGCCAGGCAGCTTTGAGTGGACCTGTTCCCTGAGCTCCTGGCCCATCACTGGGGATTACTGGGTCTTAGGCTTTCTCCCTGCTGATCCCAAACCTGGGCTGTGACTCCTGCCTCAGCACACAAAACAATGTGTCAAAGTTTGAAAGTAAGATGGGGCCAAACACATCAAGGGAAGTGACCAGGCTGGGATAGCCCACTTTTCTTGACCACTTCAGAAGCCACTTGGCAGAAGCTGCACAAAAACAAAAACAAAACAAAAACCATGAAGTCGAGAGGGGCTCAGCCAGAGGGGCAAAGAGGCTCTTCGGTACAAAGAGAGGTGGCCCAAGAACAAAGAGTGCTGTGTCCAACTGTTGGTGATACAGGAAAGCACTCCTCTCCTCAGAGGGACACCAAGGTCTTCACAGCTCAGGGTAGCAGACCCATTCCCATTTAATATCATAGTCACTGTGGAACTCCAGGCTCTGTGCATGTGGATTTAGGTTGAGAAGGTAGAACCGGGCCATGATCTGCACAATCATGAACACTGAAGGGCCCCAGCCCAGCAGACAGAGCTTCCAGCCTCATAGTCCANACAACAAAACCAACCTCCGGTACCATCGCACCTCCAGGACAGGTATGAGAATTCCAAATGGAAAAAAACCAAAAAGAGTAGTTCCCATTTGCCAGTCAGAATGCTATTTCAAGAAGGTGCCTCACTGGCACAGCAGGGAGCCTTGTGCTCCCTCCCCTGCTCTAGGTGAGGGATCCCTGAGTCATTTGCTCTTGTCTCTAGAAGTGCATGCCAGGTGTTCTCTTCTTCCTCAAGTGCCAAAGCATACCACAGAACCTGACAGAAAATGGTGCCGGAAGGAGAAGTAGTTTCCAGGGATCAAGGACAGAGCCACTGGAGGCAGACAGGATTTTAAGAGGGTGCCAGGTACCAAACCTCCCAGGTGGNCCTGTACCCCCACTCTCTGACTTTGTGGACACAGCAAGCTCTTCCTCTAGGATCTGGGAGGGACAGATATTATGGGCAATGCCAGCACAGGACAATTACAGGAGATGGACACTCAGGAGGGACCAGACATCAGATATGCCTGGACCCAGGTTTGCCTCTAGGGCAGCATCCTTCACTGGGTCTGGGCCCCAAGTTTTTCTTTGGTGCTGACTGAATTAAGATGAGGATATCACCGCGCCTAAGTATGGTGGAGGAGAAGGTTTTTATTGTAGATGTGAGGGAGAGCACAGCCAAGGCATCTGGAAGGGCCCAGACTGAACATGGCCAGCAGAATAGACCAGGCCATGAGAGGAAATAGGGGGAGAGCAGGAGAGGAAGAGAAGAGAGATGGAGACAAAGACCAAGAGAACGGAGGGATGGGGCAGGTCCAAGGAAATGAGGACCAAGAGAAGACCCAAGAGAGTGGAGCTCAGGGGCTGAAGAGGTTTAGGGTATGGAGCAGGGGGAAGTGGTAGGAAGAGCCAGGGCTCTNTAATAGATACTTGCAAAGCTGAGAGAGCTTGGTGGCCAGCGTCAGCGTTGGTATGCTAATAGGCACCTCAGTTAGCCATTTGTCCTGAGTTTCTTTGGGACCTAACACTGATGACATGTTTGCAAACATCTCAGACCTTTCCAAAGGTTCTGGCTAGACTGAGGCCAGTGGGTGGATAAACTGGGAAGGATTGAGGGCCCGTGAGGCAAGAACAAGGGGATTTCTTACCTGGTTTCTTATCCTCTGTGTAGCTCTCCTAGGAAGGGGGCAGGAGGTTAGGACCCCTGGGGAAGCAGTGGTAAGCGGCTCAGATGGAACTAAAAATACTCCCCAAATCCTTGACTTAGGAACCTGGGACAAACCAAGAGAGCTCTCGGGAAGACTGAAGGGACTCTGAGATGGCTAGTGTCCTTGAATGCCCTTCAAAACACACTGGCCCCAGAAAGGCAAGGCTGGGAGTGGTGAAATCCTGGTGAGGCTAAGAGGTGTGGTAACAGTGGCACATGGCCCGCCCCCATGTGCCCTCTCTCAGGCCAGCCTACACCACCCTCATCTGCCCATGAACTCTTCCTCCCTTGAGGAGGTCCTAGTTCTGAATCAATATGGATTAATTCCTGCTCAGGAGCTAGTCTGTGAAGTGCTAGTTTTCTCTCACACAAAAAGCCATCTGGAAGGGAGGCACAGAAGTTTAGCTTCAAANTGCTGCCTTCCTAGCCTTGGAGAATCGTCTGTCCCCTGTCATGTCTGCGCTTTAGAACACATCTAACTTTCTGATGAGGTGTGAAGGAACACAGCGCAGCCGACACAAACAAAAGGAGTCACACACATACCATTTCCCTTCTTTCCACGCTCCATCCCCCCTTTAATGGGCCCTGCTTCCGGCAGGCACTCTCAGGGTCAGTCCCAAGGTCCCAGCCGCCCTGTGTCCTATCTGCTGTCTGGAAGCAGCTTGGGGACAGACAGGGTGGGCCAACTGGCAGACAGCATTAGCCGCCAAGGGAGTGGGCAAAGTGCCCAGACCTCCAAGGGCCCCACCTATCAGCCCTGAGTGGGGTGGCGGGTGGCAGGGGCTGGGTCCTTCCGTTGCTTGTGTCTGAAGTACTCCTCCTTTACAGCTGTCCCCAGGACACTGCAGGACCAAGGTGGTGGGCTAGCCTTTGAGGGGGCTCTTGAAGCAGGAGGTTTCAGGACCACGAGACACGTTTTCTGGCTTTAACTTGCCAACTTGCTGATTACTTTTTTTTTTTCTGTTGCAAAAGTAACGCGTTCAACTGACCGACAGTTTCCAAAAGCATTTCTACAGCTGGCCAGCCTTCTCTGGGATGAGATGAGAGTCATGGGGCAGTTGCTGCTGGCTGCACATTGCGTGCCCCGCACAGCGGAGTGATCGGTCCAGGGCCACCAGCTCCNGAGCCCCATGCCGAAAATCCCGCGGCTCTTTTCCACCCTGCTGAGCCCGAAGGGGGGGCCTGAGTACCCACAGGGCGCCGTACCCACCACGAGGACCCCCCGGCGAGCTGGTCCCCAAGCAAGCTCTGCCTCCCGGCCCGTGGGCCACAGCAGTGTCGCCAGCTCCCGGCAGGGGGCGCTAGCAGTCTCGGGAGGCTGCGGAGCCCGGCCCCTGACGTCACCGCCCGCGGTCGCCATGGCGACGGCCTCACCAGCGCGCGCGTCAGAGCCTCCAGTCTCTTGGCAACCGCCCGATCTCCGCTCCCCCTCTGCCGG
>LZPO01087178.1:246592-258620 GCA_001675575.1 Neotoma lepida | reverse complement strand
TCCACAGACTGTGAGACACTGATCCGGCGCATGCTGGTAGTGGACCCTGCCAAGCGCATCACCATTGCCCAGATCCGCCAGCACCGGTGGATGCAGGCTGACCCCACCCTCCTGCAGCAGGATGATCCAACCTACTCCATGCAGGGCTACACCTCCAACCTAGGCGACTACAATGAGCAGGTGTTGGGTATCATGCAGGCCCTTGGCATCGACCGGCAGAGGACAGTGGAGGTGAGCATGCCGTGCATAGCCTTGTCTGTGCCTCACATCCTGGAACGGCGGNGGGACCAACTTTCTCAGGCAAAGCTGACCNTTGCCTGTGGAGTTAAAATGGGGTGCAGTCTTATTTAAGGGCCAGCTTGTNGCCTTCTCTATGGATATTCTTGGCTGCCTGAGAATTACCTGGGAATGATCTCCCGGGGAAGCCCAGTGGCCAGCGCAGCCAGGGCCCCGCTCTGACCGTGCTCTCCGTGCTCCCCAGTCTCTGCAGAACAGCAGTTACAACCACTTCGCTGCCATTTACTACCTCCTGCTTGAACGCCTCAAGGAGCACCGAAGTACCCAGCCCTCATCCCGGCCCAGCCCTGCACCCACCAGACAGCCGCGCCTCCGAAGCTCGGACCTCAGCAGTCTGGAGGTGAGGATGAGTTCCCTCTCAAAGCCCTGCTCCTGTCCTTTTGCTTTGAGTTATCCCCTCAGAGCTCGGAATCCCTTGCTTGGACATGGCACTGACTCTCTGGGCAGTTCCCTGGACCTCATTGTCACCCTAGTTACAGGCTGTGGGGATAGAAGGGGCTTTGGGGACAGGGACAGAGAGGGTGGGTTATGGCTGCTCCACTCTGGGCCAGGTTCTGCCCAGCTGGCTCTTGTTCCTAGCACCTCCTCCTGGCCACCTGCATGTGCATATGGCCTCATAGATAAAGGCCCAGAATCCTGAGCCCCGAGCCCAGTCAGCTAGCATCCGGCTTCTGTCAGTTTCATCAGTAAAACCACTTGTAGTTGACCCTGGAATCACTTCCTGAAAATCTCTCCCTCCTCACAGGTGCCTCAAGAAATTCTCCCATGTGACCCTTTCCGGCCCTCTCTGCTGTGCCCGCAGCCCCAGGCCTTGGCTCAGTCTGTCCTGCAGGCCGAGATGGACTGTGATCTCCACAGCTCACTGCAGGTGAGTGCTGGTCCNCTCTTCCCTGNTGGCTGTGTTCCATTCCTAGAGCCCTAGAAGTCACCGGCTTCTGTCTCTCTCTTGCAGCCCTTATTCTTCCCCGTGGATACCAACTGCAGTGGAGTGTTNCGGCACCGTTCCGTCTCCCCCAGCAGCCTACTAGACACAGCTATCTGCGAGGAGGCCAGGCAGGGTCCCGGCCTGGAGGAGGAGCAGGAGGCCCAGGAACCCCTGCCTGGCAGCACAGGCCGGAGGCATACACTGGCTGAAGTCTCCACCCATTTCTCCCCACTCAACCCTCCTTGTAAGTGTCCTCAGACCCAGCATCCAGGGTGAGGGTCAAGACCATGCTGAACTCACTTGGAATGGGTTCTTTTGCCTGGCACCTTCCTCCAGTTAGAGTTTTGTTTNGTGACCCAGGGTTCATACTTAGACATGCCTGTGCATATCTTAGTAGTGGGACACCCCTTGGTTGTCCCAGGCACTAAAAGGCAGGTGTTTGGCCTTGGGCCTCTTCCTGTCCTGGGGTCTGAGTGTCACTGTTAGCCTGCCATCTGCCCTTGTACCTGTGGGCTCANAGCCAGGGCCTCTGGGCTCTGGTGGCCTAGATGAGGGCCAAGTTGCAGAATACCATACCACAGCCTCCCTCACTAACAGGCCATGTGCCCTCTCCCTCAGGCTGTGACNTTAGGGTGTGTGGTCTCCTTCTCAAGTGTTTGATCTTCCCACAGGCATAATCGTCTCCTCCTCTGCCACGGCAAGTCCCTCAGAAGGAACCAGCTCTGACAGCTGCCTCCCCTTCTCTGCAAGTGAAGGTCCTGCAGGGCTCGGTGGTGGCCTGGCCACCCCAGGGCTGCTGGGCACCAGCTCTCCAGTCAGATTGGCCTCACCTTTCCTGGGCTCACAGTCAGCCACCCCTGTGCTACAGGCTCAAGCGGGTCTGGGCACAGCTGTCCTACTTCCTGTCAGCTTCCAGGAGGGACGGAGGGCGTCAGATACCTCACTCACTCAAGGTAAGGTCCTCTCATGCCCCAGGAGATGGTACTGTCCTGGCAGGCCATCTCTGTCCATCCCCAGCCGGGGCAGGACCCTCAGTGCTTCCCAGACAGACTGGAGGTACCACCCCAGCTCTGTGTAGCCTAAGCTTACAAAGTGGGCTCAGACCTGACCCTAAATGCAAGAGATAACCATTCTGGGCAAGAATTCGTGTCAGGGCCAGGGTCAAGGGGGGACCCTGACAAAAGCAGTCCTGTAACTTGTTTGGGTTTCTCCATGCCACTCGGGGTCAGGGGTCCTCTATGTCTATGACAGTCCAGGGAGCCCCCAGAGCCCAGTGCACTGCATACCCCTCCTCCATAGCGAACCCAGACACACCTGTTCCATTGGGGAGGGAATACAGCCCCAGACCTGGAGAGAAAACTGGTCATGGGGGAGGGGTGGATGTTGGGCTCAGGAGCTGGCAGCTGCCAAACCCTGTAGAGAACTGCTTGCTGCCCAATGACCCTTTCTTTCCCTTCTTTTCAGGGCATGGGGACTCNGACAGGCTAAGGCCATTGGCTATAATCTAGAGCCAGGCANGCTAACCCCTGCTCTTGTTTCCACAGGGCTGAAGGCCTTTCGGCAACAGCTGAGGAAAAACGCAAGGACCAAGGGGTTCCTGGGGCTGAACAAGATCAAAGGGTTGGCACGCCAGGTGTGCCAGTCCTCCATCCGAGCTCCCCGTGGAGGCATGAGTGCCTTCCACACCCCAGCCCCAAGCTCAGGCCTGCAAGGCTGCACGGCCAGCAGTCGGGAAGGCAGGAGCCTGCTTGAAGAGGTGCTGCACCAGCAGAGGTAGGCCTGCCACACCGTTCCTGTGCTCTTTGCCCTTCCCTTTTAGGANCCCACTTCCCTATGTGCCAAAATGTCCCCAGTCATGTGGTTCCTTANGGAGGTCTCTGCAACCTGGCACCTTGTTGTCAGGGATAGAGCGAGGAAGGCAGCAGACAGGTTTAGTAANCCTTTGTGGGTGGAGGGCAATGGTGACCAAGACTGTCCTGTTGAGCTGGCATGTCTGAGTTGCCACAACAGCTAAGGACTTAGGGCNGGATGGCTNGGGGATGTGTCATGCCACACACAAAGCTCTGTGAAACCTTGTCTGCCAAGAGCANCTCCGAGGTGGGTGGGACCCACCTGGGCAGTGTGGAAACTGGAGTGNTGGGCAGAGCCAACAGAGTGACCTCTTCCCTCCCCATCTCTCTGTTCTCCAGGCTGCTCCAGCTACAGCACCACTCGGTCACCTCCCCTGGCTGCCAGCAGGGCCCCCAACCATCCCCTGTCCCATACATGCTCACTCCCTGTGANGGCCTCCTCATGTCTGGGATCCCACTGCTGCCCACACCTCTCCTCCAGGCTGGAATGTCCCCTGTGGCATCTGCTGCACAGCTCCTGGATGCCCACTTGCACATCAGTGCTGGCCCAGTGGCTCTACCCGCTGGGCCCCTGCCACAGTGCCTCACCAGGCTGGCCCCAAGCTGTGACCCTGCTGGGCTGCCACAGGGGGACTGTGAGATGGAGGACCTGACCTCTGGCCAGCGGGGGACATTTGTCTTGGTACAGTGAGGGTGACTCTGCTGCACCGCACCCCCATGGCCCATTGACTCTTCCAAGCAATAATTTCAGAGTATGTGAAGATGGTTTCGGACTCAAAGCCAAGAACTTTCTAGAAGTGAAACAAGCAATATGTTTGGTGTATGGGCTTTTTAGGATTTTTTTGTTTTGTTTTATTTTTTTCCTTGCACTGAGTGACCTCAATGATGAGTAGGGACTGAAACTTTCTGAAGAAAAATAATAATTGAGGGTGTGTCATATGGGCGGGTGGACGGGAGGGGAAGAGGGGTGAGGGAAGAGGCCCTTACGGCTGGGGTGAAGCAGAAGAGGGGGCCACGCTGCTCAGGGACCTATACTCCTGTTCACAGTTCACCATCATAATGTGATGAGCATGGACGTCCCTGGAGGGAGCAGCGCCGGGTGTGGCACATGACTGTGTTGGTTGGCATTGTTTTGGGTTTGGATTTGGGTTCACAGCTCTCCACTTCTGAAATGCTCGTGCTTTACCAAAAACTGTGAACTTGCTGCTTTTTCCGTGTGGGTTTTAGAACAGTCAAGATCGGCCTAGGGGAAGACCGTGTGCATTGTTGGGATTTCCCTGTCAGCCAGAGGACGACCTTGTATTTTAGCTTGAGTTTTGTAGCCGCTCAAGTCAGTTTGCCAGGCTTATGTAGAGGAAACCACAAAGGACTGGAAGGGGTAAGGACCTGCAGGTGGGTGCTCTGTCCCACGGTCACTTGGCCCAGAGCCCCTCACACCGCAAGGAAGCCAACAAGTTCCTTCCTGCCGTGTATCTCGACTCCGCTGCTAATTACCAGATTTTTACGCATTTCNTTATCAGGGTCCAACAAGAACACCTGATGGGGAAGTTGTGCAATACCAAGGGGCTGTGACCAGAGGGGCCCAGGCAGCCAGCGGGCATCTTGGTTATGACCACCTGCCCTTGGTCTGGGACCTTTCCTGTTAAAGCCCTGGCACCCAGGCCTGGGCTCTGTCGGGCTTGCTTTCCAGGAAGATGAGAAGCGTAGGTCAGTGTTTGTAAAGTTTCTTTTTTTAAGCAAATACTGTATATGTATATAAATAGGAGACAGACACTACTTATTTTTTCTATTTTGTATACACTTTTGTGTTCCTGGCTTAAACTTAACTCCCTTGGTCACATTAAGAAGTGTCCCCATCTGCACCACGTTTGTGTTGAAGGGGCCGCAGGCTGCCCACCTCTGGAACAGGGTAGAGGTGTCAGGGAAGGGGTGGCCCCACCTGACGAGTGCAGCTCTGCCATCCAAAAGCCTCTGGAAGGAACCAGGGATGTCATTCCTTCCCACTCTATGTCAGGCATCTGTCCCTCTGCCTCCCAGGTGACTTCCACGATGGCATCTCACCACCGCAGTATTAACCTGAGGTCATTAAGGGAGAGGAAAGGAGGCACTTTTAAAAGCCAAAGATTGACCGAGTTACCTGAGGCCAGGAAGAGGCTGCACTCAACGTGATGTCACAGCGTGGTCCACCCTGTCAGCCCTGTGGCCCATCTTGAACCACTTCCTCTCAAGACAGGTGGCAGACCATTCTTCTGGGTCAGAACTGGTGCCCTCCATGGAACAAGCCAAAAAGTATCCCTCCTGCCGACTCACCAGATGTGTAGATCGGGGAAGCACCCACCCAGCAGCCTGGGCAGCCAGCCCTTGTCTCCCACAGTTCCTGTCCGGATACCACAGATCAAAGGCCTGGGCACTGCTGTGTGTCAGAAGCGACAAGCACTTTACTTTCTGGCAGTTTTTGTGTTTTCTAGTCACTGTCAGCCCTCACCGGGGGACAGTAACGTCCTGGTTTTAAGTTCTTGTTTTTTTGGCTTGTATGGTGTGTTTTTTGTAGATCCTCACAGCCCTGTCCTGGACTGTAATGGAATCGCCTATTTAAAGACACTACGTGATCTCAGATGTATATAATGGTTTTTTGTTTTTGTTTTTTTTTACTATGATGGAATTGTTTCATTTCTCATGTTAATGTGAGAAACGTATGCCAAATGATTAGTTGATGTATGTTTTTTTAATTTAATATTTAAATAAAATATTTGGGGGGAAACCTTGACTTTCCCTTGGTTCACTTCTGGGAGCGCATTCCTTTGAGACACTGTTAGGAGGCCCCAGCAGTCTGGGGCCTGTTGTCTACAGCGGGCTGAGCTGTGTCCAGGCCTGCCACGGTGGCCCGTTTTAGCCCAAAATCTGCAATAGGCTTTTCCTTCCCATGGCCACTGCCCTCTTTGCCCCCCCCCAAATGTTCTCTGAACCTCTTTACAAATTCTGGAAGTTTTAAGGCTTTACAAGTGTTAGGATTTCACAGGGAAACTCCCCTGGTCTAAGCCTTCACTACCTTCCAGCATAGGGCAGTCTCATACAGCAGCTCCTTTGGGGAAAGAAAATTTACAAGTAGATGACTGGCCCTTGAATGGAGCCCAAGTGCCCTACAGTGGAGAGGTACCATGGTGCAGACTCCGTAGAAGAAATGGAACAGTTCTTTCCCTCTCTGAGTCTGTACCCAAAAACTGGTCTCAGACACACACCAGGTTCATAGGAGCACAGTCAGAGGTCAGAGTTTATAGAGGCAAGCCCAGTGTCCATTTATGGATGAATAGAAGGGCAAAATGTGGTCCCTCCCCATAGTGGAGTATTTAGCCTTCTAAGTGAAGAGAACCCTAGCCTGAGTGAATCCCAAGGATGTGCCCAGTGGGATAAATCAGTCACAGCAGGCAGAGGCAATATGACTGCATTTCTGTGTGTGACTTAGAGTAGTCAAACTCACATTGTAGAATATAGCAGGTTAGGGAAGAGATAGTGTCTGTCTTTAACAGGGACAGAGATCCTGCTTGGGACAATGAGATCCTTCTGGAAATGACAGCTGCACAGACNTGCACTTTAATGCCATTGAACTGTGTGCTCAGAAGTAGGATAGCACATTTCATGTTGGGTCTGTTATGCCACAATAAAAGTATTCAAGAGAAAAGATTTAGTGAGTGGACAGTGGCTGCCAGAAAGAGCCAGAAGGGGCTGTGGCCGAGCACAATGGACTCAAAACAAGGACATGCCCCTGCAGGTGATGAGAACCCAGAATCGATGCCAGGGCCCTCGACTGTGAGGAGCATTGTTCCCAGGGGACAGCCCAGCCCCTNAGACTGCTAGTTGGGGGGGTGGAAGGCTGTGAGGGTGCCTACTTGGATCCCAGTNANCCNTGATGGCTCATGCTATGTATTTCAAATGGTTACCACATCTAGACTTGCTAAGCCAGTCATCCAAGAGGAAAGCCAACCCAGACTACACCTCCAAGAAACTTTGGTAGACCAGGTCTCAGCATGGGGCCTGGATTGGGAGGGATGGCAGGGCCACCTTGGCTGTGTGTGTTCTTGGTGGCGTCATCGCTGAGGCTCAGTTCAGATGTTCAGCTTGACTCCATGGCATATGCAGTGGCCATGTGCCGGGAGAACCTGCTTCTTGAGCGGAAAAACTGCAACCAACTCCAGTCGGCTTTTGTCTCTGGGTCTCCCTGTGTATTTGGCTTTCCCGTGTGTTCTTGTGAAGTAGTAGACTGACATAGATGTCCCTGCTGCCCACCTAGGTGGTACTCTCCAAATGGGATATGTATGTCATGTCATGGTGCCCCAGAGANACTGGGTACCATCCCATTCACTCTCCCCAGTTGCTTCTTCTAGAACTTTCGCCCTGCCAGGAGGAGGAGGATGGAGATGATAAAACATCATTCAGATCTCTCAGGTTGGAAATCGGAGCCCCGGGAAACTTCTAGAAACTTTGTGGGACCCTAGAATTCTGTCCTGGGCTAGTTGATCTCACAACCTTTTCCAATCCCTCTGAGGAGGAGCAGCCTTTGTTGCTGTGGGTGTATGAGGTCCCTTGCCTGTGGAGAGGTCCCTTCCCAGCCCTGCCCAGGTCTCACTGCCAACATTTTTGCTCTGCAAATGGNCCCACCTTCCCAGGGAGTTTCACAAGATGTTTACATCAGGGACGTGTTCGTTCCTGTCCTGCCACTAGAGAGGCAAAGTGGTGCTTGAACACACCCCTCAGCACACAGCTGCANTTCTGAGAGATGGGGCGTACTGAGGTTCTTCAGCTTTCTTCCTCCCGATCTCTCTGGCTAGGGTCCAGGCATACCCTGGAACAGTGACCACTGCGGAGCAAGCGGCTGCTTACGTCCTTGCTAACAGAAGATAGAGCCGTGCCCATCGGGCTCAGCACACAGTGTCTCGGTGGCTAAGAATGTGGTCTTTGCTGTCACATGCCTGCCTTTGTGTCCTAGCTCTTCCAGTCCTGTGACACTGGACAGATGACCTGGATGGGCTGTGTATTAGTGTTCTTGTTTGCAACGTGGTACACTCAGCCACCGTGTCACCTCTTGGGGCCTCGTGGGTTCTGACTAGCTATGACACACAGAGACAGCACAGTGTCTGCCTGAATGCAGTGAGCACCAAACAAACATAGTGACATCCCTAAGCGTCATCCTCAACAAGGACAGGACAGAACACCCCTCCTCCCACCCCAAGAAGGAGCGTTGTCAACTGGCCACACAGCTCCAGGCCCACCTACCTGTCCTAACATTCACATAGGGGGTAACAAACTCCTANAGAAAGCAGCCCCTAGATGCNCTTTGGCCATATACAACTAGGTGTTTTTATTGCTTGACAGCAGGCTGGCTGTATTTGCAAAACTACAGGTAGGAAGGACTTCTTTTGGCAATCTCTAGGAGTGGGACCTGCTTCTTCCTCTGTATCCCAGCATACACTAGAATGTGAGGCTGTTCCAGGCGGGACCTTCAGAGCAGGAACTGAATCTGACTGAGCAGGAACTGATTCCTGGGGGCAGAAGAAAAAAAAAAAATCTAGTTTTTCTTCTAGAATGAAGTGGAATGTGGTAGAGGACGCCCCAGTGAGGGATTTGGCAAGCACCGCCTCGAGGAAATGTGACCTTGGTCTTGCAGCATGGGCCCTGAAGAACATCAGGGTTTCTTTAAGGCCTGGGAATCGGGGCGTGGCTTGTGGCTAGGGGTTGAAGTGGGGTTGAAGCCTTTCAGTCCACCTTCCTCCAAGAACTGCTTGCACTTTCATGATTGTTATTTTGCCTATCTGAATGTGATTTCTCTAAAACACTGAAAGGACTTTAAACACTCAAGAAACCCAGTGGCCAGCTGCAGTGATGCTGGTGCCTTCTGCTTCTCCCTGGGACAGCTCCAGGGTGGCTTCCCCAAGCAGGTGCCGGAAGTTTTCTTTGCAATTCGAGGGAAAGATGCATTTTCTTTTCTTTTTGGAGACAGGATCTTGTCTTGTGTTAAACCCATGCTGGCCTTTAATTCTCTGTGTAGTCAAGGATGACCCTGAACTTCTGATCCCCCTGCCTCTGTGTCCCAAATGCTGGGATAACAGGCATGAGTCACACAGTTGGCTAATACAGTGCTGGGGATCGAACCAAGACTTCATCCTTGCTAGGCAAGCACTCTAGCAACTGAGCTACATCTCCAGGCCCCCAAAGGTACATTTTAAAAACTCTCCAGCCAATAAGAGGTTGGGTGAAAAGCAGGAGCCCCCTAGCTTGCAGGGGAAGATAAGACTAAGGTTCTTCAGAAGAGGCACCCTCAAAAGGCCCCCAGAAAAGAGGGGAGTAGATTTAGGCCAAACTGAGCTGCAATCCCAAGCCTCTGTCCTGACTTTATCTTCAAAGAGTTTGGACCACAGATGGTCCAGTGCATGCTGCATGTGGGGCATTCCCTGGGTAGTAAGATGTGCTGTCCCCACCNCAGGTGCTAGAGGACCTACTTCCTGTTGCTGTGGGTCGGTTGGCATTTTCTAAAGTTTTCTACTGAGACACACAGTGTGGCTTTCTGGGTTTGGCTTTGTTCCTTGGCATCATTGGGTGGAGACTTATCGAATGCTACGTGGGTCACTAGCTCACTCTTTTAATTGCTGAGTGGCATCCCTGGTGCATACATCACGGTGTGTTTACCCAGCCACCTGGCGATGGGCACGTGGTTGTTTTCCAGCTTCGGGCTATTAGAAATGATGCTGCAGTGCTTGTGTGCCAGTCTGGGTGGGGATGGTTTCATTTCTCTTAGGTGATANAGGTCAAAGGGCAACAGCTGGACAGTCTGGTATNACAGCTGCCAACCTTACATGAGGCTGCTACACTGTTCTGCAGAGTAACTGCTCCAACTCACATCCCTACCTTCAATGTACAAAGTCCTGTTCACATTTGGTATTATCAGTTTTTTCTCTTTAGTCATGTGATATTGTGTATAGTGGTAGCAGCACCGTTTTGCAATTTTACTTTGCTTTTTTTTTTGTCACATATAATTCAGGCTGGCCTCAAACTTAGGACCCTCCCTCCTCAGCCTCCCCGTTGCTGGTGTTGCAGCACACTCAGACCATGCTCCTTTTCACTAAGACCTTCAAAAATCGTGTAATGGACCAATAGTCACCCTATTCTTCAGGTTTATTTCATTTTTTTGCTACTTTTCCTCTCTGTGGTGCTAAGGTTTGCCCCCAACCTCATGTCCACAGTGCACATTCCTTCTCTGCTACTAGCCACACCCCTTGCTCCTTGCCAGTATTTCACTGGGTTACCTGAACACTTATTATTGAATTATTGGCNTTCTTTATATAGTCATCATGTAAGTCTCTTTGTTATGTGGGTTTGTGTATACAAATACAGTTGTAAGAAGAGAGAGAAAGCAATCTTTCAGTGTGGGCCTTGCCTTTCACCTGACAAAAGATGAAGCTTTTAGTAAATTCAGCTTGTACATTTTGACAAATTCTAATCCATCGTTTTTTGTCCTGTGGCCAGTGCTTTTTGTATCTTGTCTAAGAAATCTATCTACACTGATGTTTTTAGAACATATTTTTTATTTGTAGGTCCTTTGTATCTTCGTATGAATTTTTGGGACATCTTGCCAGTGTCTGACTTGAATTTAAATGTTTGAGAAAGTGGTTTTCTTTCTCTCTTTCTTTCTCTTTCTTTCATGTTTGGTGGAATTTGTCACTGGAGGCATTTCTCTGTAGGAGGCTTTAAACTCCAAATTCAATTTAAGAAATACATCTAGAGCTATTCAGAGTTTCAATTTCATTTTCGAGTAAGCTGTGGGAATTTGAGGGTAAGGGCTGTGAGTTTCACCGGCTCTTACTATATTTTCTAAAATGACACTCCTATAAGATTTGCTTTTATGACCACCCCAAGGATAATGGTGAAAAACATTTAAAACCCACCAGCAGATGCTATCAAAAGTCTTGGAGGCAAACTCAACAAGCTCTACCTCTCCAGACCCCAGCTGGACACAAAGGCTGGCCATTTGTCTCTGTGGTTTCTGGATCCTCCAGCTATAAGTAGAGTGTACACACACACACACACACACACACACACACACACACACACACACACCAGGCAGAGAAGTGGAACTCCAGCCACTCCTGCCAGCCAGAAGGCCATAGCAGTGGGTGCCCAGCTGCCTGAGGACAGGTCATAGCAGGCCCAGCAGAATGAGGTATGGGGATTGCCTGGAAATTGTGAGTTGTGTTGTGTGTCATTATGAAGCTTGCCCCATGACACACTTGATCTGGCTCATGCCAAGTGCCTGATGGGGAAGGGTAGGGCCAGGAGCTTGGGGTCTGGGCTGAGCATTTAAGCCTCCGCAGCTGTACTTCATTCCCAGCCCCAGCCCTAGATGCTATGCACTTGCCACCTTTGAGAGACCTCAGACGCATGGGACTCCTAGGAACTCTGCCCACTTTCACCCATGCCCGGAGCTGCAGGCAGGCTGTGCTGAGCAATGGTCTTGAGACATTTCATGGGTGAGCTCCCCCTTAGCATGGGTATAATTATTTTTCCTGAAATAGCGTGACAGCCCATAGTCCCTGCCGCCTGAGTCAGGTGGAGATCATCACCTCAAACAGGCATGGCTTGCTATTGGTCACTCAGGAGTCACACTGTCCACAGCCCTCCAGGCCCAGCTCGAATACTCCAGGGTCTGAGACACAACATGGTGAAGGAGATACTGCCCTGCTCATAGCCTCTGCCCGGAGCCCTAGGGTAAGAGACGGTTTCTAAGTTTAAAGTAGGCCCATCCTGGGCACACAGAAGTCACAAGCTGGCAAAGAGGGGGAGTTGGATAAAGTTGGCCATGGCAACTGGAACTGCTTTTTGTGAGAATCTAAGGTCAAGTCCTGCCAAGGAGAGGGGCCTATCTCAGCAGTGCCAACCCATGAGAAGAAGAAGAAGAGGAGGAGGA
>LZPO01087178.1:235187-246453 GCA_001675575.1 Neotoma lepida | reverse complement strand
AAGAAGAAGAAGAAGAAAAGAAGAAGAAGAAAAGAAGAAAGAAAAGAAAGAACTTCAGTGAGGTCAAGGCTGACCACTACTGCAGGTTAGCCATGATCAGTAGCAGGTAGCCAGAATGGGATGTAGAGTAGCCCAGCGCAGCACTGGTTTCTCATGTGTGTGAGCTGCACATATGGAAATCCCGCTTTGTCCCCGAGCACTTGAGTTCCCATTCCCTCCTGTGTCACCAGTTCTCACCCCACAGAGCTTCAGGCCTCATTTCTGCCCCCAGGTCTTGTCAGAGCCTTGTTCACTGCTTCCTGAGTCCAGTGGCCAGGTCCCCTCCCCTCCACTTCTGAAGCTGTGTACTCAGAGGCCTCCCCTCTAAGCCATGGACACTGTGACCATGTCATCAATGCCATTGTCTCTGGTCCCTGGCACCTTCCACCTTGAGGTTCTCATGGCTGACCTCTGTTTTACAGGTCAGACACAGGCAGCAGGGAATCCTGTTTCTGAGGCAGGGCCCGAGTTGTCTTTGGTCCCAGTCCCTTCTCTGGGAGGAAATGTCCCCTAGACACCATGGGTCTGAGGGGCAGGAACCCTGGGGCTGGAGATATCAAGGCACATCCACTCCTTTATGGATTATCTCTCCTTCTGCCATAACAACACGTATGACCTCCATGTGGAGATGGAGAAACTGAGGCCTCAGAGCTTAGCGAGGGCGTACAAAAAGGCCACTTCCAGAGGCTGAGCTGCCATCTGGCTTCTGCAAGCCAGAAGGGCTGACCACCCTCTACCTTAGTAGGGAAGCAGGCCCTGTGGCCATGGGCTTCCCTGATTGTGCCCCCAAGCCTTCCTGCTTGCCCTAACTGAGAAAGAACCTGACATGGAGGGAAGGCCCTCGCTCATGCAAAAGAGTGTAGGGCAGAGAGCTCTTATGCGTCCCAAGGCTCTGTGACATGCTGAGCTCATGTCCTTGAGCACAGCAGACTCCTGGTTTTCTTGACCTTTCAACTTATGGAGCCTTCCTATGTCCCAGCCCGGCCTGGGTCTGCTAAGCTTGATATATCTGGTGTCTTTGAGAGAAGGCGGTTTGCAAACAGTTGCGTGGAGACAAGGCTCTGTGAAGGTGGAGGCAGAGCCAGAGTGACCCTGATACCAGCCAAAGACCACTGTGGGCCACCAGAAAATGGATGGAAAGGCAAACTAGATCCCTCTCTGGGGCCACTGGAGGAGCATGGCCTGCCTTCAGGGGAAGACAATGAAGGGACTTGTTTTCAGACATCAGACGTCTAGAACTCAGCAAAACGAATCATTGTAATAGTGGCTGCTGAGTTTGGAGTAACTTGATTCAGGAGACTCCTGCAGAGGCCCAGACCATGGCGTTCCTGGTGTGAAGAATCTGCAGCTACAGTACAGAGACACCAGGACTCTCTTGGTGTGGAATTCCAGCAGCCNGCTGGCCCTGATCCTGGTCTGGCTACCCAAGTGTGCTGTGCCCTCTCTGGGTTTCAGTGGTTCGGTGACATCAGACTTCAGGGTCCTCATTTGTAAAGAGGAAATATTTTCCCAGTGGAGAGACATCTTCCGCCTGCCCTACACTGTTGTGTTTCTGCTTTGAGACAGACTTCTGCTGCCAGAAGAGACATCTTTAAACAAACACACCCCCCTTGTTGGAGTAGACAAAGGCGGATGGAGTAAAACAGAGTGGCTGCCACCCACCTCCCTCCCCGTCCGTGCCCTGCTGCTTCTCCCAGGGCTGGGGTCAGAGCTCCCACAGCTGTGGAAATGACTGCTCTACCCTAAGTTCTCTGAACTTGGGAAAAGAGTGATTCGCCTCAGCCTGCAACCCCTCTGTAGGCCTCCCCTGCCCCTCTGCAGTCTGGAGCCTCTAGCTCTGCCTTCCTGAGGGCATAGCAGGATTGCACTGTCCTACTGTCAGAAAGGACTGATCCCACAGGGTGTCTGTCCCCCCTTGTGCATGACCCAGCTTCACCCCAGGAGCTAGTTCCTTCTGAGGAGGGTCCCCAGACTTGCTGGGACCTCCACCTTGGAGCTACAGTGATAGAATGGCAGCCCTGAAACTTGGACCTAGATCGGAGGGCAAACAGATCAGCACAGGCTAGGATAGGTAGTCCTGAGATAAGGCCTGGCCTGAAGGAGGGCTAGAGTAGAAGGGAGGTCTCTGGTGTCACAGGGAGAATTGGGATGGTGGGTGAGAGCCAAGGTAGGGCCCACTCCATCCAGTCACAGGAGTAGGGGCGACATCCAGGGCCAGTGAGTCAGGTCAGCTGCAGAGTCCAGAGCTGGTGAGTCCCAGGGGCCAAGGAAACTCCAGCCATTGTATGCGGAGCCATTGAGTCTTTAGCTCAGTGAGTGCCCGGTGCTGCANGGTGCAAAGTGNGTTCCTAGCCACTGTGTGTGGGGCCAGTGACAGGAGCAAGGGGGCATGTGCTCCCTTGCACCATGCTGGGTACCGATCCCAAGTCTCAAAGCCTCTCTCCTCCCCCCATCAGCTGAAGGCCAGGTTCCATTGACACTTTTCCTGGTCTTGCTGGATGTGTGGGCTCAGGGCAGTCTCCACAGACTGAGGATCTCCTCAGACTGTCAAGAGGATAGTTGGGGAGGTTGTGAGGAGCCTATGGAAGAGGCACTGGGCCTTCTGGGCCTGTATAGGAGTGCACAGGCTGCCTGTCCTTACCTCCCACCCCGGGCTCTCTGCCCAGCTACCTGGGCAAGCCATTTAGTGGAAACCCTACTGCAATATTCTCTGCAGCTGAGTCTTAGCTGTCCCCATCTTTCCCCCAAAGTGTCCCAGCACAAAGGGCCTGGCTAGTTGGCAGCTGTACTGAGATGGCCTTGGGCCTGGGGGTTGGGGAAGTATGGCTGTGGTGCACCTCTGCAGCCTCTGCTGACAGCTGGTGGCACCAAAGCTGTTGTGCTCCATTTCCTGTCTGTCTGTGGTCGGGGGGCACCTCTCCTGAACTTACATTTAGAAAAGAGAGGTCTCCANATCACTTCCCATGCCTCTGGGCAGAGGGTACCGGTGCCCTANGGAGAAAAGGGAACTGGAAGCAGAAGCGAGAAGTAGTTTGCTACAAACTGGGGTTGAGTCCGTGGCAAAAGGACACAAGGCACAAAGGTGGCAGATAGGTCTCCAGGTTGCTCTTGTGTTCCCAAAGCCTCGGAGGCCCCTGGCCATCCTTGAGCAGAACCTGCTTAGGGTCCTGAGAGCACCTGTTGGCCACTCTCAGGAAGCATCTCTGCCTTCCATTTCTCTGTTGCCTGAGCCAGCCTCTTAGGCCCTCGTAGTGTGAGATCCACCCTTCAGAGACTCTGCCTTTTGAGGCTAGAAGGCCTCTCACCAGCAATTTGTGGGTGCACTCAACAGTGTACATAACCCAGGCAGATGGGAGAAGCCTGGACCCAGAGTGATGACAGGGTTATAATGAGGGGATCTGGCCCAGCGGACCCAGCGTTCACGGTGCTGAGTGGTCAGTGGCACCAGTGGGTCCCGAGAGCTTATCGGGAAAGCCCATGGTTGCTGCTGCCTGCAGTTCCCCAGCTTGCCAGCCCTGCTGCAGGGTTCAGAGCTACCCCACAGCCAGTACCAGCCTGGCTGTCAGCAAGGGGCTCTGAACCCCTGCAGTGAGGACCTTCAAAGCCAGTCTACATTCAGCAGGCCCTGCAGTGCCCTGGGAGAAGCAGAGGCTGGCCCTGGGTGGGGTCAGCAGAAAGCAGAAGTGGTACAGTGTGTGGCCACCGGCACATGCTGTGCCCGCCACCACCAGTGGCATGCAGATCCTAGCAGCTCCTGCTCTCAGGAGATTCATGGGACTGGGAGAGGGTTGCCTAGAGCATCCTGGGAACCCAGTCACCAGCGGGCATCTTAGAGATGCATGCATTTACACACACTTGCACACACTCACATGCACACGTAGGAACACCACAGGCAGACAGCTATCTTCCGTCTTGTTCTGACTTGCTCACCGCAGCAGAGTGGAAAAGCAAATGTTTTTGTCCCTGTGCTGTGGAGGAAGCCAAAGCTCAGGCACAGAGGAGTGACTCAGAGCAGATCATCCAGCCTGCCAGGCAAGGCTGGCCATGTGACCCCAGGTCAGGTGCCTCAGCGCTGAAGGCAAGAAGAGTTTCTTATGGTGGTCAACATGAACCTGGGGTAGAGGTGACCAGGAGGACTGACCATAGGGAGAGGGGAACCACAAGGGAGAAGGTGACTTTAGGAGGGAGGTGACCATGGGGGGTAGGGGGGTGACCACAGGAAATGGAGTGATTAGGAGGACAAAGCTTTCTGCAGATGGCTATCTCCCAGAGCAGGTGACCACAGGGGATGATCTTGGGGTAAGAAAAATAACCACAGGGAGAAATGATCACAGAGGTGGCCACAGGGGAAGTGATGCCTGTCCACAGAGCAGGATGAGGTGCACCCCATATTCTACCTGCATAAAGGCTCTGCGTGCCAAGCAGTTGAGGCAAATACTTCTGTGGTAGCTGATAACCTGCAGCTGTTTGAGGCTACCTGACTACCATGGCCTGGAACCTTAGAGCCTCCAGGCCCTTGGCCCTCCAACATGCCTGTGGTCACCTGTGGTTCAGCTCCCCCCCCCAGCCCCGACAACGCAAAAGAACCCAAGTTGCAACCATAACCTACCCAGTTGCTGTAGGACAGAGCTATGCGGAGGGGTGCATTTATAATGGATGCTAGCAAGGCTCAATTGCTCTGTGAGAAGCTGGCTGGGGCTTGTGTGGACCGAGCTGGCTGAAGGAAGCTGCTCAGTTCAGAGANCAATGTGGACTTTGTCTTCTCACTCAGTGGTATCCTCCATGTCCAGGCAAACGGAACTTTGAATTAAAACTGACTCCTGCAGCCTTGGTGTCCTCAGCTCTGTCACAAAGCCTGCTTGTGAGAGGCCCCTGTGGGGAACTGGGCAGCAGAGGTTCTGGGGAGGGCAGCTTCCTGTTCAGCCAGGGGCTCAGGAGGAACTTGCTAGCAAGTTTTAGCTTCTGGGGCTGTCCAAGTTTGATTTGGACACAACACCCACCCTTGAAAGTACATAGGTACCCATCTCTCAGCCTTCCTTCCTGGGCTCCCATGCCAGGATTGGGCTGTGGGCCAGAGGGGGAGAGTTGGGAAGGGAGACAGCTGACTGTGTGCACATGCTATAAGCAACAAGCCAGACTGGGTCTGAAGGAAGCTGTACAGTCCTCTTCCCACAGCCCTGCTTCGGCTGCAGGATGAGGTTTAGGCTGTGGCTTTTGCTTTGGGATATCAATAGGCCTGGTGGACATGACCTGTAATGGGGGCCACACTCATAGTGTACTGAGGGTCAGAGTAGCTTTCTTGAGCCATGACTAGCTTCCAGGACAGTTTGATGCTCTGGGGAAGGTCTCTGAAATGTCCTGGGGCTCCCAGCTGGGCCTCCTCACTCCTGGGTATAAACCAGCCCCTGGAAGCACCTCCTCATTCAGTACCCCTGCTCAAGGGGGCTTAGGCACCGCCCCCTTAAGAGGCTTCTAATTTAGAGACTGAGGCTGCAGACCTCTGCTCTTCAACTCCTGGTAGTCTGAATGGAAGTGGACCAGTTTTGCAGCAGAACGAACCATGAACCATGCCCTAGGGCCCTTCCCACCATCTTTCCATCAAGAGCGTTGGCCTGGCTGGGTAGATGGCTCAGGCAGTAATGTAAAGCTTGCTATGTACGAGGGCCTGAGTTTTCTAGCAAATATGCATTAAAAAGCTGGACATGGCAGCAGGAAACTGTAATCCCAGCTCTAGGGAGGCAAAGACAGGGGACCCCTTGGGGCTTGTTGATCTGCTAGTCTAGCCAAATCAGCACATTCCAGGTTTAGTGAGAGACCTTGTCTCAAACAATAAGATGAAGAACAATTTAGCCAGACACCAGATGCCAACTGTGTCCTCCATACTACCCTCCCCCACCTCCTCCACACACACACACACAAACACACACGTGAATAAGCCATAGCTTACAAAATCCGCCTTTGAAACACTTGAACAGCAAGTTTGAAGTATCCCTGGACATTAATAGCTATGATCATCACAGCCAGCCTGGGCAGAAGGGCAGAATCTTGAGACCATGATTTTGATTCCTGGGTCCAGCCGTGCCTGACTCTCTGCTCTTGGCTAAGCTCTTTAGGCTTGGCCTTGCTGTTCCAAATGCCACAGCACAGGAGCCTCTATGGGCTAAATGGAAGTGTCTTCCCAGCATGCACCACAGTAGGCGAACCGCACCACTCCCCAGGGTGAGCAAGAGAAGAGAATGAATTTGGTTCCTGAGGAGTGGTGGGTTTCTTCGTCCAAGTCCTCCCAACTCTACACAAGCTGTTGAGCCAGCCTGCTGTCCATACGTCGGGCTACAGTGACAGAAATGGCCATGATGGGCCAAGTCTGACTCACTGTTAACTACGGGGAGAAGCAAGAACCCCCAGTGTCCTCTGTGCACAGGTCTTCAGCTCACTTTGTCTCTCTGGAGTGAGTGCCCTTCATACCCTCTTCTGTCTTCATTCTCCATTTACCCTTAAAGCACAGACAAATGCAGTAATTTGATCTTCACACAACTCAAATGAGGACAAGAGCAGCCAGCCAAGTTGGGGGACCGCGCAGGGCCATTGTATTTTGGGGTATCTGTGATCAGTCAAGCCTCTCTCCCCTTTCTTAACTACTCATGTACATGTTTACGTGTGTGCAAGAACATATGTAGGTGTGGATGCTTGTGCCTATAGAGGTCGTAGATCAGCCTTGGATGTACTGCTCCTTAGCAATCCACCTTGGCTTTTGAGACAGGTCTCTCACTGGCCTGGAATTTGCCATTGACCAATGAGCAGGGAGCTCCAGGGATCCAACTCTTTGCCTTCCCAGGACTGGGATTACAAACACACACCATCATATCCCTTTTTCTTGTTTGTTTTCCTGTGGGCTCTGGGGATCGTACTAAGGTCCTTCTGCTTGCATGGCAAGCACTTTGCCAACTGGGCCATCGCACTAGTCCACATCTGATTACTTTAATTGGCCATGTGTGTAGACAGGTCCAGTTTTAAGCTTCTTATCCANTGACTCCTTCTGAGTTAGCCTTTGAATCTCTCCAGACGTGGTGTGGAAACAGAAACGTGATTGATTTTGCCCTTATCCCATTCCATCCTCTGGGCTAGCCCCTTCACACGCCCCACCTCTGTAGACTTTACCATTCTCTTGCCCACACACAAGCTGGGCAGAAGTGGGCCTCACTGAGGAGTCCTTGAGGGGAGGCTAGCTAGATGAGTATCTTAGGATATTAGAGAACTATACATGGACCGGAGGCCAGCCGTGGCTGTTTTTAGCTGGGACTCATGGTCTTGACTTCTTGGCCTCTAGTAAAATTTAAGATTTGTGGCATCTTCTCCAATGGCCCCAAGGCTCTTCACCTATGTTAGTCACAAAACATTGGGTCCTCCAGGAACACAGAGCCAATGGGGCTATGTGTTTATTTGTCTTAAGAAATGGTTGCACATGATTATAGAGAGCACATTATATAGGAGAGCCCATAGGTGGCTCCAGTCCAAGTCTGAAGAGAAGCAAGCAAAACACTACCGCTTGAAGGACTCCCAGGCAGAGGGTGAGTCCCCTCCAGCTGGCTCTTGGGTGTCCCCAGGCCCCCACCAGCCTGAAGGAGCCCCTCATATTGGGGAAGCCTGTACCTCTCTCAGCTACCAATTCCTAGGTCATCCTGCTCACACCACCACCCAAAGCGATGCCTACCCAAGCAGGTGCCTGCTGGCTCAAACAAATTGATACATAGTATATCACACATTATTGGCCTCTAATAGCAGTGGGGCTGCTGGGCTGTGTGATGGTGATGACCACCACTAGGTCACACATGACACTGATTTCCACCTTGCTCCATCTTGGATCTGTTTTACGAGGACACCTAATGGAGACATCTATGGAGATGCCATGTAGCCTATGGCAGGGGCTTAGCCACCACCATCAGCCATATGCTGAAGCCTCCAGCCTCCAGCTACATGGGACGCTTCATGGAAAAGGATTCCCAAGTCAGTCACATGCAGCTCTGGCTAACTTCTCAGTTACAAGTTCATGCTAGCCACTGAGCAAGCAAGCCCAGTGAGCCAGTGCTTCCACACTCAGAGAGCTGAAGCTCATAGACTTAGAGGTGATTTGCTATACCATGATAGAGCCTGCTCCCTCTTCTCCCTCGCCCAAATGCCCTGCCATTCTGTGGAGGAAGGGCAGTAGTGTTTGCTAAATATCTACTGGTCTTTTTCTACACTCCCTAACCTCCCTTGTGATTAGATTGGGGTCACATGACCAGCTATGGCCAATGAGCATAGGAGCAGAAGTAATACATGTACCTTCTTGCCAAAATATTCCTGGGCTGTAGGCCACACTGCAATCTTCTACTCCTGCTTTGGGCCTCTGGAAAGTATGTCTGTGGGGCGGTGTCACAAATAGGGGGACCAGGATCNCCCAGGGCAGGAAAAACTGACCTGTCCCTATGGCCCTTTGGAGTGCGTTCTATCAGCATGGAGCCATGGGTTTGGAGGTTTTAGTTACTGAATCATTACCCAGACTATCCTGACTAATACAGCAGATTACTGGGGTCACCAAAGCCAGCATGTGCGTGAGGCCCATAGGAGGTGTTCCATCAGGAAAGCAGGCTCAGACAGACCTGAGAGCCATCTAAGATGCTATCACAAAGCTCTGGGAAGAAGGCTGGCTATGCCAGCAAGCTCTTCCATCCCTGCCTTGTGATGGGCAGGCTGTGTGCATGAGGCAGGAGCCTGGTAAGAGACAGGTGAGTGAGGCAGGAGCAGGCACCAACTTTTACAACAGGAGCAAAGGGTACTCTCTCCAGCAGGTAACCCTGTTCTAAGTGGTTCTTACAGACCCAGAATTCCAGGCTAAGCCCCTGTTGGAGACATTATTCCGGGCTAGTCTGCAGTGAGCTCCTATATGCCTGGGAGCTCTGACTGCTTGTGTTGGCCTCTCTCTAATCGTGTCATGGTTCAAGAGGCTGTGGAGACAGTACTGAGTGCCCGCTCTCTGACTTCCTTTGTACTCAGCCAACAGGAAACCCAAAAAAACCTAGGACAAGAGAGGTAAAGTTAGGATGTGACGATTAATTTAATAGGTCGTTTGGGCCAGAATGTAGTACCCAGTGATTAGTCAGATGTTTGGGAAGGTGTTTGCCAGATGTGATTCTCATCTGCTGCCAGTAAGCTTGGTAAAGAAGATGAGGCTCCAGTGTTTGGCTGGGCGTGGCTCAGTCAGTAGAGACCCTGAGAACAATCCCCAGGCTTCTCTGGGGAAAGAATTTTACCTGAAGACTTCTGTAGTCTCCAGGTCACCAGCCTGCCCTCAACCTGTCCTTAAAATAAATAGATCTCACCCTCCATCATTCAGGTGTGCCTTCTGTCCTGTGTGTCAGCGATTTGGCGTCCACACGCCCAGCCAACCAGGGACGGGGACTGCATTCAGGCTGCCATAGCCACACATGCAAGCTTTGTTTCCTCATGATCGTACTGAACCATGCAAGATGATGCCTGACTTGACACTGATGCTATGTGGAGTGACCTTCAAAGAGCTTGGGACGGCACGTGTAGGTCATGAGCAAATGTTGCCATTTTGCATTTACGACTCAGGCACCTGGCTGGTTGAGTCCAGGTATGTGAACCCACTCACAGATTGGGAGAGCCACCCAAGGCCTGTGGTCCATTTCTCTGGAGGTCCCTGCATCTAGCCTGCCCTCCAGGGGGTGAGGCCTTGCCAGTGTCCTTTCACTAGAAGGGGTAGCTGCTGTCAGGCGCCTCCAACTACTGGTCTCTGAGGCTCACAGGTCAGTACTCACCCCTGCCCCTTCTCAGACCTGGCTTTATAGTTACCCCATCCACACTGATACTTGAGGCAGCCTGATCCTCCATACGGGCTCTTTATGAAGAGCTACTCAGTGACCATGTGAACAGAATAGCAATTCCTTGCCTGTTTCCTCTCCAGTCCTGCTCCCCTCAGAGGCCAACTGCCATGGAGGGGACTTCCCAGACCTTTGAAAGCTGTTGCCATGTGGAAACAGCTCCACTGTCCCTGGTGAAGACTTTTAATCAAGATCCAACCAGAATGGTAGAAACATCTTGGCACTCTTCCCACTAAAGGCTGCTCTCCACAGCAGCTGGAAACACAGGAGAAAACAGGAAACCCACGACCTTCCATGTTCCTCCAGGAGGAGAGCTGAGGCTTCTACTGGGCNTGGCATGGGATGCAGGAGGGCAGGGGTTTCTGTCCTGTGCCCAAGGGACTGTGTCCGTATCCAAATTGGGGTGAAGCCAACCCAAGTCTGACCTGGGAAAGCCCCTGGGGGAATTTCCTCTCATATCCTGGCATGTGTTTCCTGGGGGAGGAAGTCCATAGCCTCTTCCTAGAGGGATTCCCCTTCCTGGGGATACCTCATCCACCTCCCCAAACCAGTCACTATGGAGACCATCTTGTGGAGGCGGGCTTGGTTCCGCCTGGCTTCCCTNAGCCCTGGGGCCAGTTTGGGGTGAGGGCTGAGGGCAGGGCATCCTGACTTGCTGAGAAGTTTGAGGTTTGTTCATCACAAATTGTGCCTTTGTTCTGGTTTTGAACAGTATTGTGCTAAAATATTGTTGATCTTGATTAGTGAGGATTTAGTAGTCTCTTACATTTTGTCCCAAACAAGTTCCTGGTCTCTTCTTGCCTTCGGAGACAAGGGAAGGCAGGGAGTGGGATCTGTGGCATTCACCCTGAATAACTTTGGGGTGTCTCTGACTTCATGGCCACCAGGGGCAAGGACATGGAACATCGGAGACCCCCTGAGCTCATCGGGACTGTGCTTGAAGGTGTCANGGTGGGTTCTGAACCCCACTGAGATCAACACTGACCCCACATCAGCTCAGTAAGCACTGGTGACTTCAAGGGATATAACTTGTGTAGCAGGCTGGGACAGCTTGGTGACTCAGCAGCTGCAGGACAGAAACGAGTCCCCAAATCTGTGTCTGTCACAACCACCATTTCTGTGGNAGGGGACGATTTGGAGGCTAAGTTATACCCTCACAGAGAAAGCCTGGGCCCAGCTTGGGCAAAGGTCCAGANCATCATTTGGAAGGTCCTTGGGGCAGCGCCCCAATCTGGTCCCAGGTCCCTCATCAAGAAAGCCTCATATTGCAGAGACCCACAGCCAAACATTAGGTGGAACTCAGAGAATCCTATGGAAGAGATAGAGGAAAGAGGAGCCAGAGAGGT
>LZPO01087178.1:192728-208020 GCA_001675575.1 Neotoma lepida | reverse complement strand
AGGATGTGATTTGTATAGGTGCAATGCCAAGGTAGAGATGTTAATGTCATTGAGGACTTCCTGCTCACAACAGAAGCGGGGACTCAGCACACCACAGCACCAAAAGAGTTTGTCTGGTCAGGCAGAACAGGTACAGGGAGTCCTCTTTGAGTCTCCCAGAGAAGGAAGATGGAAGGCAGCTGTCTTGGTTACTTTTCTACTGTTGTGCCAAAACACCATGACCGAGGCAACTTATGGAAGGAAGGGTTTATTTGAGCTTACAGTTCCAACGGGATAAGAGGAAGCATGGCAGCAGGCAGGCATGGTGGCTGGACCAAGCTGAACGCTCACATCTTGAACCCCAAGCACAAAGCAGAGAGAGTGAGCCCTGAGGAACTTCAAAGCCAAGCCCTAGTGACATACTTCCTCTAGCAAAGCCACACCTCCTAGACCCCCAAAACAGCGCCACCAACAGAGAACCAAGTGTTCAAACACATGAGGACATCTCATTCNGACTGCCGTGGTGGAGAATCCATGAAGATTTTCTGGCTTGAGGAAGTCTGGTGATCTTGGAGGTCTTGTTAATTTTCCATGGGACTTGGTCAGGTATGTAGGTGAGTGAAGGGGAGATGAGACTGGCCACTATAGACCCAGCCATTCCTTCACTTGAAGAGTCTACTAGCCCTGGGGGGGATCAGCTGTTCTGGGGTGACTAGCCCGAGGTGACAGATGTCAGACAGCCTGAGGTGACAGATGTCAGACAGATGGAAGCAGAACTGAGGAAGTATGGTTAGAGCCCACCCATCAGCACATGGAACATTGGACTATGTGTGTAAAATACAGAGAGGCAGAGGTAGGCCGAGGGAGGTGACTCAGAATGTTGACAGTGCCATCGCTGCAGGCATGACATGCTGTCATTCCCTTCTGTCTCCTATGATGCTCTTAATGTGAATTCTATGTGAACAGAGAAGAATTATTTTTATACAGGAAGAAACAGTTTGACCCACATACATGGCTCCTAGGCTGCTGTGGTCTGGCCCAAACCCCTTCACCTGGAGCCCCGCATCCACCCCATTTCAGGGCNTGATTCAGGTGCTGTGTCTTACTCCACAGCGCTCTGAGATGTACTGGGTAAGATTGGGCCATGAACAAGCTGAACATGTTGCCCTGAGGACAAAGCTCCTGGGTCAGGCTCAACCCAGCTGCCNCTTCAGCCCATACGAGAGGCTCTAGCCAGGACTCAGCCACTATCTAAAGGGGGAGGTCCAGCATGGAGGATTCAGGACAGGCAGACCTGGAGTCGTAGCCCCTTCTCAGCACTCCTCATCAGAGAAGTACTTTAGAACCCTCACTGAGCTCCTCCCTGACAGGTGGCCAGGGTCTTGCTTCCCCAGAACTAATGGAATTTCAGTTCTGAGAGTCCTCTGGTCACCTGATCCCAAAGGCCCAGTTCTCCCCTCATGGTCCTGAGTCATGAAGCATTCCTATGCCTTGTTGCCTCCTCATTCTGTCCTACCCGTAGGTATGAACTGACTGGGATCAGTCCTCTGGTTCCCACAGTCTCTGACAATCACAACTCATTGTGTCCACAGCTGCCACCTCTTGATGCTCAGAACACTGGTTATGTGCAGGGGTGGGGGGTATTAGACAGATGGTCCACCACAGCCACGTGCTACCCTCCCCAAGGATACTGGTTGACCATTCTCCTTTCTGCTTGTAAACCACCTGNGGTGGGGGACAGAGGGCCTGGCACATGTGTTTGTATGTGTGTGCATGTACATGCATTTATGTGTGTGANTATGTATGTGTTTTCCCAATGTATATGACAGAAAGAGGAGAGGAGAGACGGGAGTTTGGAGATGGAGAAAATGACCGAGCTAATGCCAAACATGGCCCAGGTACCTTCAGCTTCCAGAGTGTTTCTTGATTTAGTCACAACCCTTNAGAGGTCAGTTAAATGGCCAGAGGACTCCCATTTTCTATCCACATTTCCCCAGGTGTGTAAACTATGCATATTACATTGTTAGAAAGTACAGAGAAACATATATTAGCTAATGAATTTAGAGTCCATACATGTTCACAAACACATGCTAAAAACTATAATGCCAGACACTTTAGTTAAGAAGGCAAATGTTTAAAATCACAGTTTTTACCTTATTGTGCCCNTGGATGACACTCAGAATTGGTTATTGCAACGACAATGACTTTCTGCCTGAAGGAGAAGTTTCTGGAATATTCTACAAGTCAAGCAGGCATTTGAGAGGAAGGAGCCAGCCTTGCCTTCAAGAAATGCATTTTACAGTTTCCAACAACTGCTTCAGTTCCCTTCCTTGAACCAACAGCCAGCTGTCCTTTGTCCAGTGATCATGCTGGTCTGATTGTTCAAGCAGAGGCCACACCTCAACAGTAACCGCTCATAACCATGCTCCAAAATTTCACCTTTACAGTTCCCCCGGGAGCATAAAATAACACCTCAGAAGTCAGGAGAGCAGGCTGTATTTTGTGCAATGTAGGNGATGAAGCCCAGTTTCAAGCATGCTAGCTAAGAGCCCTGCCATTGAGCTACACCCAAGCCCCAGAGCTGGTCATGACACCTCAAGCCCAAAGCTTGCCAACATCATCTCAGTTTCCCCACAAAGGGTGAGAGGGATCACTCTCTTATCTCCATCCTTTACTCAAAATGGTGGTCTTCACCAAGCCTCCTGGAGTCTGTCAGCATGAGCAGATTGCCAGATACTAAGATCAGCCAACCCTCCCCCATGGAGTCCGCCATTGGATGCATCATGGCTGATGGCAGAAGGCTTAGCTGCTCTGCATCCTCCCATCTCAGAATCAGAGGACAGGCTGCAGTGTGGGCTCTGTGTGGGAAGCCGTCCAACTCTGGAGGTCCTGGGGGCTTCCTCTACAATCTCAGCCCTAGCTCCCCTAAGAATAGCACAGCCTCACGCCAAAGGCTCCAAGGAACTCAGCTGCTCTTGCCAGCTACTACTTGCCACAAAGTGCTTCATCCCGTCAAGAAGAGCNTGGCTTCTAGCAGGCAGATGCCAAGTTTAGGTTACTGAATGGTCCTGTTGAGGAGTCATGAGACAGAAGGGGAAATTAGAGAGTTGGGAACGTTTCCTATCCTTTGGGTTTTTGTTTTTATAACACATCATAGTCAGTGATTGCTCCTGGGCCTCTGGAATATTCTGGCACCACCACTGAAGTCATTTTGGTTCAATGACAGGAGGCCAGCATGGCCAAGCTGTCCTGGAGGAGTCAAGAGTGATCTGAGCTGTGACAAAGCCACCCACTGCCGGGACTGTACCTTTCCACTGCAGACAGTGAGACCACTGACACCTGAGGCCATCTTGGGTCAATGATGGGAGGTCAGCATGGCTGAGCTGTCCTTAGACCTGAGCTATGACTGGCAGCTTCATGGGGAGAACCCACCCTCTGCTGGGAATGTACCCTTCCACTGTAGANGTTGAGACCAATCCAAGCAAGGCAGGCTTGGGTCTGTATAAGGAGGAATTCTNGAACTCNGGGTATGTTACCTGCTCCCCTGGGTATGCTAGCGCTGTCCTCTGAGCCACCAGGCTCTGCCTATGCTCCTGCTCTCCACATTAAGTGACTGACCCCCTTAGTGTCACTGCCATAGGGTTCAGCCCATGAGCTGCTGGAAGCTACATAACCATGAGCCCTGGGGATATCCTCTTTTGTAGAACATCTTGGTAGCTCATTTGAATGCCAAGGGGACCCAAGGTATGGACCTCAGGACTCAGAGGGTTGCAGAAAGCAAGAAGTCAACTCAAAGTGGGGTCTTCAGTGGGGTCAGGGATGCCTACTTCTCCTGCCCTCCCTCCCTTGTCTCCTGAACCTGGGGGAGAGGTTCAGGCACAGAATTCTGAGGTATTCACGGAAGACAACTCANAGACCTCAGAGGAGTAAGAGCCCTGAGTATTTTTCTTGGTATCTACTTCTGGCCCAGTTACCACAGCTGAGAGGCAAGGCCACCTTTGTCTAGCCTGGACAACTGCATGCGCTTAGTTACAGTTTAGTCAAAAGGTTTTCAATATGGGTTGCACCCCAGCATCATAGCTGGCAGCACCTGACCCCCAAGAGAAGGGGCACTGCACAGCCAATGAGATTTATAACGCTCAAGCTGGTGACCATGGCCACCAGCATCCCTTGAAATTGGCCTCTAGTGTCGAGACAGGGTTTTAGCTAGGTAGACTCCAAGGAGTCCCTCCCATGCAGCGCCTGTCTCCTCATGTAGTGTGGGTGACATTAGGCAGCATCATGGGTCAGCTTCTAAGGTCAAGGGTCAGCTTCTAAGGTCAAGGGTCAAGCTGGCCAGTTTGAAGTATTCAANCCATAGGCAAAAGACATATTTTACATTTTTAAATGTCTTGGCTGGGGAGACTTAGCTCACGATATGTTACACAAAATTCCCACACAAACGCAGTTGAGCAAGCCATCCCACTTGCTCCTGGGGCATCATGGGTGCTCTGACGCTGTGACCACCGGACCCTTCAGGAGCTGCTTACTGACTCTAAGAAGATTCTGCTTTCCACACTTCAGTCCTTCTCGGAACACGACAAGCTACTGACAGATCCGAATGTGTTCCAGGCCTTCTCCCCAGGCCGCTGGCTCCTGCGTGTCAGCTGCTGGGTTCCCAAGAGGCTGTGGTGCCACTTTCCACCTAAGTAGACAGATAAGGCCAGGGGTTTGCTGCCTGGGGTTAGGACCACCCAGGCAGCTTCCTGGCNCACTTACCATGGTCTGGGAGCCATCAGACTATCTCAGAAGCATTCCACTTGGATTCCACCAAGGCCCAGAGTCCAGCCGCTGGCACATGAGGATGGAGCTGGTTTACCAGTTCCTGCCAGGGGCCCATGGCTGAAGGCCAGGAAGAAAGCACCAGGGCTGGCTCCTAGGCTCCTGCAATGACAGTGGGCAATCACTGGCACCTCCTGACACGTCTGAGCAGGCAATTCCCATTTCTAGCTGGTACGCATGTCTTGGAAGAGACATTAAGTAGATAATCTCCCCCAGCAATGGTTCCGATGAGAATCCCCATGGTGGGGATTACTCAGTCCCCCAACAAATCAGGCCTGGATCGTTAGAACATTCCCCTGGAGCGTTCTCCAGTGTCCCCACATCTCCCTCCCACTCAGAGCAACCATGACAGAGGAGGAGTTAGAGGAGAGGGACCCATGTGGTTAGAGACCCATGTGAGCAGCAGAGGGGGTTATGCACCCCCAAATCAAGCTGGTTCTCACCAAGCGTCTGCCTTGAGTTCCCTCTGCACTGGGGAAACATTTGGAAGATGGAGCCTGATGAAATGCACCTGGACTTCAGGACGGGTAGGGACGGCGCTTTGGGCTGAAAGGGGTGGCAGGAAGTCAGTGAACCCTTGAGAGAGAGATCCACAGGGACTTCAAGGGAGACCAAGGAGGAGTGAGAAACATGAGTGAGATGTAGAAGTCTGAGTCCAGGGCTGCTTCACAGGAAGGAGGAAGCTGAAATGAGAGAATGAGAGGAAGCTTCCACGTGTTACAACAGGCCACAGCACGTGCCGTGTACACACGACCAGACCAAAAGACTTGATCTGTACATGTCCTCACACAGTGGGCATGGGAGTGACCATAAATCACGTTCCTTCTGGTCTATTTGTGTAGCCTAATTTCCCCTTCTGCCCTCCCAGGCCCAAGGGCCTCNCCATCCACCCATGGAATCCAGAAGCCCTGTGGGAAAATATGCAACTTCTTCCTCAGCCTCAGCCAGACACACAGTCTTCATTACCCTTNCACAGGGCTGGGGACCAAGGACTTGAGCCACAGCCCCTAAGTGAGTTTTGAGGGCCTGGGCAGCTGACACCCTTCCTCCTCCCCACCCTGTATCAGAATCAAGCGCGTGTCTAGGGAGGGTCACACTGTTTCCTTCCAAGTCCCTCTCTGCAACACCAGTGGGTGCGGGTAGGCACCTGAGGAGTGAGGACAGGCTCCACTGAGGTGCAGCCAGGTCTGGAGACGCTCCCCAGTGTCTTGTCAGCATCTAAAGAAAACAACCAGAGCCCCACAGTCTTGGGCTCCTGGCTCCTCCGGTAGAGTGTGTCATGACTCCCAGGAGACACTTTCTCAGGAGATATTACCAAGAAGGAGCAGCCACCAGACCCCACGGTTCTGTGATTCTTCTGGAGTGTTCCAGAAAGAGACCTGATGGCAGGGAGCTGTCCCCCTGCNCAGAAAACTCCGTTGGCCTCTCTTAGCAGCTGGTAGAGGCTGGAGAGAGCAGGCCTTAGCCCTTTCCTCTTCNTCTTGTGTATCTATGTAGCTCACTCAGCAATGTCCCCTGCTNCCTTCCTGGTCTTCGGCAGGGCCATGTGAAAGCCTGGGGTCTAGAGTGGCTCAGGTATTCTCACAAGCACCNTGTCTCTCAGAAGTGTTGGGTGAAGCCTAGGTTGGTCTCTCTGTGATGGCCCCTGCCCCAGGTGCATGCTGGGATTTGGCTGTGTGGTGTGGGGCCTTGAGGCTGAGCGCCTCTTCATCCACTGCTCAGGGCCTCCTGCAACCTTCTCCCTCCTCAAAATCTGCTTCCTTCCAGTTCCCTGGGGGCATGGAGATCATGAAAGTGGGTTCAGGCAGAGTTGTGGAAGGGCAGTCTACACTCAGNAGACCCTCTTCGAAATCTTTCTCTTCATGCNGTCCAGAAAGAGCCGTGTTAGCTTTTGAAGGGCAGCGGTGTGTGAAAACCACTTAAAGGATAACTTTGGATTATTTTCTTAATGGGAAAGCAAACATTTATGTCTTATACACCAAAGGACCTGCTGGGGTGTGGGAATATTGACTCCCAGGGCGCTGGCCTCTGTGACTGTGGGGCTCAGGCAGGGAGAGAGGAGCTGCTGGCTGCTGGCTGCCTTGCTTGACCACCACAAGCCACACACTTGTTCCTTTGTCCTTGGGCTATGCAGGTTATGGCTGTGGCTGTGGCTGCAGCTGTGGTTGGAGCCAAGGCCATGAGCAGTCCTGTTCTCCTGTAAAAAGCAAAAAATGCCGAGTGTGTAGTGCCAGCATCGGTTCAGGTTTTTGAGTGAATCCATCCTGACTGACACTTCCCTGGTTAGAAACAAGATGTCAGGGTGGAATGGGGACAGGTCCTTCCTCTCTGGCTCTGACATCTTGACTGTGCCAGAGATGTAAATCCCTGCTTGGAGGGCNATGAAGACNGCCCAGTTGATAAAGTGCTTGCCTTACAACCACAGGGGCCTGAGTTCCATCCCCACAATCCATGTGAAAAAAGACTCAGTGTAGTGCATGCATTTGCAATCCCAGCCCTGGAGAGGTGGAGATAGATGAGGCCCTGGGACTTGCTGGCCAGCTGGCCTCGCCTACTTGGTGAACTCCAGGTCAGTAAAAGACGCTGTCTCAATAAAGTGGAGTGGACAATGCCTGAGGTTGTCCTCTGGCCTCTACATATATATGCACACAAGTGAACTCACACCAGCACACATGCACACCAAAACACACACGCGCCATAAAAGGAGAAAGAACTCTGTGCTTGCCTGTGCCCTGCTCTGCAGCCTCATTCCTGTGTATATATGATGTCCACCCTGTAGTCCCTATCGGGAGCATCATCCACTGGCCCTTTGGGGGATGCAGCCTGCACCAGTTATTTATATTATGGCAGCATAGCATTACATACACCAAAAAAGCACACTGTAGCCTGGGGGTACGGCAGAAGGAGCAGGGGCCCATGGTAGGAACAGGGCCACCGAGGAGCTGTCGCCCAGGGCAATACTGGCATCAGGAGGCTGTGGGTTCATCTCTGTCCTTGCAGCCCTGCACATGGAAGATCCGCTACACAACACATTGCCCTGTCACATCACTGTTCTCCTGCCTGAGATGAGGCAAGTGGCCAAAANGTGCCCTCTTCCCACCAAGGTGGCCCACTGGTCACCCTCACCCTGTTCTGCGCTTGTGTGTCCACCTGGCCCTTCATAGTAAAGACATCTTGGAGCTCATGTCAGCATCCTTAGCCTTGTTATGGCCACCCACCTGGACCTGTCCCAGCCTAGAGCAGCTAATCCCACCACAGCCATCCTGCCCTGTGGCCTTTCTTAGCTTCTGGAGATGCTGCTCTTGCAAGTTCACACAGGTGAAGATGAGAGGACTCTGGGCCTGACACACATGGATACTCATGAGCAATGCTTACATGCGGATCTACCAATGTGTGTATTATGTATTATGCCTATNATGTGCCTGCATGCGTGTGCACACTATGAACATATATGTGCATCGGTAGCTATATAGACCATGAACCCAGGTATGTTCACATGTTCCATATGTGCACGTGTGCTCTTTTGTGGATCTCATGTGTGTATATGTATATGCTTATATACATATGAATAAAAGTCCTCCCATTTAAGGAAGAATGGCATGCTCCAGCAGGCTGACAGAATTTCTGGGCCATGTGTGGCTCTTCCTAGGGTGACTGGGGCTGTCATGCCTACCCCCATTCAGTGGTACCTGGAAAGTGCCAGGTGTCCTCACACTCATGCACCCTTATTCACCCTCATGAACTCATTCAACGTGTTCCCCACCCTGGACTCCAACAGGTGTGNATGTGACAACAGGCTCTGGAGTCTTCTGATGGGACATAGCAGCTCCTCAGAGGCCAAGAAAGGCTGGCCACTGCAGCTCAGCTGAACACAATGCTGCACCCTCCTTATAGCCCATGGTCATCCTCACTCCCTTCTGGGCATCCACCTGGCCTCCTTTCCTTCTAAGTACCCGGTGGTCAGAGCCAAAGGACCCCAGTGCCACTAGGGACAGGGCAGGGGGCAGGAGGAGGCCAGCAGCAGGACATGTGGCTCGTAAGGCAGCTGTCTCTCCTTGACCTTCGGAGCCCCACATGCCACGCTGGCCGCCCTTTAAAGAGCAGCTGATTCTCTCAAACGCTGCCCTGCTCTGGAGCCCACATGCCCTCCCTCCACGGACCGCAGGCTGCCAGCTGAGTGGCGAGTGGCAGCTGCTCTAAGCTGGAAGCTTTTGATTTGCGTCAGTGCCTAGCTGGCCAGGAGGGGCCTGCACGGCGGGTGCTTGGCAGCTGCAGAGAGTCACAGTGACATCACGGTTCTCAGGGCCCAGGCAGGCATCCCAGGGGGGACAGGCTGCCTGGTCAATGGANTACATGCTGCCGAGCCCTCACCCCTCTCCCCACTGAGCTGGGCTTTGAAGGCAGTTTCCATGATGCACATGCTATGGAGGTCAAGCCCCCAGAGGCGGAACGGAAGTAGATTATCCCTCCCCCATTGGGCTCCCTTTGGCTCCCAGAGCAGACGGTTTGCCACTCTGTGGCCACCCGGTCATGGAGAACTCCTGTTAATTGAGGGCCTCTGTAGGAGCCCTCACCACTCCAGCAAACCTGCAATTTCACAGAGATAAAAGGATCCTTAAAGGGCCCCAGTTGAGAGCTCCACGGNTGCAAGAAGGGGTCAGAAAGAGGGGGCATTGTCATCTCTTCCCTGGTGTGCCACAGAGGCTGTGCCATAGCCCAGCCTTTTCCTAGGTGGAAAGAGCCAGGCAGTAGTGGAGCTGTGTAAACCTACACGTGTCCCCTCCAGGCCCTCTCTTTGTTACTGATGCCTCCTGCTCAGGGCAGGAGCAATTGTGAGTCACTTCAAAGACTGGTTGGTTTATCCTTACAAAGACTTTCTGGGAAGACGCCCGCAGCTTGCTCTCAAAGAAATGAGACTGGTTGTCACCATGGTCACCCAGCCCATCCCCCTCCTGTCAGCAAGATGCGCCAGCTCCTGGCAGTAATTACTCCTGGTGGGGCTGGCCACATCCCTTCCGCTAGTGTCTACAAGGTACCCTCCGCTCCTAAGCCAAAAGCCTTTTGCACACAACTTGTATCTCAATTCANCTGCACAAATGCTTCCTCCCCTCAACAAAACTCTCNGAGAATGCTGTACTCTGAGAGCTCCTCGCATCCTGCTTTGCTCTTCCTACTGGCCTCTGCACCCTCAGTGAGTCCTGGGATGAGCGCGGGGTAGGTGGCAGGTCATGACTATAATGGATTTGTGTTCAGACACTAGTCGCCCCTGCTGGGTTTGCAGAGTGAGGGACTGGGCATTGGCTGTGGAGGTGACACAGGCCCTCAACACTCTGTGATCCAAGTCGATTTTTTTTCTCACTCCCAAAGGTAACTCATTACCGTCTTCTCTCCCTGGAAATCCAAGAATCCAGGAAATGGGCATCTCCAGAAACCCTATTCCAGCCAGGTGGGGGTTTGGGGCCACAGGGAAGCAGGTAAAGGGCCTTGCATCCTCACCTTGAGAGTTCAGACCTTTTGCCCACGGCCCAGTCAGCCTAGGGGACAGGAAGCTGGCATTCGAGCCTGTGGTGGTGACAGACAGCGTCTGATTTGAATGGAGCTGTGGTTTGGAGAATAGCAGGCCGCACTGTGTTCCTGCTCTACCAAGCAACTGTGTGGATCTCATTTCTGAGTGTCTGGGACCTTCCCTCACCCACCACCCTGTGCTTCTCTGTGGCTGACAGGCTGTGCGCTGAGTCACCGGTGCATCCCTAACTTAGAGGATTTGTTTCCTGTGGCCGATGTGACAAAGCACAGCAGACTGGGTGGCTTAAACCACAGACATTTACCGTCTCGGAGATCTGGAGGTCAGAAGTTCAAGGTTGAGGTGTGGGCAGGCAGCTACCCAAAGGTCTGAGGGCAGTTGGTGACCTGCTTCTCCCGACCACTGGTACTTCAGAGCTGCTTGGCCCCTGCCTCATCACCTGGCCTCCCCATTTGTCTGTGCTGGCATCTCCCATTCCATCTCTGGTAATGATTACAATGGTTGCCTTTAAGACTCACTCTACTCCNTGGTCACCTCATCTCTAGAGCCTCACCCTAGACACAGCTGCAAGACCTTTCTTCCAAACACAGTCCCACTCACTGGTTCCCCATGGACAGACTTGGAGACTCCCATTCAATCCCTTAGGGATTNGCAGGANAGTGCCTTCCCATCTCAACCACGTTTCTCTAACAGACCTAACCAGGTGCCACAGTGAACAGATAAGGAAACAGAGAATCAATTGGGACAGAGCCAGGACTATAGCCCAGGTCATGTGCTCTTAATNCTCCTGTGAGTGGAGCACATCATTGGGGTGGAGTGAGGATGTTGGGGAGAGGAGGTCTCCCAGGTATCACTGAGCTCCAGCTTGAGGGGACTCTCCTTTGGTGGTCTGATTCACAGCCTGACCCCCTGCCTCCCCACTTACCAACCCTGTGACCTCTGCACAGGTTCGCCTCACAGACGTGTGGCTAGCTACCAGCTAGTGGCTGTCTCACTCTTCCTGGCCTGTAGCTAGCTGTATGTGGCCACCCACCCTGGCATGAACCTGGCCTCCAGCCACCAGGGATAGAGCCATGTGTCAGATGCCAAGGAGGCCTCGTGACATGCCAGGNCTCTGAGGCCAGCAGAGCCAGTATGTGTGGCCAGTCAGCTGCACTTAAGTCACAGAACTGGGCCACACAGAGTTGGAAGGAATCTCCAGTCTTCCAGCCCAAGCACAAAGCAGACCCCTCTGCCTTCCCATCTATTCCTACTGGGGTCAATGTCCTTACTGTAAGAGTGAAGCCACTGAAGTCTCAACAGGCCAGGCTGTGATGGGTGACTTGTAGCACAGACCCTCTGCGAGCAGAAAAGTGACCCAGCAAGGACAAAGTAGGAAGAATCCCTGCCCACAAATAGTCACACATGTGCCAACTGTCTACCAAGATGGGAGAGCCTGNAGCTTGGTGCCAGTTCTCTGGGTCTTAGAGTTTCCAAGAGGTCAGTCTTGACTCNAGCCTTTGGGGTACTGGCTTCAGAGAGGGGAGTCCACAGGCTGCAGGAGATATCAGACAGGCTACCTACCACTTGTGGAGGTGGATGTCCTCTTCTTCCTGGCTTCTCCTCCTGCAGCAGGGGCCCTTGGCTAAGGTGTGAACAAGTGTCCCTGATCAGGAGTAAAATGACAGATGGGCATGCTGCTACCCCCATGCTCCTGGACACCTGGGAAGTGGTTCTTAGCATTAAGAACCCTAAGACACCCACAGGAGAGACAGCAGGAACTGATTGGAAAAAAAAGAAGACCAGGCCAGTGGAATGGATGGTACTTCTACCAACCTGGGCCTTCCAGCTGCAGGGAGGAAGGAAATTGCAAGTAGAGGTAGGGCCATTCTTTCTGGAATCCCAAGGTTCCAAACCTGCCTTCTGTGTTTGAGCAGGTGAGCAGGGTGATGAGTGACCAGGGAGTAAGGAGATCACTCTGGAAGAGGCTCTACTATTGTATAAACCCAGTACCTATGCCCATCTCTGCCCTGGACACAGGGTCATAATGAGACAGAGCACCTGCGTGGTTGCAGCTCTGAGGACTTTCAGGCCAGCAAGGTCTACGGCGTCCCTCCCTGTGACTCATGCTGTGACTTTGTCTGCAGCTTGCTGAGTTCTAAGACCATCTTCTCCTGAGAGCTTCCTGGCTCAAGTTCACAGCCAGGGCCATGGCTCCCATTGGAATACTATGACCACGTTTCTTTCCATCCGACCAATGTGTAAGCATGGATGGCAGATCTTCCTATGTTTAAGCTCTGGGTAGCCTCATCCTCACTGACTTGTCTGAGACCTACATCAGTGCCTCAAGCTGTGGCCATGAATACATCACTCTTCCTCAACATGCTATCTCCAGGAAGAGTGGGAGATATCTAGTGGTCCCATCGGTGTTTAGAGTCATTCTTATAAAGAGCCTATGGCTCTTAGGTGGTGGACTTCAAAGGGACAAGGCTCTAGTATGGCAANATAGTGGGTCTAGGTGTGGAGACCTCACCACACACCTTCTAGGACCATTCTCTCCTATTTAACATCTGTTTTCAGTGGGATTCACTTGGCAGGGTGTGAAGTAGCATCTCACTTTGTATGGCTGATAGCTTCGTAGGGAGCCCCAATGACCTGGCACGGTGTTTGCGGCCACAATCCTGGACAGTCAACTACTGTTCCATCAGATAGTACCTTCAGCCCTGCACACTGCCTCACACAGCATGTGGATACATGGCTAAGAACTTCCTCAGTACTCTGCTNTACCCAGGCCTCAAGGGAGAGATGCCTCAGGCTGTTGGCAGAGTGAGAGGCCCAGCACACAGAGGATTATGCACAGTGACCATTTGGAGGGACNCTGGAGGAGGTAAAACTGTAGGAACTTCCCTGTCCCCTCCTTGGAAGGTCACTTTTCAGTCCAGGCTCTCCCAGGCCCTGGAGGTGTTGCCTTCTGTGAGAGTTAACTGATCTGAACAAGGCCTTCAATGGGCTCTGTCTTAGTCAGGGTTTCTATTGTTGTGAAGAGACACCATCACTACAGCAACTCTTATAAAGGAAAATATTTAATTGGGACTGGCTACAGTTTCAGAGATTTAGTCCATTATCATCATAGTAGGAAGCATGGTGGCATGTGCAGGCAGACATGGTAGCTGAGAGGTCTACATCTGAATCCACGGGCAACATGAAGAAGGGAGACACTGGGTCTGGCTTGAGCATTTGAAACCCCAAAACTCACCCCCAGTGACACACTTCCTCCAACAGGGCCANACCTCCAAATCCCTGTCAAGTAGTGCCATTCCCTAATGACCAAGCATTCAAATATATGAGCCTATGGGGGCTGTTCCTATTTGGCCACCACAGGCTCCCAACTGTACTTGTGGTCCAGTCCTCAGAGGTATGTGTTCCTGTTCATTATCCTGCATCACAGGAGAGGAGACTTAGGAAACTCTACCTGGCATTCAGTNCACAACCCTGGCCCACAGTGGGGGCCAAGGATCACAGTCCTTCTGTGGGACCGAAGATCACAGTCCCTCTGAGTTCCCTGGTCATTCCTCTTGCCCACATGGCTGCTATGCCCCAGGGGATGTTGGGGGTTGAACTGTGCCCCCTAAATAGATATGTTCACTGGCATTTGTGAATGCAAATGTATAAAGGTCCTAACAGTGTCAAGTTAAGATGAATTCACTGCATTGGTGTGGCTGACACCACTGAGGAAGATGGGTTTAGGCACACACGCACAGACACAGGGAGCCTTTATGTGACGGTGNGGGTAGGAATTGGAGAGGAGCTTTTGGAAGCTAAGAAGGCCTGCNCACTGTTGGTGACCATGTAGGCCTGGAGCAGGTGCCCACTCAGGGCTCCAGAAGGACTCAGCCCTGCAGCACCTTGACTTTGGAACCCTGGACCTAGGACTGTGAGCAAAGTGTTTTCAATTTATTTAAACTCTGGCTTGGAAGACTCTGTTATAGATGGAAACCAATGCAGACAGGATCTGAGGAAGCAGCCAGATGCCTTCAGCAAGGGACCAACCCTCCTTGGTGCCAGGTGGACTTGGCAGGGTGAGAGGCCTCTGCTGGTTGTGCCCACTCTCTGCTCCCTTGACCTCCCTCAGACATCCCTCCCCAACCCTCACTTGTCCAGCATGGGCCTTCAGCTCAATACCTCCACTCCATACCTACCTCTCCTATACCTCTTCCATATCTTGACCCCTAAAGAAAGCAGCCACCTTCCTGCTCGGGGAGGAGGGTAGCCTAGGGTGGGTAGAATCAACAGCACCACCCACCTGTAAACCCCCTAAGGCAAGGGCAAAGCCAGGAAGGCCTAGTTACAGCCACATGCTTACACCCAGGTCATCCTGGGAGAGACACTGAGCTCCCCTCCATCTCTAAGGATCCTTTAACTCCCCATCCCACATCTGTTCATCCTACAGCCTCCCTTGAAGCCTATTGAACCCTCATCCACACGAATGGACTGAGCCAGTGTCCTGTGATTTTTCAGCTCTTTATCAGGGATGCAGTCCTGTCCCGGCCTTCACTGAGGTTGTATTGTACTGAGCCCTGTGTACATAGCCTCACTCATTGACCTTGGGGGACGGGTCAGGTCTCATACTCTTGATCACCAACTGGACAACTCCAGGTTCAGGTGGCTGGTCCCACATCTGGGGAAGACAGAGCAGAGAAGCCATTACATGTGATTGGATTTCCTGTCCTTGCTGTGGCAAAGNCNCACAGACCTGAAGGCTTAAAGCACAGATTTATCATCCAGTGGTTCTGGNGGGTCAGGAGCTGACCCAGATCCCACTGGTTAAGGTCAAGGTGTTATAGGACTTCTCTCCTCCCCGAGGCTCCAGGGAGTCTGTCTCCATGTCTCTCCTGGTCTGCCTCCAAGCCTCTGGAGGCCACACACCCCTCCACTCATCTTCTCTGGGCAGAGCTGGCTGCGGGCAGCCTATCTCTCTAATGCTGTACC
>LZPO01087178.1:165226-180094 GCA_001675575.1 Neotoma lepida | reverse complement strand
GTGAAAAGGAGAACATGTTTTTGCCATGTCCACCATATCCATCTGTTTGCTGCTACTTTACTGGGAAAGCCATAGGAAGCTTGTGGGGACAGAAACTGGAAGCTTGGTCACTTGATGGGTCACATGAAAACACAAGCAGAATGATGGGCACACTTGTCTGATCACACCATGAGAAGTAACATCCAGTTTTTGTTCTGTTTCCTGCAGCTTAGTGGGCCCCTGATGTCCCCTCAGCATACAAGGGAAGAGGCCCTTGGAAGAGCACGGGTGCTTGTGTTCTATAGGAATTGAGTTCTGGGATCNGGGCGTAGAACTGGCTGATTGGAATCCACTCAGCNTCAGTACCAGGTTACAAGGAATGCAAGCAACCTATCCTTGGNTTGTCAACAGTGGAGCCCCAACATGTATCTCAAAGTCAGTGCATGGGAGGTGNCTTCCATCCTGCCTCGTGGGACCACTCCACTGTCCCTTGCAGTGTAGTCCCAAGCCCAGCCCTGGTCTATGTGACAGCTCTGTCTCTAAATTCTCCTCGTTCATACAGAGTCGGTGCTAGGGAGGAGTTTGGAGATCATCTTCAGTCTCTTGGCTGTGGGGTTTTCCCTGTGTGCCCCCCTCAAGTGTCCCTTCCTCTGGCCAGTCCATCGAGAGTGACACTAGGCATTGTTTTGTCTCCCACTCAAGGTTCTCCATGCAGGCAGTGCAGTGCAGTGGTGCAGGACATAAGCTGGGGTTCCATTCTGCCTCCTTGTCTGAGGTGTTACTCACCTCGTCTGTGCTCTGCTTTACGTTAGGCGGAGATTAAGCAGTTGTAGCTCTGAAGAGTGGCTTAGGGTGGAAGGGATGCTGGGGTTCTCATCAGAGCCGGGTCTGCTTTGCATGCTAATGGGAACTCAAAGAGAGGAAGGACTCAGCACTTGGCCCAGAATCTATGTTTAGCAGCTTTCCACATGCTTCACATGTTGAGATAGACCTGTGTCCCCCACAAGGACATACACATATTTTAGGGTCACTGGTCCCGAGCAATGTTCCCTCTTTCTACTTGCAGAATAGAAGACGAGCGTTCACGGGAACTCTGCAAATGTTTCCTGTGTGTCTGCCTTTCCAGGCCACCTGCCAGTGATGCAGAGCTGCTGGCCTTGGCCCAGGTGGGCACGGGGCAAGCACAGGCCTGCATTTCCTGAGGAGAAGGCTGGTGAGCATCACCGTAGTTAGGAGTCACACACACCTTACAGGGACAGGCCATGGATGCATCCTCCTTGTCCTCACAGGACACACATGGGCTGCTCTTGAGGCCCACACAGACAAGTGAGACCTTTGGTGAGTCACAGAGAAGGCAGCAAGCACGCTCCTTCGTAACCAGGCCCCTTCCCAAAAAGAAGGGGGTCTTCCTGGGCGAGCTACCGCGATGGAAACTGTCCAGCTCCACGGGAAGCCTGCTGTCTTAATGACTGGCATGTGGCCGCTCAGCAGCCAAGCAGGCTGGCTGTGAGCACAGAGCCAAGAACAAAGCGGGCCATTAAAAGGCAGCGCAGAAGCTGCCACTGCAGGCTGCTGGAGCTGGAGCAGATGGAGGCGGGCTGCGTTTCCAGGCCTCACAAGGAACATCAAGGGCCTTGTAGCAGTCTGCCACCCAGGACTAGACGTCTGGGACCTCAGTGGCCAGAGACTGGCCAGTCACAGCAGGCTGCAAAGTCAGTCTGCAGAGAAAACAGATGGTGCGATTTATCTCCAGACCTCCCCCACTGTAGAGGTTCTGCGGACCATCCCATCCACAGCTCTTCCCTGTCTCTCCATTGCCACACTCCCTCATTCACTCATTCACCCACTCAGCTCACTGACTCACTCATTTTCTTACTCAACCCTATCATTCATGCATTTCTTCACTCATTCACTGATTCAATTCACACATCCATTTACTCACTCAGGAAGCCTTGATCAGCATTTACTATGTACCAGGTGCTGTCTGGGATGCTAGGGGAACCTTAGAAAACCAGCTACAACCCCATCTTCAAACATCTGCAAGTCCAGAGCAGGCACTGGGAAGCCAGGGAACCAGGAGTGAAAATAATAGCGTGTAAGAAAATGACAGCTGGAGGAGACAGTGTAAGTGGCTCTTGGCCTAGGGGACAATAGGGAAAATGAAGACTTATGGCCAGAGTACCCAGAGGAGGCAGCTAGGCCTTAAATCTGGTCAAGGATCTTGCCATTTTTCCAGAAAGACAAAAATTAGAATTTTTTTACATTAACTCTCAAAATGTCAATATTGGCATTTAATCCACCAATTTTTATTTGTTTGTTTGTTTGTTTAAGACAGGATTTCTCTGTGTAACAGCTCTGACTGTCCTGGAACCACTTTGTAGACCAGGCTGGCCCTGAACTCACAGAGATCTGCCTCCTGAGCGCTGGGATCAAAGGCACCACCAGGCCCAGCTTAATCAACCAATTTTTTAAAAGATTTATTTATTTTTATATTATGTGCATTGGTGTTTTGCCTGCATGTCTGTCTGTCTGAGGGTGCCAAATTCCCTGGAACTGGAGTTACAGACAGTTGTGAGCTGCCATGTGGGTGCTGGGAATTGAACCCAGGTCCTCTGGAAGAGCAGTCAGTGCTCTTAACCACTAAGCCATCTCTCCAGTCCCTAATCCACCAATTTTTAAATACAGAATGCATGTCAAACAAAGCAGGCCTGAGGGCTCTATCCAGGTCCTGGGCTCAGATCCTGGCCTCAGCCATGCTGTGAACAGGACACACGGGCACATGTGGGTCTGTCTCACACACACCTGTGTGAGGTATTCCCTGAGGCCAGCTGGCCTAGGCTGTGGTGACAGGACAAGGAGTATGGATACTAAGGAACCACTTCCACCTTAGGATGCCTGGGGACCTCAGGCCTCTGCTGCTGCTGAGATCTTGTGCTGAACCTACTCTGCCTGCAGCTTGAGTCGCCTGCAGAACCAAGGCAGGTCCTATAACTGCCAGCCTGCACCACCCACTTGTACGGTCCTCTATTGCTCAGTGTCATCTCTAGAAGTTTCATGTTGGGTCAGTGTGGCCAGGAAGGAAGTTGTCCATGTGTGTACAGCTTGGATGCCCACCCTGTCAGTCCATCATCACCTTGGAAACACAGCCCTGGGGCTCCCATGAGTTGCTGGAGGTGGGGTTGGCTCTGAAATGTGTTTTCATCCTGTGGGGAAGTGTGTCCTGAGTGTTGCTATTCCAGGGGCAGCCACAGAACAGAGTAGCTGAGAGTCACCATCAACACAGTCTAATTCCTAAGATACCTGTGGTAGGACAGTGAGGCCGTGGTCACTAGGACTCTATGGTCACCACTGGCCCAAGTCACATCACCTTGGGACAAAGGCACAAATGTGGTGAACATACCACCCCAACTCCTACAGGGACCTGAGCTAACATACCTGCAAAAGTAGACAATTTGAGGTGCTGAGGCAGAGATGGGACACAGCCAGGGAAGGGAGATGACCAAGGACACAGCTTCAGCTTCTTCTGTCTTCTACATGGGGGTACCATCTTGAAGAGCATCTTCTCTCTAGGCACAGCAGTAGGGAGTAGACCCTATGACAATCATATGCTTTGCGGGTGAGTGACTGGACCTCTAGTCTTGGCCTTCAGTGGATACACATGACCACCAGAAGGGAGGAGACAGTCAATGACCTTGGCTGAAAAGACTTTAGGAGCTCTGGGGTCCCAATGCTCTTCTGTGTATGAGTCTCCAAGGTCTCCAAGGTTGGAAAGGCCTGAGGTCTAGGCCACTGGTAGACAAAATCTACCATTGGAGCAGTATGAGGTTGCCAGACAGTAAGAGCAAGAGTGACCCCAAGGAGGTCACAGGGGTCTGACCCAAGGTCGGATGGGGAGAGAGATACCTCCAGCAGTGGTCATCTAAGAACCATGTGCATGAGTTGGCACCATGGGGCAGATGTCCGGGGCAGTGACCTAGGATTATGTTACCATACCCTGTAAGCTGGGTACATCAGTCAGTTCGGGCTGTGTAACAGAGCACACTGGCCCCAAGCCACAGGAAACCCTTGTCCCACAGCTCAGAAGACCAAAATCGAAGATGGATGGAGGCATTAGCAAGGCCAGAATAAAACTCGGCTCAGGCTTCCCAGCATCTAGCAGCCTCTGCCCTCCAGGCATAGCCATCGTCTCCTGTGTCCTCAAGCTGTCCTCCCTCATAGATCCAAACTTTGCTGCTGGTAAGGATGTTAATCCTATAGGGCCCCCTACTGAGCTCATGGGAACCACATTTCCACAAAGTCCTATGTTCAACTGAGGTCATTCAGTGATTGGGGTCAGGAATTCAGCATCATCTGGAGGAGGCTTCCGTCCACTCCTCACTCTACTCCTCCAGCGCTCCTGGCCTTCACCCTACTCCTCCTTGCAAGTACATGCAAGCATAAAGCTGCACTTACTTCAGTCTGTGAGTTTTGAGCTGCAAGTGTGGCTGGCATCCAGTCCCCTATGCTGCTCACTTCTCTGCATTAGAACTGAAAGGGCCTGTATACCCTTCTCATCTTCCCACTGACTCCAGTGGGCACATTGCCATGGTCAGATAGTGCCCAGAGCTTCTCTTCTCTGCCATGAGAACACGCATAGATTCATGTGCCTCCACACGTGGCTAGCACAGCTCCCACACAAGCTGATGAAGAGTCTTGGGAGCATCTACCTGCCTTTCTCTGGCCATGGGAGAAGTAGCATCTTAGGGGCAATCCTCCCTGGACTTATGTACAAACATAAACTGGATCCTTTGAAACAAGAGCTGTAGATTTCTTTGTGTGCCCCTTTATCTGTGTGTGCCCTGATTAGTTGATATTTTGGAAGTGCCTGAAAATTTCAATCTCTAACTTATGGGACCTGACATTAAAAAAAAAAAATCTTATTGTAATGGAAGACCCTCTCCCAGATGCTAGTGCTGGGTATGGGTGACAGGATGGCCACCTTCCACCAGCCCAAGCATCTGAAATGTATTGTGCCCACCAGAGAGGGAATGGAGCTTACACTGGACAGAGCTCCAGCTGTCTCAGGTCCAGAACTGTCATCATCTTATCTCTAGCCAGTCACCGCCCAGGCCTGGGATGGAAGAAAGGCAGCCTCCGTCTCACGCCTGGTGTATCTGTGGAGATGATCTGGGAGGTCGGCACAGGAAGAGAAGGCACAAGCACAGCCATCAGAGGCCTCTAGCCACAGAGACACAGCCAAGGATTACATCTCGTTCCTGCTCCTTATCACCACCTAGACTGAATGTCAGTGCCACATGGAAAGGGACATCTCCCACCTCTGGACTTATCTTGACTATTAACTGACTCTAAAATGTCCCTAAGTTGATCTAGCTGTTGAGTAGAATATTTTGTCCACTTAGAACATGTCAGAAAGAGTCCTGCAACCCTTCAGACAGGTTCCCCAGGAAGATGGTCAGATTCAGACAGCTCAGAACTGAAAGAGATACAGTGAGGTACTGGAGTCATCATGGGATGGCTACTGGTAGCCACTGGTCCTGATGCCCAAGCCAACCACTCAGCCCAATCACATCAGTTCAGCAAACAAATCTCAAGTTGATGGCTCCTAGTATTACTGAAGAGGCAGTTCACACACCAGAAGGAATTAAGACAGTTGTGACTTTTAGGAGCTTGTGATATTAACTTAGCAGAGATGTGATCTAGACAGTGAATGTCAAAAGAAGAAGGTGCCCTATTTGGCATCAATGTCCAATATCCTTGAGATAACCAAAAGCATGAAAACTCCTGGCACTCTTCCCTGCTAATAATAAGAACCCCAGCCTCTGGGTAGATGTGCAACATTCAGAAGAGAGACTGAATTTCTTACCCTAGATCATGACCCAGAGAAGAAGGTTCTATGGACTGGAATGCAAGAGCCATGACAGCTGCTCAAGTAGTCAGTTTGGGCCACAAGCCATGATCTATAAATGACAGACCCATAGGCTACATATGTCCAAAGGATAGCCACGACTAGGGCCCAATACAATATTATAAAGTTGCTTAAAACATTATGAGTCGTGTGTTTTGTAACTCAATTGTGTGACTCCTGAGTATGAATTTTATAGATGGTGACATCGGATCTCAGTGTCAAAGGCTGGACATGCCTAAATGCAAAAATTCAAAGTATTCAGTGCTTCAGTAATTCAGTCTGCATCCTGACTTTTTATCTCAGTGTATTGTCATATAGTCTCCTAATTTTAGCTGGGGACATTCCTTAACTCTTACAGGCTAGGGGTGACTGTGCGTCTCAATACTGACCAAGAAATTTTAAGTAGAAGTACTGTGTCTTCTCTCCAGAAGTCATGCTAAAGAGTAGGACTGTATTGCCTGCTATGGACAGATTCATGTTCTTAACCGTGAGTTCACACTGAGCCTATCCCTGATGGAAAGGTGTCGGGGAGGGGAGGTTTGGAAGATGTCTGCAATAGATGGGGGCATTAGGGTGCATCCCCATGATGGGGTCAGTGCCACCCTCTGCCTGTGAATCTCTACNATGGGAAGGGGACCAACCATTCACGGGCAGAAGAGACTCACCCTAGTACTGGCTCCTGACTTTGGACCTCAGCCTCTAGGACCCTTTGGCCACATCCCTGTGCTATGGTAATCCAGTCTCCACAGGATGCAGAATGACATTTGTCAATTGTGGGCTCAAGATGACAGAAAAGGACTGAACAGTCTATGGCACATCTAATGACAGAGAGGACATCTAATGGCATGGAAAATGCTCACAATGCAACTTTTTAAAAAAAGANAGGNAGAAGAGGACAGAGGCCAGTTGAGCAGCTTAAGAACCTTTGTACAGGCCCAGGGCTGGGTTGTGGGAAGCACCTCGAAAAGCACAGACCAAGGCGTCATCTCTGAAACAGGAAGAACATTCTAGAACAAGGAGGAGTAGGGTTCACTTCTCGTAACGTTGTCCTCAGAGTCCACACCAACCAAGACTGTGGGGACTCTCTAGCTGTGCTGTACTTTCCAGAATGTTCCAGAGGAAGGGAAGCCCACATTAGGTTCTAAGCCTTAGGGCCCATCTATAGCCTCCCTGCTTCTAAGAGATATGAGGAACTGGGCTGGCTCCTGGGCANCCTATGGCCTAGCTGGGNTGTTGGGTCTGCAGCTTTGGTGACCNTGAGTTCAGCAGACCACCAGCCTGGGTTCCTCAATTCATATTCTTCATAAGTCCTAATGTTTCAGAAGCCTGGAGAGAGCATGAAGGTATCCAAGTCTTCCACCCTCTGGCATCTCCTAGACACCTGGAAAAGACAGCACTGTGGCATTCACCGCCATACAGCCTCAGTCCACATCATCCTGTCATTGTATGAGCAGCTCTGAGGCTCCAGCCAGTGAACATCTCCCCAACCCTAGAGCTAGACACANCTCAAACAAGCTGGGTGGGCCCCAAGAAGTCAACGGAAGCCTAAGAAGCCAAATCACTGGGTGCAGAGCAAGTGAGAAACAGAGGGGCTACCATGAGTGCAGGACCTAGGAGAAGTGGGTTCCCAGGCACCAGAAGGTGGCCATTTTCTGTAGGCAGCAAGTAGGCTGTCCAGGCCATGGCCCAAGTACAGAGGAACATCTGCCCTAGCTCAGGAGAAATGTCGCCACCAGTGCCGAGAGANNCCAGCAAAGACAATGGGCACCTATCTGTGTTCTGTGAGAGTCANGAAGCAGTCTGACTGAAGGACACAGGAAGGAGAGGCTGCCAAGAAGGGCTTGACAAGCTCTTAAGTATTTGCATAGGACAGCTTGCATCTGGATGACTGAGGCGTTGGGACAGCTACATCTGTGGGGCCCCTGGATAAGGGAAGCTAGGGGTGGGGTANAGAGGGACCAGAAGAGAACAANCTGTTCNGGGAACAACCCTTGAGGCACAGGTCCACCTGCTCAGAGGTGTCTCCCCCATCTGATGCAAGACCAGGCGTGAGGGGCTCAGGGAGGAGCCACCTGCTGGATGCTATCAGCAGTCAAGTGGCTCCTCTAGCACTCTTGGTNTGTCCTTGGCATGGNGGGGGCAGGGCCTGCTCCATTGGGAGGCACCTTAGGCACAGTCTTGACACATATTCCTGAAGCTATAGGCCATGATCATCATGATGCACTCAGAACTCGATTTCCCACTGCGGTGGCCTGGTGGTGCACTGGCACTGATCCCTGTCCGTCTAGGATNGAGACACAGAATTCCACTTGTGTAAAGTGGTGTGCAGATGAGCTANGGCTGAGGGCCTAACGGTGAGCATCCTGGACTGGCGTGGCCTCTACATGCAGTATTGTGGCCTAGTGAGAGGGGAGAAGACAGCAGAGAAGGAAGAGCTTGGGGAGAAGGCAACAGCAGGGACACCAGATGCTGAAGGGAAGGGAACAGAGCCTCCCTAGCGCCTTCAAAGGAACTATGGTAGCTACTGGCACTGTGACTTTGGCCTCCAACTTCTTTCTTTCTTTTATTTGTTTATTATTTAATTTTTGTTTGTGCNTTGGCTTTCCAAGANAAGNTGTAGCCTTGTGTTTTTCAAGGGTGTAGCCCTGGCTGTCCTGGAACTCTTTCTATAGACCAGGCTGGCTTCGAACTCAAGAGATCTGCCTGCCTCTGCCTCCCAAGAGCTGGGGTTAATNGGATGAGCCACCATGCCTGGCTTGGCCTCNAGCTTCTGAGAAAATGTATTTCTGATGTTTACAACACACTATAATAATAGTACTGTGTCCCAACAGCCCCAGGACACTCACTTCAACCCTCTCAGGGGGTACTGGCATGTCCAGATGTCACTTTGCACATCATGTTCTATACCTGCTCCTAGTGCTTGACAGTAACCTGTGGTTTTTGCACATGAAGCAACCTCATATTTNTCTTTAATTTTTCTTTTGTATATACTTTTTAAAATAAACTTTAGTATTACTAAAAAAAAAAAAAAAACAAACAAAAAACTGTAGCCTGGTGGTGGTGGCGCATACCTTTAATCCCAGCACTCGAGAGACAGGCAGATAGATCTCTGTGAGTTCAAGGCCAGCCTGATCTACAAAGCAAGTTCCAGGGTAGCCTGGGCTGTTACACAGAAAAACCCTGTCTTGAAAAACAAACAAACAAAAAAACCTAAATAAATAAATAGACAAACTGTAAATAAACACACACACACACACAAATCACATATCAAATTAATCAGATTCATTCTTTTTTTTTAATTCCTTTTGTTTTGTGGCCATGTTTGTATTTGCGTGGGGGCACACATGCCACAGTGCACCTGTGGAGGTCAGAGGACAATTTGAAGGAGTCCATTCTCTCTTTCCACGGTGTAGGTTGGTAGGGTGGGTGTTGAGCTCAGGTCAACAAGCTTGGGATAAGCTCCTTCACCCACTGAGCCATCTTGCAGCTGCCCAACACTAATTCCAGTCCCCAGGGTTCATCCCAGGTTTGACTGAGCTTTTTGTGGAACACACAAAAGCCGCTTCCAGCTTTGTCCTATGCTAGGCAAGGCTCACTGAGTGAATATCCACAGAGAACTTCCCAGAGACAGAGCCCCAGGCTGAACTCGTTCTAAATTCTCAGACCTGCTGCAAANTTCCTGGTTGAAATGCCTTTCTCTTCATCCTGCATTTGAGTACTTTTTTCCTTGCTTGTTTGTTTTTATTTTTGTTTTAGCAGACAGGGATGGCATCTAGGCTGGCTTAGAACCCATCATCTAACTCAGGGAATGACTCGGGTCTTCTAGTATGCTTATGGCTTTGAAGTTCACAGTCAAGTCTGCTGTGAGCCACCTCAGGAGGAGGCACAAATGGTTGGGATATATTATGTGAATAAGCAATGTCACCTCCCTTAGTTCCAACTGTCAGACAATTTTTTGGACCCATCTCTGGCCCCCTCTGCTCACTTAACCTCTCTGTGAATGTCTGGTCTTCCTGCCTCTGCCTCTTGAGTGCTAGAATTGTTGGCACTCACCATCAAGCCCTATATGTGTGTGCTGGGGATTGAACACAGGACTTCCTATGGACTAGGCAAGCATTCTTCCAACTGAGCAGTAGTCCCAAGCCCTCTCCCCAACTTCATTTTTATTTTCTTTTTCTTGTAGTTCATGGTGGCCTTAGACTACTCTGTAGCCAAGGATAACCTCGAACTTCTGATCCTCCTGTCTCCATCTCCCAAGTACTGAAATTAAGGTATGTGCCACCATGCCTGGTTTATTCCATGCCAGGGATCAAACCTAGGAGTTCATGTGTGCTGGGTGAGAACACTACCCACTGAGCCGCATCCTCTCTTTCAGTGCTTCTATCACTGGGTTTTAGCTTCTCTTCTCTGAGCACTTCAAGAAGAGGGTCTAGAAACCACCCTTCCTGTCAGCAATTCACAGCCACCTACACAGCAGTGCTGGTGACCCTCAGGATGTGCGAGGAATCACTTGTAAAGTCACCGGGGCCTGGAGCCATTTGTAACTTTGTGACAATACTGGCCCCATAGCCCTCAACACCCCAGCCAAGCTCAATGCCTGGCAGGTGGGCACAGTGTGGATTGAGTTCACTCACTGGCAAGCANAATAGGGTATGCTGTTTGTAGAGAATTATAAAACTATTATTTTCTTAGAGATGTCAGTTCTAACCAATTGGGAACACCATTCTCTTGAGTTCATCCCTGTACCCCACCACCTTGCCCAGCAAGCCAGCCAACTCAAGTCATACCAATATCCCCCAAGAATAAGAAGACACAAAAACAAGAAGTTTCCTTCAAATTAGTTCTTTGGCATTATTCCAAAAAATATTAGGGAACCATCCAGAGAAACCCCAAACCATAAACAAAATTTAAGCATGGCAGTTCGTCATACAGTTAAATATAGACCCATCTGATTTAGCAATTTCACTTCTGTTCCCCAAAGAACTGAAAGCAGGAACTTGAAGGAGCTTCTGTATGACATGTGTTTACAGTGCTGCTATTCACAGTAATCACACAAAACCAGAAGTGCTTCAGAGTCTTCATCAACAGGTGTCAACAAAACACTACCTGTTCCTAAAAAGGAGAGAAATCCTGACTCGACAGGAATGAACCTTGGGTGAAAGACGCTGCAAACTCATGAGGAGTCCATAGAAGCCAGCATGGCTGTCATGGCTGTCATGCCAGTACCGGGGAGGTGACAGGAGCATCAGGAGTTCAAGGTCATTCCTCATCTACACAGTGAGTTGGAGGCCAGCCTAGAGTTCAGGAGACTTTGTCTCAAAAACCAAACAAACCAACCAACCAGAGTCTTTAGGGCCAAATTTGTAGAGACAGAAAGCAGAAAGATGGGCACAAGGACCAGAGAGGGGACCTGAGAGATTGTCGTTTAGTTGGGACTAAACTTTAGTGTGNACAGATGGGAAGTTGATGGCAGTGACCACTGTCCAATATTAAGCATGCTCGGTGCCACCACTAAGAAAGGATTAAAAGTTGTGTGTGCTTGTGTCGTGTGTACCTGTATGTGGAGGACAGAGGTCAACTCTGATGGCTTCCTCAATCACTTGCTACCTTGTTTTTAGAGAGAGAATCTCTCGTTGAACCTAGAGCTTGCTGATTAGGCTAGGCTGCCTGGCCTGTGNGCTTCTGTGGCAAGTGTTTTAATGACCAAACCATCTCACCAGCCTTAAAACAGTAACATATAGAGACAAGAGCTAACCGGGGTCAAAGCTGAGGCCTTCTGGCTGCCGACCCATATGCTGCTCCTGGGAGCCATTTCTTCGGCTGCTTGCATATCCTCTGCTGGAATCCAGCAAGAAAAGGACTAAGAAGTGCTCCAGCCTGACCNCTCGGCTCTCAGTGGCCCACAGTGGTCTCAGTCATGTGCTGCCAAGGTGAACCTTCCTTCTGGACCTTTCCATGACACNGTCTTAACAAAAGCNTCATACTGAGTCATTCTTGATAAACTCATGAACTTAACNACAAGNTCACTGGGGTTACTCTATAGCAGGAAGCCCTAAGAATTGGGTGCTTTCTGCTAAGTGTCAGGCTGGCTGTGGGAGAGCCTNGCTGTCCTAGGGAATGGCCTTCCAGGTAGAATATCAGTACCTCCTCCTCTGACAGTCCCTAGAGAGGCTATATGACCAGGCTTCCCTCATGGCCCAGGATCCCACCTGCAGGTAGAGATTTACATAATGGAATATTACTCAGCCATTAAAAAATGACACCATGAAATTTGCAGGCATCCTGAGTGAGGTATCTCAGACCCAGAAAGACAAATATGATATGTATTCACTTGTATGTAGATATTAGCTGTGAAGAGCTTCAACTCATTCCCACCCTGGGCCTTATGTGCTGAGAGTTCACGGGACCTGCAGCTCACTCAGGTCCAAGTACCTGCTGTGGAGGGTAAAACATGCTGAGTAAGCACCCAGCTGCCTGCTGTGCTCCTCCCTGAGGCTGGGCTCCTCGATGCCCTCCATGACCCAGCCTCTCCTCCCAGCTCTGCCTTGGGCAGGACCTGAGCTTCTGGTATATTCTGATGGGCAGGTGATAGACTAGCTGGCTGGGCACAGAGTGTTGGTCATGACAGTGCAGTAGCACTCTGGTAGATTTGGGGGTGACAAACTGGGTCCCCATGGCAGGATGTCACAGTTGGCACAAGCAGATGAGCAAGAGATGTCCATGAAGAAGACAGAGCAACAGTGGACCCCATTAAACAAAGATGCTTTCCTGCCCATTGCCACTCCCCCCAGTAAGGCAGAGTTGACAGGAGGCACAGAAGTTTTGCTCTGCTGTGCTCATAGCCAGCTGCCAGTTTCAGTGGTGGCTTGTGCCCTTCCCTTTTCTGGGGATGGGGACATTTGCATTCCTGGGTACAGTCTGTTCAGTTTCTGCTCCCTCCTGGGCCTCCAGCTGCATCAGCTTCCACCCTACACAAGGGAAAACCAGTTCCAATGGGTGGGGTACTGGTCCCTCCCGACAGCCTTTGGAGCCCTGGGGAAAACCCAAGCTGAAAGAGCACTAGAATCAGTCAGTTAACCCTGCCAGGTGCTAGGGCCTATTGTCCTCAGAGAGGAGGCAGTGGATGGGTCCCTAAGGTCACATCTGGGACACACACAGCCCTGCCTTCCCCCTGTGTGTGCTACCAAGTGCTTTGTGGGACAGATGCCACAGCTTCCTGCCCAGCTGCCCGGCCCAAGCTCACTGGGAAGCAGGCATCCGTGCAGTGGACTCTCTATTACACTCATCTAGGGATGGATACCTCTAAGGGAGCTTTGATCTCCAGGAGTGCATCTTTACAGAGATGGACTTTGGGGGATGCTGGGCTGTGGAGCAGGTCACTGCCAAAGAAGAGCAATATCAGGTGGCTCAGGACAAGGTTTGAGCTTGAAAGTCTTCTAGAAAACCAGGTTATTACCATGGAAAACCAGGCTATCAGCATGGGTGATGTTGTATCAACCTCATGAATTCACAGCAGGGCTGATGGGAAGAAGGGAAGGGTATCTCTGGGCTTTACCANAGGGTGCCCTGGGGTGGGCTTGCTTTATCTTTTATGCCCATTTATCCATCAGGGTACCCCTGACTCCCAAAGTCAACATGAATGCATTCAGGAGGCCTGGCCAACCTCCCTTATCTGCAGGGGCAGGAGTGGTTGTCTCAGATGACCATTCTGCACACCAGCTATGGTCCAGGTCAATCTGGATGGAGACAGCCAACTCCAGGATATGGCTAGGGGGAAGCCACATCATTTTCTAGATTTGAAAAGAGTTGGGGAGATATGGCTACCCTACCCAGCCCTGGTTTCTGTGAGGAGATGGCTCCTTTCCTTCAAGCTCAGCTCTCCATCCCAGCTGAGGACAGATGGTGCCACCTCCATAGCCTGGAGTGACACTGTGAGTCTCAAGGGCCTCTTGGGTCTCAAGAATCAGAAAGGAGTAGATCCTGCTTGTGGAAGGAGGGGACAGGAGACTGAGAGGAGCCAAGAGCTGGGAGTCCCAGAGTTNCTTCATGGGTCTTCCTTCCCTCTCTTGTGAAAGTAGAGAGTGATTATGGGGGGGATGAGGAGAAAGAAGAGAGAGATGGGGAAGGACCGCTGGTTGCCATGAGCCCAGAAGGTGAAGACATAGGGCATCTTTGGGCAGGAGTGTGGTGATATTATATTTGTGCTCTAATAAATAAAGCCTTGCCTGGAGATCAGAGGAAAAAGTCAGCCACTATATTAGACATAGAGGTCAGGCAATGGTAGCACATGCCTTTAATCCTAGCACTTGGGAGGCAGGGATCTATCTGAATCTCTGTGAGTTCAAGGCCACACTGGGAACAGAGCCAGGCAATGGTGACACACGCCTTTAATCCTAGCACCAACCATAGAGGTTTGGAGGTCTGTACAGACAGACAGGAAGTGATAGAGCTGGGCAGAAAGANGAAGTGATGTAGCTGGGCTGAGAGAGCCAATGAGAGAACAGAACAGAAAGGCATATTCGTGTGGGTAGACTGGAAGTAACTCTCTTTGGAAGCTGCAGAGTTGGTGAGGTGAGGTTAGCTGTGGCTCTTCCTATTCCTCTGATCTCTCTCAGGCTTTAACCTCAATTTCTGGCTCCATGTTTTTTATTTAATAAGACCTTTTAGAAATTTGTCTACACAGGAGGAAGGGGGGAGTGAAGATTGCTATGGAGAAGGGCATGAGCCCCAGGCTGCCCACCACAGATGGGTGGATCCTACAGGATAGGAGCTCTGAAGCAGTATGAGTCCTTCATGGCAGGCAGAGCCAAAACCTGACTGCCTCCTAGGGCCACATAAGACCCACTTTGCCCCATCCNCNTCNTGAGAGGAACCAAGAGCCGAGAGTCCCAGAATTACTGCATGGGCATTCCTTCCCTCTCTTGTGAATGTAGAGTGACTGTGTATATAAGTGTCTCCTGTGCCACCCCTTACTGCCCCTGCCC
>LZPO01087178.1:123155-137049 GCA_001675575.1 Neotoma lepida | reverse complement strand
AAAAAAGAATTGATGCCTGTTGTTGGATGTTTTTGCACTTTTGGGGGACCCACTACCCAGCTCCCAAATAAATTACACTGAGGCTCACTCTTAATTATGAATGCCCGGCCTTAGCTTGGTCTGTTTCTTGCCAGCTTACCTTTAACTTTCCTGTTCTCTTACTTTTGTAAATCTTACTCTTACTCCTACTCTGTGGCTGGCTGTGTAGCTGGGTGGCTGGCGCCTGATATCCTCCTCCTTCCTCTCTCATTCCTTCATCCTTTTTCCTCCCAGATTTCTCCTTCTGCCTGCCAGCCCCCACCTACCCTTTCTCCTGCCTTGCTATTGGCCATTCACTTCTTTATTAGACCATCAGGTGTTTTACACAGGCACAGTAACATAGCTTCACATAGTCAAACAAATGCAACATAAACAAAAGTAACACACCTTAAAATGATATTCTACAGATGCCAGAACCAGAATTAGGTGGGGGGGGAGGGTCACAAAGCCTCTAGGCAGAGGTGCTCATTTAGGAGATTACCGGGAACGGGGAATCAGAGTACTCTCCTGACATNCCCAGCAAGAACATTCTCAAAACTGTTGCTTGGGGTCCTGCCCTACCTGACCAGCTTGTTTTCTGTTCTCATCACATCCATGGTGGTTACCTTTTGGTCTTCATAACCCTCAAGTAGAGGCTACTCCCATCTCATCTTCCATGGGAGGAAGCCAAGGTGCCCGTGACAATGTCAGTCTCAGTAATATGAGGTCAGAGCTCCAATGGGTAGAAGTGAGGAGCTGGCATGTTGGCTCTGGACGCCTCAATCTGGACCTTTGAGTGTTACCGAATGCATCCCGGCAGACCGGGTAGGAGACCCAGAGGATAACAGCAACAACCTAAAAAGACCAACCCAGGTATCTCTGGCTGAGGCACTGGGTATAGGACTTTGATTTGTGTTTGCCTTATCAGGGAAGCATGTTGCTGGCATACCCACCAGTACCTGGTCCCTCGGGTCTTCCCAAGAGAATGCTATCCATGTTCTCTGTGGGTCCTCTGTGCAGCTCCTCACAGAGACCATGGTGACCTAAGGCANAAGTGCAGTGAGCTTCGCCCATGTCTGTCCTGGGAGGTGACAGGCATGTGGGATCAGACACAAGACCCAAGAGGACTGGAAATCTAGCCTTTGCAACCAAGCTCTCCTCAACCCTTTCCAGCAATAATGCCGTTAAGGAAAGCAGTCTGCTGGAAGTGAGTGATGGCCAGACAGAACAGTCCAAGCAACAGGGGGAACTACATGCTTGATGGGGCTGCAGCCCAGCCTCAATCATGGNATAACTCCAGCAACAGGCTGCTGCTTCCAGAAAGATGACAAGCAGACCCTGGAGGATCAATCTTAGAACTCTACCCACTCACAAGACTCACATTGTTAGCCCAAGAGAGAACAAAGCAGGCAATCTAAGCCAGGTCGGCTGGTTCCTGATTTCATTCTCTCCTCCCTCCCCACTCTCCTTTTTTAGCTAGCAGGTCTACACTCCTTAAACAGCCTAGTCCACACAGCAAGACAGCCCTTTATCCCTTTACACACAGTGGGGCTCAGTGTGCCAACTTCCCTGCAGCCTGTCACNGGGTCTACCAGTTTCTCTNTGGCCAGGTCCCTGCCCCTGCTAACAATAAAGATGGATGCAGTAAACACTTGACTTCCCCCAGAAAGCTTTGCTCACAGGAGAAATTACAAAAACACCTGCTTGTACAAGCCCACCAATGAGNATGAAAATAGAGTGGCAAGACACAGCTAATGTCGACAGTCAACTTGACATGACCTGCAATCACCTAGGGGCCAAACCTCGGGGCTTGCCTGTGAGGGTGTTTTTACATTAACTGAGGTTGGATGACACCCTAAACATGGGTGGCACCTCCCATGGGCTGGGGCCGTAGACTGCATATAAAAGAGATGTCTCTCTCTGCTTCCTGACAGAGGATGAGATGCAACCAGGTACATCATATTCCTGTCACCATACNTCCCTGTCAAGATGGACTACATCATCAAGCTATGAGCCAAAACAAGTCCTTTCTTCCTTAAGTTACTTTTATCAGGTGTAAGTAATAAGAAAAGTAACTAGCAAAAAGGTGTCTATGCCTTCCAGAGCCAGCCACCTGCCCAAGATAGAGAGGCCTCCCCAACTCTGGGTCTCAGCCTTTGCCTGCACAGTAGGGACCAAAGCTCTGGGAAGGGAAACATGAGCAGTCACTCAGCACAATACTGCAGCTATTCACAAGTGGCCCCAGCCCCAATACACTTGAGCCGATCCAGCGTGCCTCAGGAGTGTACCACAACCACAGTAAAGGGGCTCGTGTGTCACACAGCCTCAATTGCTCCCTGATGGTCCACCTCGAGGGCTAAGAGTCCACGTGGACTCTGTGAGTACAAAGGGCCATGCTGGGCTGGATTTTGAGAAGAGGCCTGAGGAAGCGTGGGTGGGTATTATCCCCCAACACTAAGGTCTTTCATACCTGGCTTACCTTATCATACTTTACCATCCTGACTTTCTGCTGATTAAGATCCAGAAAGCACCCATGGTAGTAGAAGTGGACCTTTTTGAAGAAAAGCTATGCAGGTTTAACCAAATCCATGGTACCTTCCCCCCTACAGGAAGCCCTAGGAAAGCTTAGGTAACCTTATTCAAGTGTGCTCTCAAGTATATGCTAGAGGTGACTGGCTATTTACCATGAACCAAGAGAAGCTGGAATCTTTAAAGACAGAAATCCAATCACCCTGCAGAGCTCAGGAGGACAGTATGGTCTTCACCCGCAGATAAAGTGCCATTGCCTAATACTGAGGCTTTAATAAATTAAAATTAAACATATACTTTTCAATCACACATATAAAAGAGCATCCAGGCCTCTACATCTGTCTCTTATACACATCTTTGCCTAATACTGAGGCTTTAATAAATTAAAATTAAACATATACTTTTCAATCACACATATAAAAGAGCATCCAGGCCTCTACATAGTCAACCCTGCTCTTGGTTGACCCCTCGTTTGGTCTTTGGGTTGGGTAGGAGACATTGAGAGGAACTCAGGAGAGACCCCATAGCAGCCTTACCCCTCTGGCTATTGGCCTCTCCCATGGAGTTTGATCAAATATCTCCCATGCCTGGGCAAGGATGCAATTTTCTCTACACAAGGAACGTGCCCCATTGTATGTTCTCCTGAGCACAACTGACTTCACCCTGCGGTATAATAGCCCTCTTTTCTTGCTCTCTTTTTATTTTCTTTTTATAGTGAAAATTGTTTTTCTTGCAGTGCAGGGACACCAGGAACACGCTGAATGAATAGCAGATTTCCCTCCCTCTGATGAACACCAGGGACAGCATTGTACCCAGACAAACAGAGCTGAGAACTCGGGTCCTGGGGAGGAGACAGACCCTCGCCAGGGAGAAATCTTAACAGCAAAGAGGTTAGCATTGATCAGAAGTCACCGGGGGCCTCTCTGTGTGTGACTTTCTCTGTAAATGAAAGTCTCTATTGACTTTCATTTTGTTCTTATGACAACCGTCACCGCCGAACATCCAGCNTCCCCTTCTCACTGAGCTGTTTCTTTCCAATAACTTAGTTGCATTGATCTCTTTCCTGGTTGGACTGGAGCTGTCCTTTCCACCCCTAGCCAAGAGACAAGTAGAGAGAGCTGGCTTGTTTCTACCCCTGTGAACTCAAAGCCAGTAAGCTTCTTTAGGACTGACAAGCCACCCCTGAAAGGGCAGAANTAGNCAAGAGCAAGTCCTTAGGNTTCCCAGACACAACTAGCAGAGCTTCTCCCTTTGGGCCAAGCTCAGAGACACTCATGAACACCCAGTCTCTGTGCCAGCCTGGGGAACAGGAGAGTAATACGCCATGAGCAGTTCCAGCAGAGGGTGGGGTATCCTGCAGTGTGGCCTACTGAGGAGACCTGCAGTGGGAAAAACACAAAAGCAGACCACCTGTGCTGACTCTGGGGCCAGGTTGGCTGGGATAGCTATGGCAAGAGAGATCGCAGAGAAAGCCCTGGCAGTGGTGGGCAGTAGAGGCAAGGGGAGCTGGAACGGGGGGTGGGGCTAGAACAGGGGCAAATGAAGGCTTGTCAAGGNCAAGGCTTTGTCTTAAGAACATCCAGAGCCTTCTCATGATCATTCACTAGAGTTTGACCTCTTCTCAAGGTCAGGGATGTACTTATAAGGACCAGGCTGGAGGCTGGCACTGAACAATGCTTCCCCTCACTTCCAGAGCCACAGAAAGCCATGCTAGAGCATCAAGTTGCAATGGACAAGAGGGACCAAGGGTAGGAACATAGTCTGGGACAGTCAGAGGGAAAAAAAAAGTTGCTGGGGAAGCCAGGAACATTCATCCTGGAGTCACCCAAGCCAATGCCTCTTGNCATTGGTCAATGAAGAATATTGACCAACAAAATAAGAGGTGGGAAATATGAAAGGGATTTAATGTCATTGTTGTTTGTTGTTGTTGTGGGGAGCGATATGAAAGAAAGGAATTTATTGTTGTTGGGGGCACACAAGTCACAGCATGACTGTAGAGGTCAGAGGACAAGACTGTGGAGCCGGTTCTCTCCTTCCAACTTTCTAACGCTCATGAGGTGAGGTATGGCAGAGCTCTGGGACAAGCTGAGTTACCTAGAGAGCCTGAGGTAGATCACGNTGCAACAGGAACTTCAGCAGAAACCGTAGGCCTGGAGAGATGTGGTGGATTGATCTTAACAGAGAGAGGCAGGGGAGGCACGCCCGTTCACCACTAGAGAAGNNACTTGTTTCTATACAGGTGCAGGTCAATCATGGCCACAAGGACCAGGGGTTTGTGGTAGCAAGGACTAGGCTGTTGGGAAGTTTCTCTGTCTGTGAGCTGGGGACAAAGGGACCTGTTATCTTTTGGGAACAGAACTATCCAGGCAGCCAACATGGGTGCCAAGTTAGCCTACAGCTTGTGTCCTGGGGTATAAGCTCCTATCTACAGAGCTAACTTCTCAGTTCTGAGAGGTGAGCCCTCAGAAGAGACCTACAAATCATACACATCAAAGAACACCAGGGGCAGAGGACAGAAAACAAAACAAAACAAAACAAAAAAAACCCACTGATTTGAAAAGATGCTGAGGCCCAATTCCCAAAGACACATAGAAAACCCAATGTTGTGAAAGCATGCCCGTGCATTTAGTTTAACCAGTGGGAGATTGAAGCACATTGGCCATGGAGAGAGATGCTGTTCCACTATATAAGCTTACAGTCCCCAGAGATTAAAAAATGATAAGTCAACAACAGAAAAACAGAGGGGAGGTCTAATTTTAAAATGCTAGAAATGAAAAATAGTCATCAAAATTTTAAGAACCCGAACGAGTGGGAGAAATACTGCACAAAGGGAGAAGGGAAGTGGGGAGGCAGCATGTGGTCAGAGCAGGCTCGTGTTCGTGTAGATGGAAATATTGCTCATTTCATTAACACATACGATCAATATAGGTTGGTTTTAAAAAAGGAAAAATTAATACATTGGAAGTTGGTAATGAAAAATTGACCAATAAAGTAATAGACCTGTCAAGAGGTGGGAAATATGAAAGCGATTTATTATCGTTGTTGGGGGTGGGTATGAAGTAAAGGGTTTTATTATTGGAGAGGGTGCATGTGCCACAGCATGAGTGTACAGGTCAGAGAANNACTTTGTGGAGTCGGTTGTCTCCTTCCAACCTCACAGGGGTTCTGGAGACCAAACTCAGGTCTTCGGGGCTGCCTGAAGCACCTTTACTGGCCAAACCATCTCATCAACCCAAAAGAAATAAGGCTTTTGAGCATGGAGGCCAAGTAGAAAAGATGGTGTGTATGTCCACTGGAGACCCCAACTGTACAAAGCAGAGAGACAATACAAGGCGGAGGAGGTGGCTGGGTGCCCAGGTATCTGCAGAGAAAGAGACCTCAGAAGAAATCCNCTCTGTGACTCTTGACCTTGGGCCTCACTTTCCAGAACTCTGAGAGAAGGGATGTTTGTTTGAGCCCCAGCCTGTGGTTGCTCACAGCTACAGAAACCTGCTGCCTGTCTAACCGACTTCCTGTCAGTACTTCCCACTTCTGCCCCTNGTCTGCTCTTGGGCTACAATGTCCTGGGATTATTGCTTCCCAAGCTGAGCTCACTCCCTCCGTGACCCCTGGAGCTCCAAGATCTGGTCCTGAGGACCCTGGAGATAAGGTGTGAGCAGGATTATGTCTGTGTGATGATGTACCCAGCTGTGTAGAGGGGCAAACTCCACTGTTTGGGCATGAGAGTGTCAGTTTTAGAATTTGCTTCAGATTTCTCTGGCACAGAGACAAGATAGCAGCTCTGGTGGGGTAAGCCTACCAAATTCTTAGTGTTTCTTGAATCTGAGGTGTAATGGAGTCATGAGTGCTGTAGCACGAATCCTAATTGGTCTTAATGAAAACCGGAGCCAGATATCAGGGTAAATGCTGAAAGATCAGAGAGACAAAGGAACAAGCCACAGCCACCTCTCACCTCACCAACTCCTTAGCTCCTGTCTCTGCCTTATTTTCCTTTCTCCGCCCAGCCATATCACTTCTTGCCTCAACCTTCCTAGTGCTGGGATTAAAGGTGTGTGATCCCAAGTCCTGAGAGCAAAGGCATGAGATCCCAAGTGCTGGGATTAAAGGTATGTGCCACCACTACCTGGCCTCTACGGCTAACTAGTGACTAGCTTTGCCCTCTGATCTTCAGGCAAGCTTTATTTGTTAGAGCACAAGCAAAATATCACCACAGAGTACAGTAAACTAATCTTTAATTTTGAAGTCTGTTTACAAATCCCATAAAATATTAACATTAGGCCTAATTATCACTATTCCTAAAAGTGGATAGACAGTTCAACAATGCTGTGGCTCGGGCTAGCCTCACACTTACTATGTAGCTTAGGAGNACGTGGAACTTCTGGTCCTTATANTGCCACCCCATGAATGCTGAGACGACAGGTGTGCACCACNCTTCTAGTTTGTTACACACTAGGGATTAAACCCAAGGCCTCTTCATTCTCGACAAGCCCTGGNTCAACTGACTTCCATCCCCAGCTCCTGAGCAGTGCAGTTCTTAAAGTCTGGCATACATGATAGGCTCTGTTCTGGGCNTCAGTGGACNCACTGTACCTAGCCTGATCCTTTTAAACTAGAGGATTATTTGATGTTCAGAATGTGGTCCACTTCGGTTAACACCCCATATACACCCGCAGTGGATGCGTGTTTAATTTGAATATAAAGGTCAGCAAGGCCAGTGGCTGACGGTGCTTTCAAGTCTATGTCCTTTCTGAGCAGTCTGCTAATAGGAAAGGACTATTAAAACCAACAACAGCCTCACGTGTCTGCCCCTCCATTCTGTGACTGCCCCCTTCCTGAATTTTGGAAGTCTGTTAGTGGGTACGGACAAAGTCAGGGTTGTCACTTCTTGCTAGTTTGGGCTTTGGCCAGCACGTGTGGTCCCCTTAGACCTCCAGTAGCCCGTTCCCTTTCCCTCTGTACCCTCGGCCCTCCCTGTTCCCTGTGATTAGTGTGTACACGGTATGTCATTTTCCACCCTTCACTTCTAATCTCCGTCTTTGTATTTCAAGTTCATTTCCTACGGTTAGCATATAATTGAGTCTTGCTTTTTAATTAGAGCGCTGAAACCACTTACATGCGATGTCATTATTGACAGCAGTGGGTTAGAGCCTCCGGTTTGCTGCTCTGGGCTTGCCAGGCTGCCTGGATTTCTTTGTTCTCCGGTTTCTCTTCTCCTGGGTTGCTTCAGATGGAGTTTTTAGGGAGTCCATTTTATCTCAACTATTAGCTTATTGTTCATCTGTGCTTGTTTCTCAGTTTATTTTGAAGACTCGTTTTTGTTTTTTTTTTTAATTGTGCGTCTCTGAGTAGGACGCACGCGTGTGTGCTGGAGCCTGCAGAGTCCAGAGGCATCAAATCCTCTGGAGCTGGAATTATGGGCAGTTGGGAACTGCCTGATGTGGGTGCTGGGGACCNCACGGTTCCCCCACTTAGCCACTGGGCCTTCTCTGCAGCTCTGACGCAGTCTGTGTTTCCAGCTATCATAGTTCACTACCACACAGTATTTCCCACCTGCCAGTCAGAGCCACACTTTTGTCTCACTTGACTTCTGCATATGTTATTGGCCCACAGTCCTTTGCTACGTTTGCTTCAAGCTGTTGTCATTTATTAAGGATTCTTTTTTAAGAAAAAACTATTTAACATCCAATATTACTTTCAGAAGTGATTTCTGGAATCGTCCACTTTCAGCCTGAAAGAGTTCTTTAAATATTTACTGAAATACAGGTGCACTCATGAAAATTCTTTCAGCCTTTTTGGGGGGGTCNGGTGTCTAAAAGTATCTTACCTCTGCTTCTGAGAGCTTAGGTTTTNCTAAATATAACATTTTAGGTTGTGTGTGGTGCTCCCAGCTANCACCTGGCTGGATGTGTCTGCAGGGGCCCTTCTTGACCTCCCTGGGGTATCCGGGTCCCTCCCCTGGGATCTCTGCAGCCCAGTGTAAAGAAGTTGAGACACTGGCATGGGATCCNACTAATTCTTTGTATCTGCACCCACACACAAAGAACCAGCAAACTAGACAAAGTATGAAACGAACATATAGTGAAGGCTGTGATTGAGAAGTAGGTCATCCGGTCCATTTTATCCTCATCACAGACTTCAGCACCTGAGGCTGCTGTGCCCTAGTAGGTTGACAGTAGTGTTTGTCCCGGGTCGAGATTATTCCTTGGACCAGCGGATTTGTGCTTTTCATCGGAACTGGAAACCTTGGGACCATTATTTCTCCAAAGGTTTTATCCACCACCTTTCTGCCGTCTCTCTCTTGAGTTCCAGGTGCACANGTGTGATCCAGCAGCTCCGAGGTTCTGTCCACTCCCCCACCTACCTCCATTTGACATGGTCACTGCTGTCTGCAGGTTGAACTTGATGATTAGCCCAGCAGTGAATTTTTCATNGGCGACATTACCATCACACCCCTGTGGGTAATATTGACAGTCAATTTGACAGGATCTAGAATTACCTAGGACATAAACCTCTGAGCATGTCTGCGGGGGGTGTTTCTAGATTAGGTTATTTGAGGTGGGAAAACCCACTATAAATGTGGGTGACTCCATTCCCTGGGCTGGGGTCCTGGACCTAGTGAAAAGGAAAAAGAGCATCAGCCTTCATCCCTCACCGCTTCCTGACTGTGGACACAATGTGACCAACTTCATGTATATTTCTGCCACCACAACNTCACCGCCATGGTGGGCTGTACTCTCAAACTGTGAGCCAAGAGGTGTTTCATCATAGTGATGAGAGAAGTCACAACTACAGTTCCTTCTCCTCTTGCCCCTGTGCGCATGCTTCTTCAAGTGTTTTACTCAATTTGTCATCTCCATTGAAAATGCAGCATCTGATTCCACCACTCCTGTCACTTCTGAGTCTGTTTTCATGACTGATAGTCTCATGGGTACAGGTCACCATTTCTGCTTCTTTGTCTGTCCTGTGATTTTTTTTTTTAATTAGGTACCCAGCATTCTCAGTGTGATGGTGGCTCCTGGGCAAGCTTCCCCATCTGCCTTAGAGAAGTGATGGCATCTGCTCCTGTAGGCCAGGTTGGCTTTTTTTGAGATTTCTTTTTAGGGTTTCTTGGGATGGGTCTAGAGTAGTTTTCACTACACATCTGTCTTCCTTGCCACACAGGTGTGGTCCTTTGTGTTCTGTTCCCAGACCCCAGTACTCCGTGTGCTCTCCAAAATGCATAGTTGGAACCTGATCACCAGCCTGGGAATTGTTTAGTCCATACCTCACCCTCCAAGGGTAGGATGTCTACCTGTCCTGCAGTGCAGAACAGCACTGAGTAGCGCCTCCGAGGGACCTGGCACCAGATACAAAGTTCCAAGCCCAAATCCTCCCCCCCTCTCCCACTCTGCCCACCTCAGCCTCTCACAGCCAGATCTCTCTCTAGGATGGAAGACCAACCCACCCTGCTCACACTCCTCCCCGGCTGGGAGTGAAAATTGTCACCAGGAGAATGAAGTTGACCACACACTCACTTCTGCTGCTGCCTTCCTCTGTGGACTGAAGCCTCCACAGCCTGCTGCCTTTCTGCCCAGCCCCACCACCTCCACATACTTTATCCAGCTTGTTGGCTCTTTGGGAAGAAAAAAAAAGAACCAGGAGAGGGCTGGGCAAGAGTGAGGACCTGAGTTTGATTGCCAGCACCTATGTCAAAAGCTATGCCCAGCAGTGTGATCCTGTAAGTGGACACTGGGGACATGGCCCCTGGGCTCACTAGCCAGCCTAGGCAAAGTGGTGAACTTCAGAATCAATGACAGGCCTTGTCTCAAAAAATAAGATGGAAAGGGGCAGTGGTGGCGCCCACCTTTAATCCCAGCACTTGGGAGGCAGAGGCAGGCAGATCTCTGTGAGTTCGAGGCCAGCCTGGGCTATCGAGTGAGTTCCAGAAAAGGCACCAAAGCTACACAGAGAAACCCTGTCTCAAAAAAGAAAAATAATAATAATAATAATAATAATAATAATAATAATAATAATAAGATGGAAAGCAATTGAGGAAGACACCTGAAAAGAACCTCTAGCCTAAATTCACACACACACACACACACACACACACACACACATACACACACACACACACACACACACACTAGGTGAGCTCCATACCCGTTACTTTGTGTCATGGATGGCTGTAAGAACTCCTTAGTGACACTTCCTTCACATTGTAACTTGAGCAGGTTCACACTCCTGCTTCACTTGACTGCCATAGATCTCAGCCCAGTACCCGCCAGTGCCTGACCCCAGGAGACTGACTAGAACAAGAAAGAACGCCCTGAGTCTGAGAAGAGGGATTGTGGTCACCCTAGGAAGAGGAGCTGAGCCTTGTCCCAGAGGAGAGCACATGAGAGATTTGTGAAACACTCCTGATTTTAACCACCGGTGGTTTGTTTTATTATTTCAGATGAACCTACTTACTTCATGTCAAGAATGCAGAAAAGGGAAATGCTGTATTTGGGAGCACANGATGCTGCTTGAAGTGGGTCAGCATTCCACCATGACGTCCCTGATACCCGTGCTTCTGTGTAGAGTGACCTTAGTCTGTTGCCAAGCAAGCATCCACCACAGTGNTTTATGGGCTTGGGATTAAGAATTCCTTCTGTTGTTACAACCTTATAAAGCTAGGCTTCTGGAAAGTTCTATTTGATTTAAAGTTGACTGTGTTAGACATTTGCCTACAACCTGGCTCATTCTAAAGGCAGCTTGTGTAATGGGCAGAACTTGGGCTGCCATGCTTTGAGCCCTCCTCTCCAGCCAACGGCCCAACCATAGACACCAGACAGACTCAGCTGGTCCACCTGCCTGCTGGCTAGAGAAATTTCCTTTGCTTAAAGAAAAACTATTCACACTAAGAAAACAAAATACATAGAAGGGGAAACTGAAATTAAAAAAAAATGCTTCAAGTGTTGAGAATGAGATAATTAGGAACCCTGAGGCACAAGGACATGAGAGCCTTCCTTTACTGAAACNTGTAAGGTAGAAAATCAAGACAGGGTCTCCCCAACCATAGACCATGCACACGCAACAGAATATCCTGAATCCCACAATGACAGAGCTAGCAGACAAGGACCTCGAGCTACCTGGAGCCTGGGGCCCAGTGCTAGAGGGACCTTCCACAGAGTTCTTGCTCTGGATTCCTGTGAAGCTCCACCCCCTTACTCTCCACACTGTCNCTCCCAGGAGCCCTCCTCTCTGAAGCTAATGACAGCTCTTGCTATTTGTCTTCAAAGAAGTCTTGCCCAGAACAGAGCAGCCGCCCATTCGGAAGGATGTGGTGCTGGGCGTGAACCAACAAACAGAATTGACTGCTGATGGTTTTGGCAAAGTAAAGACCAGGCAGGCTTCGGCAGATGACTCCAAGTGGTCATAAAAGATCTGTCGGATGCACAGATGGGCTCTGGGTGACCTGCTCAGTGTCTAACAGAGACTGATAACTCCCTGCCCTGCTTCCCTTGGGAAATCAGATGTTGCAATCTTATCAGGCTGTGTTCCCTCAGACAACAGCCACTTGGGACCCAGGGCACCCCCTACCCCACCCCCCACTGCCTACAGTGAGGGCCTGTGGGAACCACCACTCACACCTGCTATGAGCCACAGGGATCCCTGTGTGGTCTTAGTAGTCACCCTGGGGAAGATTGAGNCTGAGGGGTCCCCAGTGCCATGGAGCCTGTGAGACAAGGAAGGCTCCCTCTCCTCCCCTACAAAAAAGATACAGCAAAAAGGCATTTGGCCACATTGGAGAGAGGCCATCNCCAGGGATAGACAGCACCTTGGTCACCAGCACCTTCATCTTGGACACCCAGCCTCCAGAACAGTGAGAATCAAATACCTATGGTTATTTGATAATCTTCTTGGCCCAAGAAGACCGAGGCTGGTGTGGGGTGCAGGCAAGAGTCTCCATTACCAGCAAGGTCATGCTAGGCTCCAGAGGAGCAGGTGAAGGACAATGTGTAGTGTGCACATGTGTAGTGTGTGCATGTTTGTGTGTGTGTGTGTTTGTGTGAATATGTATGGTATCTTATGTGGTATGGGATTTCTGCACATGGTGTGTTTTACCTGTGTGTATAGTGTGAGTGTGTGTATATGGTGTGTGGTTAGTATATGTATTATGTGGTATGTGAGTGTGTATGATGTCTTTGTGGGCTGTGCATGTGGTATGTAGAGGTATGAATGTATGTTTGTGTCTTGCATGCTAAGGGATGTGTGGGCATGGGTTTATGTGTGTATNGTGTTTGGTGTCTATGTCAGCCCTAGGCTTATCTCATGACTCTTCTCGCTAAAGAAAAGCATGGCCCAGCCACGGTGTCTTCTCAGAGCCCTAAACTTGAGTAGGCACATGCAGCCATCTCAGACAAGGGTNCCCCAAGGACCCTGCCCACACCACCTCCACTGTGCTGCTGCCCCTGGCCGAGGCTCTGANACAGGNTGGGGCTGGTTATGTGAGCAGCTTGGCCTCAGGACCCTGTNACCAGCTCCCNTCTGTACTGCNTCCCTGTGGATGTGACAGGAGACAGAGCTGCTGAGCCTGCTCTCTGACTGAGACCCCTCCCTGTCAAGCCCCAGATTCCTGACAGGCAGGGGACCCTGAGAGACAACTGAGGAGGGCACTCTTGAGCACTGGGTACAAGATGCCTTTGACTCATTTGCATAGATCTGTTTGGGTAGCTATCTAGTCTGTGCAAATTCATGCTTCTGACATTAGCAGTGTTAATTGCTACTGCACGGGAATTTACAGCTAATGACTCCTGGGTGTCAAAGAAAACATTCAGGGATTCCTAACACTTACGAATGCTCACCATCCTACCTCAGATTATGCAGGCTGAACTGCCACATGCAACAGATGTGACCAGAGGGCCCTCCCTCTACATTAGAGGTCATAGCAAACTGGGTCAGAGGTCAGGAAAGAGAGTCCAGGGATGGCCCTGGGCTAACACCATGGCTTAGATGTTAGGGGAGGGGCTAGGCACCATGTCCCAAGAGACAGTGTCAGAGTGTGAGAGTTCACAAAAGCCAGAACCTGGAGGCTGTCCAGCAGAGAATGTCTGGCCAAAATGTCCCACAAAGGCAGACGGTCCCTGACCAGCCCAGCTGTATAAAGAATGCCTGAAGTCAAGAGAAAGGTCAACACAGGAAGTCATAGGCAAAAGACTTCATGAGAGGACAAGGNTGCTAAACCTGNGAAGACACTGGGTCTCGATAATAACAGGGAAATGTAAATTAATAGGACAGATGGCATTTCACATCCTCGGTCACTTAGGCTTCAGAGGCAGAGTCACCGTGGGGAAGAGCATTGACAGATGAGCGTGGGCATGCT
>LZPO01087178.1:59471-121525 GCA_001675575.1 Neotoma lepida | reverse complement strand
TGAGTGAGTGAGTGGCTCTTAGGGTCTGTCTGGCACTCTGTTTCCTAGTCTGGGAAGACTGTGTGTTCCTTAAAACGGACACATTTATCTCCTCCACACATTGCATATTTCCCAATAAGGTAAAAATGTCTAAAAGACTAAGAAAACAACAGTGAGGGGAGAAGCTGCAGGGACACGGCACAGACACGAACTCTCTAGAACCCAGGGAAGAGAANCACAAGTACAGGACGATCAGGGAGGAGATGGAGCCATCGATTTTCTCTTCTGACTTGCCAAAGAGGCCAAGGAGCCGAGCTGGACAGTGCTCTACTCCTTGGCAATGTGAAGAGCTCCACGGCTGCCAAAGGAGCTTGGCGAAGCCACCCCATGTGCACTGCCAGGTCCCACCAGGCCCTGCGACGGCCAGGAGGAGCTCTGCCAGGCCATGCAGAAATGCTTCGCCAGAGCCAAGCCTCCCACAGGGATACAGAGTTCCCTAATTACAATGATTACCAAGGAAGGGGACGGTGCCTGCAAGCAGACAGGGCTGCATGTAAAAAGAGGGAAGGCGATTGGAATACCCAATAATGATGGATGGTCCCATGACCTGTCCATCAGCATCACACCCACATACNCACCGACATACACATGACATGTGCCAGACCATAGCGTGGAATGTACTTGTACTGTGCTTCATGACCACTGGGCTTTGAAACACAAGGACACGTCCAGGNTCCTCTGAACCCCTCAAAGCAAAGGTGGACGCTCTCAGAGAGAGGCTGTGAGCAACTGAGGCTCCGGGCTGGTGACCAAGTGAGTGTCAAAGCCACATTCATCTCCTGAAGTTTAAGGCCAGACTTTCCTTTTTTTCTTCTTGATTTTATTCTTCTAATTCNTCTTCCTGAATCTTGCTCCTTTCACCCCCCTTTTCACTCCTTTTCCTAATGCTGGCGGAGACACAGTTCATCTCCTGAGCCACGAAGAGGGTGTGCCAACAGCTTGAAAGCATTCGTCTGTTTTTGNTTTTCCTTGACACAGACTCATACAGNGTGGCCCAGGCCCATCTTGGATTTGTGATTTTCCTGCCTCTGCCTCCCCAGTGATGATTATAGGTGTGCACCACTATATCCATCAAAAAAGACAATCTTTTCTAGAATTATATTAATTTATCTTTGTGTATTCACGTGCATGTATGCCATGCTGTGCATGTGGCGGTCATAGGACAACTTGCAGGAGTCAGTTCTCTCCTTCTGCCATGTGGATCCTGGCATTGAGCTCAGGTTGTCAGGCCCAGCTGCAAGCCCCTTTATCTACTGAGCCATGTCGCTGCCCACCCCCTAAAAACAAATTAAATTTTTTTCTTTTATTTTCTTCTTTGAGACAGGGTTTCTCTATGTAGTCCTGGATGGCCTGGAGTTCTCTATGTAGCCCAGGCTGGCCTCAAACTCACAGAGATCCACCTGTCTCTGCCTCCCAAATGCTGGGATTAAAGGCGTGAGCCATCGTGCTCCCCCATAAAAAAGCCAAATCTAAATCTGAAAGCTTTGATGTTTATGATCCCAGGAACCATGGATGAGCCTTTGTGAGCACAAGCTCTGTGTGTGTGTTCTGTCTCTTATACACATCTAGATGTGTATAAGAGACAGGTATGGTGTGTGTGGTGTATGGTGTGTGTGGTGTATGGTGTGTGTGGTGTATGGTGTGTGTGGTGTATGGTGTTTGTGGTGTGGTGTGTGTGGTGTATGTGTTTGTGGTGTGTATGGTGTGTGTAGTATGTGTGTATGTGTGTGTGGTGTGTGCAATTGTGGTATGTGTGGTGTATGTGTTCGTGCGGTGTGTGTATGTGTGGTGTGTGTGTAGTGTGTGTGTGTGTGTGGTATGTGCAATTGCACATTTGTGTGTGTACATGTATACAACATGTTCTGTGTATTTACACGTGCATGTGTACATATGCCTGCTTTCCTAGAAACAAGCCTGTGTCTTNATATCTTCAGAGGCATCCTTGACCTTCTGACTCCCCACCTGACCCACTGTGTCACAGAGCAGGAAACTCAGATGAGTGTGGCTTTCCACCCTCACACTCTAGCTGGACCCTGTGGCTCAGGAAGCCAGCCAGGAGCCCCAGGGAGGCCTCACCCAGACAGGAAGCTGTCTAGAAACCTGAATTCAACCTGCACACTGTCCAACAGTAGAGTCCCCTTGCACCAAGCACATCTGTACTGCCAGGGTTCCTGGGTAGCAGCCAGAGGAGAGATCCAATCCCAGCCACGTGGTGGTAATCCTTAGCCAGCAACTACGAGCATTGCACAGGACCAGAAACAGGAGTGATACATGCCCCACCAGGGCGAGGTGGGGTGGGGGAGATAAGGAAGGGTTAATCCAGTGGACACAGCATGAGGGGCCTATGCAGAGCCAACCCCACTGCTCTGTAGACCAGGGCTTGCAAGGACTTACCCAGGCAAAGACCCAACACACATGAATATTGTAATAGGTCACCTGACCCCTGCTATTGAGTGGCTGCTGTCTGTTTACTGCCCAGCAGGGTACAGAGCACAGGGGTGACCTAGTCTAAANTGTTCTGACCCCTGGCGTTTGAAACTAGAGCTCATTGCTAAATGTGGATGGTGCTGACACCTGTCTTGGGCTGCAATGCATGTAATCTCTGACGACTCAGGGTCAGTACCGGGTGTGCCCGTCCTCGGCCTTACCTCCTCCATTCAGGGCAGCTGTGAGAGGTACAGTCAGACCCCAGAGGGTTCCAAAATCCAGCCAGTCAAGCCAGAGGTTGACCTGCCAGGGGCTAGTAAGCTCGTTTATTTCAGTCAATGTGACTGGACTATACAGGGATTGGCTGCTGTGAGCCCCGTGTCACAGTATAGCTGAGTAACACAGTCACTTCCACAGCTAGCTCCTTGGTCTCTCCAACAGATGTGTATTAGTTCTGTTGCACATGGAAACTGAAGCCTCTCCCTGCCTGAAGAGNTCCCCTCATGTCACCTGTCCACATGGCCTTCCACACTCCAAGTCTGGATTGCAGCTGTGGGAGAGNGACATGAGCCCTGCCCCCCACTGTAAGCAAAACCTCCTCCAAAATCCTCATTCCTTCTTCAGAATGTCCATCAAAGGATGAGGGGCTGGACACACTTGCTCACAGCCTGGGAAGGACTCCTCTCACGGCTTTTATAAAAACACAGACCAAGAAAATTCATGTCACATGTCTTCCCATGTCTGACTAATGTTTAGTATGTCTTTATTCTCTGTGCATTGATTTAAAGTTTTGTAAAGTTCTCTTATTCTATTTGGGAAGTTGTTGGGTTTTTTTAACTTTTAAAATATACACTTAGTTTCAAGTCTCAGGTATCTCTCTTGCTCCTGAATAATACAAAAAAAAACCTATTTTGGAACCTTTTTTTTTAAACAATCACATAGAAGTCACTAGATGAGTATCTTGTGTTGGAACTATCTGCTTGGCTGGCATTCTCAAATGATAGTTTAGCTGGGTATAGAGAAAGGCTCTCTCTCTCTGCTTATATTAGTATAAATGTAACTGTATTGGTTACTTGTCTCACTTGACAGATGCAATTGAAGGGAGGAAGGGTTTATTTGGCTCACAGGTTCAAAAATATTAGACCATCACAGCATGGGAAGGCATGGTGCTCCATGGTGGTAGGAGTGTGTGGCATGTCCCATTTACATCTTAGTAGATCAGGAAGCAAAGAGCTCAGTTCTAAAGCCAAGCCAAGATGCAATCCTCAATCACACCCCAGTGACCCAGACACACTTCCTACCACAAAGGTTTTGCTATCTCCCAAAAACAGTGTCACCCAGTGGGCAACACGTATTCAAGCACATGAGCCTGTTGGGGACATGTCACTTTGTTTGTGGCTTTGTTTTTCAAGACAGGGNTTCCTCTGTGTAACCCTGGCTGTCCTGGAATTCACTCTGTAGACCAGGCTGGCCTTGAACTCAGAGATGTGCCTGCCTCTGCCTGCTGAGTGCTGGAATTAAAGGCATAAGCCACCATGCCCAGATGGACATTTCACTTTCAGTCCATAAAATACAGTATGTGTCTGCCATGTGACTGAACAACTGACTAATGGTGGTTNTACTTCAGCAGAGATCCCCTTCCACTGCAGAGATGCTATGTCTATGGCCTGTGTATATGTGCTTGTATGCATGCTGGCTTGTGTGTGGGCACANATGAATGTGCNGGTACACGTTGCTGCTCGGTACCAACAGAGCCATCCACTCAGCCCTGATGTAGTGATTTGTATATGAATTATTTTTATTTCAAATTCCATCCCAAGAAAAATGAGATTATTGAACTCAATCTACGCCTTCACTAGTGAAATAGTATCCCACCCCCTGACAGGTGTACACAGGTGCACACAGGCATACAAAGATCACCTTTTGATGGCCTCCCCACAGGTGTGTGCAACCGGGGCGGGGCAGGGGGGCGGGGTCTGGGCTGCAATTGACTGGCATCCCTGGAGACCAGTGTGATCATGNAAGTCAGTTTAGTTGTAAAGTCAGAGGGCATGCGGATAATGACATGGTCACATGGAGGCTGGCTATAGTCCTCCAAAGCCTCAGGCACCATTCAGATGTTCAGAGATGGCAACCGAGACCACCTCCATAAGCTCACCATGNACTCCCTCCGGATACTGCGGCACTCCTGCCTCAGCCTTGAGAGGATGGAAAGCCAGGGCAGCGCAGGCACGGAACAAACCCTTCCGAGGAGGCAGTTAAGAAAGCTGCACCCAAAAAGATAAATGAAGTGCCCCAGGCAAGCAGAGGAAGGCAGAGGGTGAGGTGTGGGCAATGGCCACTCCCTTGCTCCCATGACAACTGTGTGTATGTCCTTTATTCCTCCTGGGCCCTTGGCCTTGACCCCCATTACAGGTTATGGTACAAACACAAGGGATCAGATTCCAACTGCCTGTGGCCATGTTTCCATTGTGTTTGGCTGCTTCATCCGCATTCACTTTCCAGCTTCAAAAGTTCATGGAATCAGTGCCTCACACAAACAGCCCAACAATTGTTTATTCCCTACCCAGCCCCACAGATTCCAGGATTCCCCTACTCCACCTCCAGCAAGTCCAGGCAAATCGACCTACTCCACTTTCAAGGTTGCGTTCAATCCTAGGTCATTCTGAGGCCATGCAGGGACACCCCCAGGCTCTCAGGATGAACAGACCAAGCAACTTGGTACCCATCAGTGGGCGGCAAACCACCAGGGAGCTGTCAATCTTGGCTTGGCTTTTTTAGGCAGCCTCAGAAAGCTAGAGAAGGTAGCTGAAATAATTCCCCCTTAGAAGCTGCACTGTGGAGGGCCTCGTCTTCGCTCAGCAATCAGCCAGGCAAAGTGCCCCTTGCCGAGGAACCTCGCCCCCAACGCGCGATTGCTAATTTGCCTGAAAGCTCCAACTGTACTTGCATGTTTTCCCTCTAATTTAGGCTGATCACAATTTGGAGCAGGTGCAACCCCAGCAGGCAGCTCAAGCAATCAGCCAGGCTGGCGGCTGCACTCACAGGTCCCCTGCCTTCTGGGGACAGTGTGAGCCAGTGTACACACTGTGACTGCCCCATCACCACCTCCACCCAGCAGGCACACACCCCAAGAGCCACAAAATGCCATCTCTCCTGCCCACCCAAGCTCAGTCCTAGGGTATTTGAATGCTACCATTGGACACTGAGACACACTGAGCCCTGTGGGGGCTGTGGCTGCTGCCCAGCTCCTACCCTGGCACAGGAAAGCCATGAGCCCACCAGATACCACTGGGCAGCCCACACCCCCCCATAGTCATCTCTGTAGCAGAACAGGCCAAGCTGGAAGAGCAGTGATGACCTGAAACCAGATGGGGCTGGAGTCAAAAGCAACACTGGCTTCTCTTAGCCTCTGCTGTGTCAAACCTGCCCTGCATTTAACCTTCTGACATTGCCCCAATTTCAGGGACCACTGCCATCAGAACCAGCTGCCAGGAGAGCCTTCTGTGGTGCCTCATGCCCCTGGGGCCTTTCTACTTGCTCTTCATCTGGACGATGCCTACCCCACCTCTTCTCCAAGAATATTCTAGACAGGGTCCGCATTTCCCACAAACCTGAATAATAAAATGGCTTGGGGGGGGGGCCCTGACAGACATCTGAAGGCCAGTGGTCTCACAGTCCAGTGAACTTACTGCCCCAAGACACCAGAAAAAGCCCTTAGATATATCTTCCCAGGGGTAACCCCCAAGTCAAAAACCTCCCTGCTAGCTCCTGCACAACTTGCCTTGGTTTATACTGGGTACTCAATACCCAAAAGTCCCCAAATAGGCCACTTCCCCTCAAAACCAAGTGCCTGGGGATCAGGGCCTGTCCNTAGAGATACATGCAATAAACACACACACAGCACATACTGAAGATAGACACACACAGCACATACTGAAGATAGGCACTCATTAAACACAGCATATGCATAAGGATGTATACACCATTCACACACACCTAGCACGTGCATAAGGTATACACAGGATAAACAAGCACACAGCACACACATGCAGATACACACACCATTGGAACCCACTTCCCAAGCTATGTCCCCTCCTCCTCCATCTCCACCCACTTATGTCTACCGCCACCCCGATTGTATAGGGCACTTGTCACCTCTTACAGTCTCTTGTGTGTGTGTGTGTGTGTGTGTGTGTGTGTGTGTGTGTGTGCCTAAGCATTTGGGCTGTCTCTCTGTCAATGATGGTGATAAATGATGACAGCAATTATGGTAGATGATGGGGATGACAACAATGGGTAAGGAGATGATGGAGATGATGGTGGGAATAATGTGAACTAGGGAAACTATGAATGGGGGCAACAGTGATGTTGGGGATGCTGATGTAGGATACTGATGGCGATGGTAACAACCNTGATGATTTTGATGATGAGGCAAATTCCAAGACAATGATGGTGATGATGGTGATGATGGTGATGATGGTAATGAAATTGNCAATGTGAGGATGATGGCAGTGGTGGTGGGTGATGGTGATGATGACATGGTGTAGGTGGTGATGCTGACATGAGGAGGAAGAGGATGGTGATGGCGTTGGTAATGGAGACAGAGATAGTCACAATAGAGTAGATGGTGATGATGTCACAGTGTATGATGACTTACTCTGAGCCAGAGCCTAAGTGTGATGAATGTTTTGCATCTTTGCTGCTCATGGCAACAGTCTTCGGTTCTAGGAATCATTAGCCTATCTTCCAGGAGGAGGTGGAAACAAGAGATCTCTGATCCCAATCAGGCTCCCTCAGCTTGCAAGGTCCCATAGCTCACACAGCTCACACATACAGGAATCAACCCACGAACCAGTGCAGGAAATGTTTTTCTGGGAGGAGATGAAGGGCAGGGGATGGAAAGGGGTAACCCATAGCTGAAGCTACCGAGGGCCTGCCTGCTTCAAGAACACACTCTATGTCCCTCTGAGACACATGGGTGTCCTCTGTACCCAGGGGGTGCTGAGGAGGCTCTGCCAGAGGCAGAAACGAGCTTGGTTAAGGGTAAACAAGACAATCACAGGCCTCTTTCTGAGCAGCAACTGGCCCCCGAAAGGCTGACAGGGCCACTCCTTGGCTTTGGGCCATCACAGTCTCAAAGGGCACATAGGACACAAGCTGAAGGGAGCTTGGTGGAGCANGGTGGGGCCTCCTGCATGGTCAAGGGGATAGGTTCCAAAATCCCTACAGAGTAGGAGCAGGAATTGATCAAGAGCAGAGTACAGAAGCCAGGTGTGGTAGCACACACCTTTAATCCCAGCTCTTGAGAGTCAGAGGCAGGAGGATCTCTGTGCGTTAAACCCCAGCCTGGTCTACATAGTGAGTTCTAGGACAGCTAGAGCTACATAGTAGAGAGACCTTGTCTCAATCCAAAAAAATCAAACAAAGAAGGAGCAGAGTACAGGAAGGTCCCAGGAAAAAGCAACCACAGCCTTATAGGCATACAGAGGCACCCCAAAATCCTGGCGACTCATACAGCAAGCTCCTCAAAGCACCACTCTGCCGAATGCCTTCTTCCAAGTAAGGTAGCGCTTGCCTTCTGGGGTTGTGGTTAACTTTAAGTGCAGTGATGCATTCCTGTAGCTAGCACAGACTGAGGCAGGGAGTCAACCATGGCCACCTCCTCTCCTGTCTCCACTCAGAGGACCCAGGAGCTGTAGATGCACCCCATAAAACCCAGGCTACAAAACCTCTCTGCCCAGAGCTGTGAATACCAGTGCCACTGTGGCAAAACAAATGCACTTTTGTCCACAGGGAGCACACATACCCCAGGCGTGCACAAGATCCATAAACATGTTGCCACATCAACACTTATGCACATACACCCCTGCACACATGCATATGCTTGTGGGCCTGTGTTTGCATATGCCTACACATTGTATGCAAGTGCTTTGGATATCTGCATATGAATACACACACACACACACACACACACACTGTAGATGCTCAGGACCCCAGTCACAGGTAGACACAAAGGCCTGGTCTCATCTCCTGCTTTGAGAACTGTGACAACCCTACTTGAGCAGCAGTGTGAATCTTGACAAGCTGGCCCCAGTTCACTATATCAGATGACCTCCATTTCTCTGTGCACACACACACACACACACACACACACACACACACACACACACCGCCACCAACTTTTATCCACAGTCTGCAGCCTGTGTGGTGGGTGTGTGCATGTGCCTGTGTCTACTGTACCAACTCAATCCCACTCCTGTCTGCCTTCTCCTAGCAAGAAGCAGAGGCAGGGCACAGTAGGGGACCCTTGGGGATGAGGTCCCACTCACAGCACTATCATGGGCCTTGGATTGAGGGCATCCACATTTGCAGGGACATGGGATCTAAGAACATATGTAAGTCAGCAAAGGAAAGACATAGAGGTCATGTCATACTCTCACTAGTGGGTCCCTGGAACTTCNCACTGCCAGTCTGTGTCCCCCTCTATCCTTGGCCTACTGATCATTATTAGCTAGCTGGGTTCCACTGGTCCCCTCAACATCNCTGTAACTGAGAATTGGAGTCCCCAAGAAAGAGATGGAGAAACTGAAGCCCAGAGCAGTGGGCAATTTGGTCTCTTGCCAGCTGGAGGGAGGCAGGGAATGAATGAGGTCACTGCTCCTCAAACCCAAGTTATTCTTGTCTTGTTGGTGTCATGGTGACATTCAATGCACACGTTTGAGTCACAGCGTGGGCACCAAAGAGCTTTTGCTGTGGTGGGGAGGGCCCTTTTCCCCGGTGGGGTCATGACCTGACCTAGGAAGGGTGACCAAGAAGAACTAAGCTGCTTCACCCCTTGTCCCACCCCATCCTACTTTGTCATCCACCCACCCCTGCCCCGAGTCCTCCCCCACACCTTCCCACTCTTCCCTCCTAGCAGACCAGTGGCCCACCTTTGTGCGTCAACCTCAGCACAGCTGAGGCAGCTTGGGCGATGAGTCCTGGGGGAGGATGCGAGCCAGCAGCTGCTCTGGGCCCGGAACTGGGTAGAAGGTGCCCCCTATCGGCCATGTGAGATCCAGCAGCAGCCTTAGTGGTACTGGGAGCCAGTTCTCAGCACTATAGGACTGCAGGGGCCCTTCCCAATCTCCAGGGTGGTGCTGTTTAGGGGGCGGTGGGGTAGAAGATGAAGTTTGTTCCTTGCACACCCATATCCTGGTCGCTGCCTAAGCTTTGCATCTTGAGCTGTCTGAGAGCAAGATGCTCACTCATCTTTCAGCCCTGCTTGTCAAAGGGCAGTTAGTTCTACTGACAGGAGCCAACAGCTTCATGAGACAAGAGCCTTGTTCCCTCCTCACTGCCATGCTTCCTGCTGCGGGCACTAAGCCTTTTAGAAGGTGGCAGCTAGTCATCCAGAGCCCACAGCCTAACCCTAACCCCAACCCCTGGGACTCCACCCACCCCAACATAGCATCCTGGCTGAGCTAGCTGCTGTGGATCTAAGCTCCAGCTAGACACTCTGCCCGGCAGATTTGCCCCTGCTGAGCCTGGCCAGGCCATACCAGACTCATCCATGGCCTGGCCTCTGGGGTCCTTCCTATGCCCTCTAGCTTACCTCACAGGAAGACTGGAGGCCTAGCAGCTCCATTTGTCACCTGCTCCAGAGACAGGACAGAGGGCCCTATGCCCTGGAAGTGATGTGGCCTCTGCAAAACTATTAACACAGAGATAAGAGCATTTGTGTTGCATTTTTAAATGCTGGAATCCAGTCTTCCTGGTGTTTCTGTCACTTTTAANTTTTTTAAGATTTATTTATTCATGTATTTTATGTATGAGTGCTCTGTCTTCGTGTGCACACCAGAAGAGGGAGTCAGATCCCATTACAGATGGTTGAGAGCTACCATGTGACTGCTGGGAATTGAACTCAGGACCTCTGGAAGAACAGTCAAGTGCTCTTAACGGCTGAGCCATCTCTCCAGCCCCTCTATCACTTCTCAACGCAAAGTAAATGCTGTCCCTTTGACATAAAATGAAGACTCCGCTCATGCCAAGCGACCTTGTGACCTGCTCAAGGTCACCACCTCTAAAGGCATGACCCCAGGCCCAAGCTTGCTGACTGGGGATCCTGGAAACCTGATGACATCAAGAGAAAGGGCAGCTTCTCTTGGACAGCAGCCACCTAGTGCAGTTGGCTCTGGCCCCGGGTACCATGGCGCCAGCTCCTCCTATGGCCCTCGAGGGCTCCCCTCTTCTACAGAGCAACAGTGCCCATTTCCCAGGCAGAGTTCCATGCCCAGCAGGCATCAGAGCCACCCATGGACTTTGTGCCAACCCAGGGCCCCATCCTCCTGCAGATTGGGGAGCCCTCCTGACTCCTAGGCTAATGTCGCTAGTGCTGGGCTGGCTCCAAGGCCCACAGTGACAGGTCACTTTGGGTACCCTGGGTTAAAATGAGCCAGTGAACTCCCATCACTAACCCAAATGTCACCCGGTGATTATACACCTGATTCCTGAGCCAGACAGGAGGTTGGAGAGCCAGATCTCCCCTTGCCGGGGTGGAGGGGGGTGTCCTAAGTCAGGCCTTTCTGTAAGGTTGGCCTTCAGAGCCCCCCAAGAACAAGGAACAAACCCTTCCCACCTTCCACACACTATCTCTTCTCACCCTCAAATCATCCTCCCTTCACCCCGACGTGTGTCCCCAGGACTGTTTTCCCTAAGTCACCTGGACCACCCCATGAAATAAGCGTGTCCTTCCACTAATTCACACTCAAGAGTGAGTAGCTGATAAGATCTGCCAAGCAACCCAAAGTCCCTTCTGATAGGTAGAGAACTTAAACAAGTGAGAAATCAAACCCTCAGGCTGAAACACTGGCTGCACCGAGAGATCCACGTGGAAAGACCCTCCAAGACCACAGCCAATGGGGGCGGGGTCCTGTCTGCAGCTTCAAGACTTCCTCAGTGAACCTAAAGTTCAATGAGGGCTAAAAGCTGCCAAGCCAGGAGTGCAAGTGATGGGGGACAGGTTTATGACATGGGAAGGAGATGGTGGCTGGGCAGGCTGCTCTTACAGGGTAGTGGCTGAATGTGACCTCGTGTGCTGACCGCCTCCTTATTCGTCCATTCCTTCTACAGTGTTTACAGAGTCCCTACTCAGTGCCAGGCTATTAGAAATCCTAGGGAAGATTAGGCAGAAAATTAAGCAGATCTAGTCCCTGCCTGGGAAGAACGATGCTTTCCTAGGAAGGGGGTGGCAGGCAAAAATGCCTCTGCACACAACCCTAAGAACATGAGGTATGAAGACAGCCTTTCTGGGAGGAGCCACCTCACCTCANATGGGGACCTTCCAGCAAAGGGAGCAGGTGTGGCACAAGCCATATATACCTTTCTGCTTCCTGCCATTACTTCCTGGGATTAAAGGCATGTGTCTTTCCTAAGCAAGACATAGATCTCAAGTCCTGGGATTAAAGGTGTGTGCCACCAAGCCTGGCTCTGTTTCCAGTGTGGCCTTGAACTCAGAGATCTGGATGGATCTCTGCCTCTGGAATGCTAGGATTAGAGGCTTGTGTGCCACCATTCTCTGGCCTCTCTGTCTATCTAGTGACTGTTCTGTTCTCTGTCCCCAGATAAGTTNTATTAGGGTACACAATATTTTGGGGGACACAACATAATCAGCACAAGCAGGCAGGAGGCAGATCTGCCCATGCAGACATGGGTAGGTTGGAGTGACAGAGTACGTGGCCAGCTGAGGACAGGGAAGACAAAGAACCCGATTTCACTGGCCCTGAAGATCCACACACAGGCTCCCTCCTCCCCAGATCAGACAAGAACATGGAGGTGCTAGGCATGGAAGGCCATCCTACTCAGACTTGGGGAGGGAGACAATGGGTTTCCTTTTGGGTACCTGGGAGCCTTGGAACGGGGCCTCTCATGGAAGAAAGGTTGGCTGGGTTCATCCCTGGGTTCCACTGGTAAAGGCATGGAGCACGCACAACAGAGCACAAAGCCCTCAGAGTGATGAGGTATTGGAGGCCAACTGTGGGCTTCCAGAATGGGGCCCTTAGCCAGCTCTGAGGCCACAAGCAGGCTCCTCATGTTGCAGATAGGAAAACTGAGACCAAAGGCCTGGGCCGCCAACCTGTGACTTGATCCCATAAGGACAACACAGGCTCCAGCATCACCACAGAGACCAGCTGCCTTCTCATCCTCACCCTCATGGCCAGTACCCCTCTGCTGCAGGAGATCCCACCTCTCCTCCCAAAAGCCAACTACACAGACTTCTCCCGCTGCCACAGCCCCCGGAGACAGAGTCACAGTCAAAGAGCCTGGATATCTCCTCAAGGAACTGCTGGCCAAGAGGCCTATTGCCACCCATGAGGTACAAAGCCCTGTAATGGGAGGCCATAGTAGCAAGTGTGCTGGCTACAGCTACCCCAGGCCAGGAGGTGACAAGAGACCACTCTTGGTGGCTTTCCTCTCAAGGATCCTCTCAGAGACCGACCGCTAGACAGAGTCGGGCTCCCAAGCTTGTACCGCTTATCCTCTGCTAGGCTCACTCCAAGGGCCTCCCCAAGCTGACTGCATACTGACTGAGCCCCCCCTTCTTGTGGGCACTCTGTCCCACCTATTGAACCCAGACCTGCCACCTCTTATAGGGTCCTCAGGATTTCTTTCCAGTGCTTGGCTGAGGTCACCTAGCTGTTCCCAAGCTCAAAGAAAAGAAGGCTCAGCCTGAGAGAGACTAGGCCCCTGCAGGAGACCCTAGGAGTCCCTCCTGATCATCCTCAGGCCCATGCATAGGACATGGCCCAGATTACGTGGTGGTTGGAGACCAAGGGTGTCTTAGTCAGGGTTCCTATTGCTGCAACAAAACACCATGACCAAAAAGCAAGTTGGGGAGGAGAGAGTTTATTAGGCTTACACTTCCACATCGTAGTCCATCAATGAAGGAAGTCAGGACAGGAACTCAAGCAGGGCTGGAACCTAGAGGCAGGAGCTGATGCAGAGACCATGGAGGAGTGCTGCTCACTGGCTTGCTTCCCCTGGCTTGCTCAGCCTGCTTTCTTATAGAACCCAGGACCACCAGCCCAGGGATGGCACCATCCACAGTGGGCTGGGCTCTCCCCTATCAATCACTAATTGAGAAAATACCCTACAGCTGGATCTCAAGGAGGCATTTCCTCAGCTGAGGCTCCTTCCTCTCTGATGTCTCTAGCTTGTGTCAAGTTGATACATAAAAGCCAGTGACAGAGGGAGAGAAGCTGCAAGCTTGGATGCCTGTCATTCCCCTAGACCCAAGAGCTATGGGGTGACCACCAGCAGCCAGCTTGAGAATGGAGACTGCCCTAGCTGCATCTGTGTTACCACAGAAGCTGGCTACAGTCTTTGGCCACCCCCAACACTTGTGAGGGCAATCCTGCAGTTCAGGAGACCCAGGTGACTATCACAGAGGGCAGTTCCAGAGCAATGCAGATATGGAGAGTCGAGAAGGCAAATTCATAGCCATGGGATATGGTGTAAGTTCCCCAACAGCCTTCAGCTCTGCCTTGGGGCTGTCTTCTTGGTATCCAGAAGGGCCAGTGTCTCCCCATCTGTGCTGTTTGGTTTTTGTCAACATAACACAATCTGGAGTCATCTGGGAAGAGGGAATCTTGTTCCAGTTTTAGTATGTGTGCCACCAAAGTGAGCACAAGGGAATCTCAACTGAGAAACACCTCCATCAGATTGCCTGTAGGCAAGCCTGTAGGGCATTTTCTTGGTTAATGGTATAAGGGNCCAGTCCACTATGGGTGCCACCACTCTGGGCAGGTGGTCCTGAGTTGTATAAGAAAGCAGGCTGAGCAATCCCTGGGGAGCAAGCCAGCAGGCAGCATTCCTCCATGGCCTCTGCATCAGCTCCTGCCTCCGGGTTTCTGTTTTGACTTCCCTTCATGAAAGGTCACAGCTGTAAACGGAAATAAACCTTTTCCTCCACCAGCAAGTGAAACCTAATTAGGACAGTCCCCCGAAGGTGGCCTTGTCCAGTCTGGTTCAAGTGATATGATAGGCACAGAGGATATGTGGCTGTGGTAACTGTGACGCTGTATGCCGTTCACACTCTCCTCCCTGGGACCATGACTGCTGCCCTACAGGGAAGGCAAGGCTCTGAATGGGCAGATGCTGCAGCAGCCTGGGTCACCTCCTTTCCCAATGTTGCCTCNGTNTGAGCTCTGTTCCTCCCTCCTCATGGAACAACAGGGAATCTAGGCATGTTCTCTCCATTCTTGCCAACTGCAAAACTCCAAGGACATCCACTCTCACTCTTCATGAAAAGTTGGGAGCCTCTGTCCCTGCTCCACCTTTCTTGGTCAAGCCAAGCCTCCAGCCATCACCTCAGGCATCCTTGACTCCCAAGGACCTTTGGGATCTAACCACAAGGNTCCTCGCTTGATTCAGTTTCCTACTGGCTNCCAAGAGGCCTGCACAGAGAAGGCTGAGGTTTGGTAAGGGGATGCCTTCCTGCCTCCCTCTCTTCCTTTTGATCAGGTAGCCCAGGCTAGCCTCCAATTCTCTATGTAGCAGAGGATGACCTTGACTTCTGACCTTCTTGCTTTTCTCCCAAGAGATTACAGGCATGTACTAGCAGTCTGGGTTTATGAGACACTGAGGATGAAACCCAAACTTCATGTATGCGAGCTAGACAAGCACTCTACCAACTAAGCCACATCCCTAGCCCTAGTGCCCACTAATATAAACCCCTCCCAGTTCCCCTTACCTTCATCCCCCTCAAAATATCTTCCTCTGAAGATGTACCCATAAACCATGCACTCCATGGGGGCTCCCAAATGACCCCGTCCAATCCAGCCCTTCAGCTCTGCCTCCCCTTCCAGTGCTCAGGGCCAGCCAAAGCCACCTTTTCACTTGGCCTTATGGTGGGAATGTGGGGGAGTAACAGGGGCCCTGAATACTATTTGAGNTCNTGCTTTNTTCCTGGAAAGACCGGAAGTCTGATCCCTGACGGCAGAGTCCCTGTCCCCCTGGGAAGCTCTCTCACATTTCCTGGTTCCCGGAACAAATGTTAGGGCCAGAAGGTGGCAGTATCCTAGGCTGGGTGCCCTGAGCTCCTTAATAGGTGACTCATGGATGGACGCTAAGCAGGGGTCATCTGTGGGTGTGCACTGTGGATTGCCATAGAAACATCTAGAACAGAAACACAAGCTTTCGCACATCAGCGTGCAGTTCAGCCCCTGGGAATCAGAAGCGGGTGGCCCCTTGCTGACCGCCTCAAGCAGTCAGCTCTGCAAAAGATTATGAGGGCGGGAAACAGGCTGGGCTGCTTTCCTGGTTTGTTGATTTTTAAGTGCATCACACGTCATTCATTTCAGTTTACTGAATAAACCATGAAATTTTCTCACAAAGAATGAAGAAACTGGGGCTGGAAAGGTGCCTCAGTGGTTAAGAGCACTCACTGCTCTTCCAGAAGACCCGGGTTCGATTTCCAGGACTCACACAGAGGCTTATGGCCATCTGTTACTCCAGTTCCAGAGGATCCAACACCCCCTTTGGTCTCTGCCAGTCCCAAGTACATGTGTGATGCAGGCAAAATGCCCAAAACACATAAAATGATAAAATAATCATTTTCTTTTTAAAGAATAAAGAAACTTAGAACCTTTCACTTCATGAACGACTGTGTGTGCTCCTGGTTTGGTCAGCTGGAGGCTGGACCATGGCCCACGCCTGCTGTTCTCCACCCTATATGTTTTTAGGTCTCAGTTTCTCTGCCATTAAAATGGGTTGATATTTGCCCTCTGACAGCTGGGGCTTCCTGGGGAGGACAGGCACAATAGTACATGTGCAACCCCAAAGGCAATGACAGGGTCACTCGGGGACATCATCTGTACTTGTGGATGGCCTCCNAGTCTCTGAAAAATATGTCTTACTTCGAAGTCGACANACTCATCTGGCCTTTCAGGTTTCATGTGCCCTTCTGCAATTGTGTCCCTGTCCCCTTCAGCTCTCTGCACATCAGCAGTCTGCAATGCTGGCGAGCCTGGTTTGTGAGTTGGGTTCTGACCCATACATGCTTTTCACTAGAGTTCTTGCTCATGCTGGGGGTGTAGGCGTGGGGCTTACAGCTAAGTGCAGAGGAAGGAGTCATTTCCCAACTCCACACAGCCCCTCCTCCCCAGTGGCCTTCAGATGCCCTTGAACGTAAGGAAGAGGTATTTTCCTCGGCAGAAAAACAGAAACAAAATCCTTGTGATTGCATGCTTTGAGTTCAAGTACAAATCAGGCACAGAAGGAAGCTAACACAATGAAGCAGATAACAGGGGCCAAAGTGTGCTGTGGGGTGGCGCACGCGTGTATGTGTGTGTGTGTGTGTGTGTGTGTGCACATGTGTGCCTGCCTGTGTATTCATGCATGCTTGTAGCATGACTTACATGTGCCTGCGCGTGTGTTTTCCTGTCTGTTCTATTCTAGTGGTGACAGCCTGCACACACGGGTTTGTGGCCAGCCTGCCTCTCCAGCAAACTCAATCCTCAGCCAGGAATCTTGGAAGAAATCACTCGTCCTTGGGGCTCCCGGCCTCTCAACTAACAACAGCAGCCTGGCCGGGTGGGGGCTGGGGGTGGAGGAGGTGGGAAGATTGGGGAGGAAGGTGGGGGGAGGGGCAGAGGCTGAGGGACCTCCTGACAGCTACAGCCTAGGGTTGAGCCAACACCTCGCTGGGCCTCCAGCCTGAATGAGGCTTCCCTCTCAAGCATCCTAAAGTGAGAGAATGCAGGGGTGGGGGTGGGGATATGGGGTGGGGTCGGGAGTTCTACCCTGCAGAAAAGGATACTAACCTGGAGCAGACCCTGTCTCTAGCCTCCAACATTCCCTTCATGCCTTTCCTTCTGAGCTGGGACTGTCCCACGTGGAAGCATAGGTCCCCGGGCTCATTGTCCTTGCCGGCAACAGCAAGCCGAGCCAGGCTGACAGAACGCGTGATCTCAACACCTGTGTCATCTGAGGCCGCCAGTTAGGCCCCTCTCTCCCACTCTCCCAGCCCCCACACGGGTCTCTGCAGCCGTGGCCTGAAGGAAGCTGTTCTGACGGTCTCTGCCAGAGGCTTCCCAGGAAGAAGCTGTAACCCCTGGGTCCCAGCCGGCTCACAGCTCGCGTCATTGTGCGCAGGAGCCGCAGCAGAGCAGCAAGTGCTGGCCTGTGTTCGGTGACCTCTCCTTCGCATGATTGTTCCAACAAGCTCATTATACGGAAATACGACTGGCCCCAACAGGGCTTTTGTGTGTGTCTAGCTCAGGCCCCCTGATGGCCAAGACTTCTGGGGCTAGGGGCATCTCCTACAGTTCCTTGTCACACAGGCAGAGGCCCCCAGAGCCCGACCCTGCGGATATTTATTGAGGCTGCTCCCTGTTGCCTGGACCAGTGAAGGTGACCCTTAAGGCTAGTGTTCTTGAGTCGGTGCCGGCCAAGGTCTTAACTTTGAGGCAAGCCTCTGCTGCCACCTGGTGGTAGGACTGTGATACACCAGTGATTAGTAGACAAAAATCTGTGAGAATGAGACCAGTTGAAACTAATACAGAAATTTGGTATTTCAGAAGGGCTGATAAACCAGCCTGCAGCCACAAAGCAAGCNCTGAACAGAGCAGGACCAGCATCTACTAGTCTTTCTCAGAGACCCCAGCCTGAAGATTTCCTGTGACACTATAATAATCTTCCACTTGGGGATCCAGAGGGCTGGCTTTGAGGTCCGAGGTGGATCCCATCCCAACTTTCACCAACAGGCAACACAAGGCAAGTGACTCCATTTCTAAGCCAGGATTATCTCACCTAATATATGTAACCAAATCACAGGCTTCTGGATAGGTTGCATGAGGACTGCCAGTTGCCAGTGTGACCAGNACCCCTACTGGGCACACAGTAGNTCCTCTGTTAAGGAGTTTCCCACTACTGCTGTAATTCTGAGCTATGATGACACCACCATGCTGCTGCTGGTAATGGTGGTGAAAATGGTATCACGATGAAGGTGACTGTCCTAGTTAGCATTATTTATCAACTTGGCAGAGCCTAGGATTATCTGGGTGGGGGATAGAAAGAAGAGTCTCACTTGAGTAATACTGTCTTTATCAGATGGGCCTGTGGATATGTGTGTGGGAGATGGTCTTAGTTGTTAATTAAGGTAGGGGGGGAACCAGCCCACTGTGGGTGACACCATTCCCTGGGTAGGTGGTCCTGGGCTGTATAAGAAAAGCTAGTTAAGTGTGAGCCTTGAAGCAAGTCAGCGAACAACATCCTCCACGATTTTTGCTTCATGTTCCTGCTTGAGTTCCTACCCTGACTTCCCTCAGTGATGGACTTCCCTCAGTGATGGACTTCCCTCAGTGATGGACTTCCCTCAGTGATGGACTTCCCTCAGTGATGGACTTCCCTCAGTGATGGACTTCTCTCAATGATGATGGACCTGGAAGTGTAAACCAAGTAAANCCTTCCCCCTCCTCAGCTGCCTTTAACCAGAGAGTTTTACTAAAGTAATAGAAAGGGGGCTAGGAGAGTGATGGTGCTAGCGGTGATGATGTCGTCGTGATGGCCTTGGTAGAGGTGGTGATGGCGATGATCTCATCAGGTTGTTAAGTCTCAAACCTGGGACAAATGGCTAACTGAGGTGCCTATTGATATATCAAAGTGGATGCTATCCCCCAGCCTGTCTCAGCATGGCCAGTACCTGTTACAGGGTCATCCTGGCTGTCATACCTCACCCCCATGCTAGGCTCTCCCACCCAATGGCTGGGATGCCCTTCCCTCAGCCATTTTGGCTACTGATCCTTTTTTTGGTCTCCTGGTCTCCTGGCTCTCCCCTCTCCCCTTCCCCATCTCCTCACATGACCTGGTTCAGTTTTCCCATCGTGTTCACTTTAGACTCTCCCAGATGTCTCTGCNCCTGCCTGAGCTCTCNCTCATATCTATAATAAAAACCTCAACCCCTTAGGAGTAGTCATGTCCTTTTATTTCTTTTTTTCATTCACAGGTGATGATAGTGTCACAGCAGGGATGATAACATCATCATAATGGTGACATAGTGGTAGTGATGACAGTGATGATGATGGTGATGATGATGATATAATCATGGTGGGATGATGGCAAAGATAATGGTATTAGAGTAGTGATGATGGTGGTAGTATCACTGATGATATTGTCATGGTAATGATGGCAACATTACGGTGGTGATGGTGATGGTGGTGGTGATAGTGGTTATCGTTAGATCCCCAATTTTGGATCAAAGAATCTGTTAGAGGCAGTGGCATTGCAAAAGTAAAAAAAATCTTTATCACAACACCAGGCCTACTCACTCCCCACTGGAATAGGAGAAGAGAGCAGCCTCGATACTGAGATACATAGACAATATGTAAGGAATACAGAGATATTGGCTTCAACCATAGGTCAACCAATCAGGACAGACCAAATGTTCCCCAAAATCACAAAAGCAGAACTGCACATTTACAGAAGAGTTTAACTGAGGGTCAGCCAATTAGAACAGGCAGCGCAATCTTAAGATGAGGACGCATTTGGTGTCCTGAGTCAATCACCAGTGTGACAGGTTTTACTCCCTCATGCTTTACCATCGCTAAGGTTATAACCCCACTGTGACAGGCTTTATGTTCCCATGTCCTATAGTCCCTCAGGCAAATATTTTATCTCCTGCTTTACTTAGGGAGATTCATTTAATTCTTTAGCAAACATGGGTGTCAGGCCAGACCCAGGTGAGGAATTTAACTCTTTCAGTTATGATGATGGTGATATTGCGGTGATGATGTGATGGTGATTACATCATCATTGTGGTGATAATGACGACAGTAATGGAGGTAGTGATAATAATGGTGACATCATCACGGTGATGGTAATAATAGCTGTGATGATATTGTCATTGTGGTAATGATGACAATGACAATGGTGAACGTAGTAATGACATCATCATGGTGATGATGATGACGATGGACACGACGATGGTGGTGATCATGGTGATAATGATGATAATAATGATGTCATCATGGTGGTGATGACAATGGAGATGACAATAGTGGTTCTAATGGTGATGATTATAGCAATGACAGTGAAACTGTTGCTTGAGGGACAACTGAAATTCCAGGAAAGTCTCACAAATGGTTCTCGCTCTGGAACCCCACAGCCACATTCAGGTGTCCCAAGTGGAGGAGGAACAGGTGCCACTATAGAGAGGAGTCACCAGCAAGGCAGCATCCAAGGAGATTTCTCCCTCAAGCTCCCCCACTAGGGAATTCCCCGCTGTTATTCCAGAATCTCCTCTACTTGCCTGACCTCNGGCAAGGACTATAGAGCAGGCAAACCCCTGGGTTCTGCCCTCCAGACTCTGATGAGGAGGGTAAGGGCAGGCTGGGAATGTATTTTCAAAGGGCTGTGGGTGGTTCTGGGGTTTCTGTCTAGGAGACACTGGCTAACTCATCCTTCTGTGGGTCCCAGAGTAGACAGTGCAAGCTCTGACTGCCTGACCTCTCTGGGAAACCACTCTGACCTGAACATACTCTGGAAACCAAGGAGTAAAGTCAGGAAATCAGGTGCAGTCAGGGCACAGGAACCCTGAAAGCCAGGCCAAGAGACAGACCGCAGGCACAAACCACTGAGGAAGACAAGTTGGGGGTGGGGGTTGAGCATGCCCAGCAGGCCAGGCAGTGTCTAAGGGAGAAGCTGAGCAGGCACTCATGTGATATGATCAGGACCAGTCCCACATGAGTGGAAGAGAGTTGAGCAGAAGAAATGGGAGTGGCAACCTCATGGCTCAGGAGTTCTTCCCACAGCCTGTGGGACTAGCAAAGACAGAAGCTCCAAGACCAGGAATCCACTGTTAATCAGACTCCAAGAGGGCATAGTGCAGCCGTAGACCCAGCTGTACCCAATATGTTAGAGTTGGGTCATCATAGCCTCCTGCTGGGACAACATCCAGAAGACCTTGTCATGACTCCAAAGAGGTCAGGGTCACCTGCCACAACTCCTAAGCACATAGGATCTATGAAATGAGCCCAGGTGGGTCATAGAGATTTCCAGGCCTTGCTGTTTGCTCCCCCGGGGCCTCACTGTGTCCGTNGCTAAATCTGAGTTCCTCCTGGGCAAGGATGACAGTGCTGATCCCCAGAGCTGCTTAGGATGACCCTCTGCTCTGTGCCTGCAGGGTCTCTTGTGACCTTGGTCCCAGAGTAGCGGTGGTGACATGAAGTCACCTGGAATCCTGGGCAGGGAGAGCAGATGAGGAGACATAGGGTACAGGCCCCAGAAGGAGTGGGCAACCAGACCCCAGGACTGGTTTTTCCTATTCTAAGAAGGGGAGTTTCTTGGGGACCCCCCCACCCCAAAATCCCAGAGCATCTCAGAGAGGGAAAGCAGCCCCAACTACAGCCTTTAAGCCCCCAAGATTAAGAGGCATGTGTTCAGAGAGTGAGCATGTGGCATGGGGAAGGAATGGAGGGANGGATGAATGGATAGATGGAGGGAGGGATGGAGGGAGAGAGGGANAGAGGGACAGAGGGACAGAAGGAAGGAAGTCCTGCCCTCCTCTTCTTCCAATGACACAANCAGGTCAGGTCAGGACCACCCTGGGGACCTCATTTCACCCTATCNCTTCATAAAGATCCTGTCCCCAAAGACATCTTCATTCTAAGGGACCAGGTCACCTTGGATGATCACAATACAGCCCACACAACCAAACAACCACTGTGAGGGACATAANGCCTTGGACATCCAAGGACAGCTCAGCCCCCTGCCTGCAGCCATAGACTCCATCCTNATGACCTTAAGGGAGACCCCAGGTAGTCCAACTGAAGGCTGGCTGAGGATTGAGGGTCTCAGGGCANGACTTCTTAGCACCAACCCCAAATTGGGAGAGTCATTTCTGCCACAGGGGACTCTCCAACTTNATCCAAGTGGACTAAATGGTGGAACAGCCTGTGGGTGTCCTGTGATACGGTAGGGAGTGGGCATGCATGGCTGGGGTCTTTCCCAGGAGAAAGTCATTATGTATAAGTTCAGTGTGGTGGTAGTGATCCGTACTGTGGCGGGAGTGGTGTGTGCTGTGATGCATATGTGTACAGTGTGAAGTATGTGCAGTATGTGGTGTGTTTGGTGGGTTCTGTATGTGTGACAGGTAGCATGAGTACACTGTCTGTGTGCTGTATAGTGTATGTGGTATGTTGTATGTTTGGGATGAGTGACNTGTGAATATGTGTACATGTGCGTGATGTGCAGTATCCACTATGGTGTGTGTCATGCATTTGATGGACAATGTGTGTGTTGCACCTCCTGAGTACTGGGCCATCTGCAGGGCTTGGCTNCACTGACCAAACCTGTGTAACCATAGTGCCACTCCTAAGAACCTGCTGTCCCCTGNCTCACCCCTAGTGGAAGGCTGTGATCCTTCAGACAAGGCCTCCCCACCACTGGGATCTGAGCAGGAAGCAATAGGCTGCTCTGGGTAGACATGAACTTCAAGGTCCTATGTCTTCTCTGGTGAGGGAAGGGGAGAGGGAACCCAACATCTCCAGCATGGGTTTGGACACAGTACTGCAGAGCTGGCTGTGGAGGGGAGGGGACTGTGGGCTTAAGAGACAGGATAGAATGCCAGAAATCCTCTTGGGGCAGGAGNTGTCTATTACACCCTCCCGGGTACCTCTCACCCCAACGGGGGACAGCACGACACAAGACTGCAAGTTGCTTCTGTCACCTGCTCTTTATTGTCTGCCAGGGGCTCCATTCTCATGGGTGACCAGGGTCCCCAAGAGTAATACTACATAGAGAAAGTTGCAGGAAGAGGGGCTGAGAGAAGTAGGCTGTTGGAGCCCAGCACATGGGCCTGTAGTAACTGTGGGCAAGAAGGGAGGCTGCCACCCAGGGGCTCAGCAGAGGGCTCTCAGAGTTGGTTAGCCACCACCCACTCTGCCGTTGGAGCAGAGCTCAGATGCCACATTCCAGGAGGACAGGTCCTATCTCAAGAATTCAATGCCTTCATTCCCTCCAACCGGCTGGTGTTGAGCCTGGGTCACCCTGAACCCGCAGCNCCTCAGGCCAAGACCCCAAGCTCTCTAAGCCACTCTCTCAAACCCTCAACCCTCTAGGAAAATGGAAAGGGAAACAAAGAGAAAGAAAGAAAGGCAGACTCTGCTGTGACCCCTGGGTCAGGGGCCTCAGGGGACAACCAAGGCGAGGCCTGCTTAGGACGAGGGTGCCGAGCTGGGCTTCTCCTCCCGTGACACAGGAATGGCCCTCTCACTGTGACCAGCATCCAAGCCGGACTGGACCTTGGGGCCAGAGAAGGTCAGCATGCCATCCGCAGACAGGGAGCAGGAGAGGGCGGACTGGTCCACATTGGAAGGCAGACGGTAGCGACGGTGGAACTCACGGGAAATGTAGCCATGGTCATCCTGGGGACCGCCAGGGAGGGGCATGGTCAGGGATGATGGGACAGCAATAGCCACCATCCCACACTGGAACAGGAAGCTCTCAGACCACACAAGGTGGCCAGGGTCCAGATGGTCTCACGGGGATGGGCTTTAGGACCAGATCACCACTGCCTAGCCACTTCACCATGAGATTTACAGAGTCGCAACCAGACTCCTTAAGTCCTGGAATCACAGCAACCCCCCACCCCAGGGACCTCTGGCAAAGGCCAAGCACAGAGAGCGGGCCTGTGCTATGCAACTGGCTTTCGCAGACTCTGTCCTAACTCCAATGAACTATGCTGTCCTCCCAGCTTCCCCTCCCCCACAGGGACTGCCCAGGACCAGGGTGTCAGCAGTCCCACCCAAGAGAAAGCTTCAGCCAGGCAGAAAACCCACTGCCTCTGGAATCTTGGGCCCCCAGACTCAGCTCCCTGGGTCCAATTCCCTCCATCTCTAGGGGCAAAGGCCAAGAGGCTTCAGGTGCCCTCTGAAGCCTGGCCGAGNGTCAGGGAAGCCTTGTCCTGACTTCAGCACATATGCAGCTTGGTTCACCCCACCCTCTTCTAATGTTGACAGAAAAGCCCACCCAAGAGAAACTNGGATTAGGGCCGAGAACCTTGCTTCTAGCCCTCTCTGCCATCTGGCCCACATGGGCATGGTACACCCAGCTCTGTCAGGAGTTACTACTTCCANCCAGGTCCAGTGCCTGGGGCTCCCTCAATCCAAAGACCTGAGGATTCTCCCTATGATCAGGAGCCATGGGTCAGGGTGGGTGACTCCTGGGAAAGCAGCTTTCCCCGCCTGGCAAGGGACCTCCTTAAGTCTCAGGACTGTCACTTACTAACTGAAATACCACAGGGGCTGCGCAACTTTTGGTGCCTGAAATGCCAGGTCTTCTGTCCTTAAGATTCTCTTTGCCTAGTCAGGTTGCATGTGAAATATGGCTCAGAGGAGGCCGCCTTCAGCGCTCTCCTTTCCTGAGGTTCTTTNTAATCCCCTGTCATCCAGAAGATCCAGGGGGACAGCTGCAGTTGTGCCCAATACAAGGGTCCTCACCCTGCATCCCTGAGCCCCACTCACGCTGCTGCCTGACCCTGCTAGGGCTGAGGACAGTGACCTCCATGGTCCTGGAAGGGGTCAGCCTAGCAAAGGAGGATGTGGCCCCTCCCAGCAGGAGTGGTTGAGCTAGTGCAGCCTGCTGTGGTCTCCCTGGGGGTACAGGATCCACACAAATGGGGATCCTACCCAAACTTACCTGCCTCTCGTTGTGCTTGCCATGGATCTCCACGAAGTCCTCCAACACCTTCACAGTGAGGTCCTCAGGAGAGAAGTGCTTCACGTCCAAGAAGATGACAAACTTATCCCGGTCAGATCGGACCTGAAACCCAAACCCACNTGTGGAGCACCCCAAAGNGCCACCAGCTCCAGGGACAAAGGACGAACAGGGAAACAGCTGTGTGGTCCCTGCTGGGTGGATGANACCAGACAGGGAAGTGCCTAGCCATCAGAACCGACAGTCAATCTTGTCACACCCCTACTTCCACAGGCCAAATAAGCCTGGAGCCGGGACTGTTCCCCTGGCCCCACAGGCACGGTCACCCCTGACCTCCAGACCCAAAGATTGGGCAATGCTTGGTCAGCCAACTGATTATAGGGTGNTTGGCTAATTGGTTATAGGTTGGAGAACTAGTTATAGTAGGATGGTTGGTTGATAAATGAGTGCCTTGGCTGATTAGAGTCCAAGTTATTGGTTATGAATTAGCTGGCTGGTTGATCATCATCAGATGGCTAGTTACAGGTTGACCAGTTATTTGGTTATGGCCTAGTAGCTGGTTATGAGTTGGGTGGGTCTTAACATGTTAAGTAGCTTGTTGATTAAGTTAAGCTGGTAATGAGGTAGGTGGGTCTTAACATGTGAAGTAGCTGGTTGATTAAGTTGTTAAGTCGGTGGTTGGTTATGGTTGATCATGGACTGGTGGGTTTGGCTAGATGGGAACTGGCTAGCTGGTAGGAGTACAGTCCACAATATATCCACAGTCCCAGGAGCCCACCTCGCCTGTCCATATGATGCTACCAACTACTTCACAGCATCGCTGTCTGCCAGCACAAGCCTTTTGCACTCTCCTCCCTCTACCCTGACTAGAGCCTGCATTTGGGCAATTTGTCCCAGAGCTGTGGCTGGATCTGCTCTGGGAGCCTTCTTTTAAAACAAAGGGAAGCTTAACTCTTCCAGAACTGTGGATCATTTGGGTAGGAAGAGATATGGCCTTTTGGCCTTTCTTTGGCTGTCGGGGAAGGAAAGAAGCGAGAAGCTAGAAGGGAACAGCTTTGCCAGCTACAGAAGGCTCCTGCCCTGCCGTAAGGAAACCTCTCCTGTGCTTCGGGGCAGTACATCCCTCCCCCACACCAAAAAGAGAAAGGACAGGGAGCGGCCAGCCCAGGACGCTTGCCTTTGCCATGGAACTTGCCTTGATGGGGTTGTTCTTGGGGTTTCCAGCATGTGGTTGGTGCATTACAAACCACATATGTGTCATGAGCTGATGGAGGAAAAGACAGCAGTCGGGCTTGGGCAGGTCTCCTGCTCTGACCCCGCTCCCAGTGATGTGGGAGTTGTGGGCAGCTAGGTGAGTGAGCTCCCACCCAGCCTCTACAGGGTATGAGGCTGGGAGAGTCAGGGACGTTGCTAGAGGAGAGCACAGGGCAGTAGTAGATCCCCCTAGCTGTCCTCCAGACAAGGCCGAGACCCCTCTGACCAGCAAGAAGTCAGTGCGGCTGCATCTTACCTCGGAGATTCCAGAGTCCAGCACCGTGCGGAAGAGGGACTGACGGTAGTAGGGACTGATGGTGGAAGACAGGAAGGGCAGCAGGTCATATTCAAAAAGGCCCTCGCCGAAAAACTGATCGAACAGTCGGCTGGGGTAGAAGGGCCCCAGGGCGCGCTTGAACCAGGGGTGCTGGATGGTGACGTCCATGTTCTTCTTGGCAATGCAGGGACCGAAGGCTGGCAGTGAGTCAGGCAAGGGCCTCTGGGCAGTGCAGTGGAGAGCTAGTGTTCTGGCCCTCCCTATATACGCCTGCACAGAATAGAGGNATTAAGGGATTTCCCAAAATGCCTATGCTCAGCTCAGGAGGGAAGCTGCGCTGTCAGCAGCTGGGATGTTCACCCGCCACCACAGCCCCAGCCTCACACACTGANCAGCAGGGACCGGCTCTCAGTCCAGATGTCTCCAAGGAGGTCTGAAGAGAGTCTTATCCTCCAGGCCTGGGATAGTACCATTATCCTGAGGGCCTGGTCTCCCTTGGAGGAAGAATTCAGAGCCCAGTCTCACACATTGACAAACTGAGGCACAGAGCTTAGCAAGCCATCCCCCAGATCTCCCAGCCTCCAGTGAAAGCATGTTGTTCAAAGCAAAACACCCTCTGCCTTTTTCCTACTCAGAGCAAAATTACACAACTCACAAAAATCTCAAGGAAGACAGAAAACAGTGAAGGAACTGACCAAATCCTCCTCCAGTTCCTGCTCTTCCAAGGGCACCTGTGTGCTTCCAACAGCCTGCCTGGGTATAATTCTGGGCTTTCCTCTGTGCTGCCCACCCTGTGCTGCCCTCCCTATGGTCACCATCCTCAGCAAAGCCTCAAGTCTTCCCAACATCACTTCACCATGGGTATTAAACCAGCTGTTTCTGCCCAGTTCAGGGCTTATGCAAATCACTTACAGGTCTTCCAGGGTCTTATGGGCAATGCTGGAAAGGATTCCTGCTCAACCTGGGACCCTCATCCAGGTATCACCAGGTGCAAGACATCCCTGAACTCCAGATGTGTGTTTGGCACTGGCAAGTGATAAAAGGTCCTAGGACAGAGGCAGAGAACCACCTTTGCCCTGGAGGCTTGTGATCCCAGAGGAGTGATTTNCTGGAGTCCCAGCGACAAGTACCAATTAAGATGCACATGATACANGCTTNAGGAAGNAAGGGGAACCCCACAGTCTGACCCCACCCTACACAACACTTGTTGCCCACAACTTAGTAATTCTTCAGGCCACACTAGNAGGCAGGTCCCAATATACCCTGTGGGGGTCTCTTTGACCACCATGGCCAGCAGAGTCATGATCCTTGGGAGGAAAGAAAGCAGTTCAGTTCANCANTNCTNANTAGCTGATGTTAGTGTAAACTTCAGGAGTCTGACCCAGAGTGGTTTATTTTAGGCATATTTAAGCACAGCACAGTTTGATGAAAACTTTTCGGGTCATAAGGAATTCAATCCNGTGTGTACAAATAAGGCATACATAAATCTCTTTGAGGAACAAAAGAAGCTAAATAAAGATCAGACGTGACTACATCGAAATTCTTTGTTATGTAGATAAAGTTTTTTTCAATTGATCTATAGAACTGTTTTTATGGAAGATGATAGGTTCTATAGATTGACTGAAAAAAGCAAGTTTACGATAAGGGTCCTGGGGAAGCTCCAGTGTGGTCTCTGGCTACACAGATAGTGCAAAGNTCACCAGGCTAGAATGCACATCTGATCCCAGCCTTCTGGGAGGATAACNGNNATCACATCCCCTCCCTTGAAGGAACAACCCTATGTGCTNACACTCCAAGTTCCTTAGGGNTTATCTGTGANCACAAGGACCTCCATGCCTCCTNCATCACTCCACTTTCCAAACCAAGAAAGCGGTACTTAGGAGGGCTGAACTGTGTGAGNACATCACTCCACTTGGAAGAAGGGAAGGGCATCCAATGCGGAGGGCTCAGGCCATGTACTCAAATGGGGTCAACATCTGGGCAGTGGCAAGGGGTGAGTATGCGTGCTTTACTATGTTGAGGACCTGAGTTGATAAGTTGAGAGGGGTTAACCGAATGGAAGAGGACTGGCTATGTCCTCCACGGAGAGCTTCAGTCAAACCAAGTCCATGATCAGGGCTACGAGGAGCCNNGCTAGAGCTTGAGAAAAGAAAGACAGTGGAGTTCATTTACAGTCAGGCATTTGGGGTCCGGCAGGATGGGTGAGCAGGTAAAGGAGCTTGCAACACCAGNCTGACAAACCAATCCACNGAAGGCTAGAAAGAGAAAATAGATTTCACAACCTCTACATGAGGTGGCCACACATATGCACACATGCACACACATGCACACACACACATATTCATACACACTCGATGATGATAATAATAATAATTTTTTAAAACCAAATGGAAAAAATAATAAAGTCTAGCCTTTAGGGCCTGGTAGCTACTCCAGAAGCTGAGTCAGGAGGATCTCAAGTTCGAGGCCTACCTTGGCTAGAGTGAACTCAAGGTCACACTGAGTAGCTTTATGAACTGCCTCAAAAGAAAAGAAAGGAGGGCCTGGGAGTGGAGCTCAGTTGGTAGAGTGCTTACCTGTCCTGCACAAAGCCCTAGGTNTGAACCCTAACACCACATAAGCCAGATGCAGTGGTACATGCCTATAATCCTAGCACTTAGGAGGTGAAGGCAGGAAGGTTGGGTGTTCAAGGTCATTCTTGACCTCATAGCAAGTTCAAGGCCAGCCTGGGCTACGTGACATCCCTGTCTCTAAAATTAAAAAATAGATAAATAAATAAATAAATAAGGAAGGGCTTGGGGGTACTATAGTAGGAGAGCACCTACCTAGCATGAATGATGTCTTAAGGTCTGTCACCAGTATCACAAAAAAAAATAAAAAGTAAAGTTTCATACTTATTTTCACAGATTTTTTTAAAGTCATTTTGACTTCTTTAAATACTGAGTTAAGGGCTGGACATGGTGGCACAATCCTTTAAGGCAGAGGTAGGCAGATCTCTGAGTTCAAGGCCAGCTTGGTCTACAGAGCCAGTTCCAGGACAGCCAGGANTACACAGAGAAACCCTGTCNTGAAGGAAAAAAATGTTNGATTAAGACAAAAGGGCTGGGAATTTTCAATCCCCACCCACAACACTGAACATAGAGAACAATATTCTACTGTCTCTTAAANAGATTCTATATAGGGATGAAGACCAAGCTGGAACAACAGGCAGGAATAATGCCAAGGTACCANCCTGAGACCTCCTCTTGTGGGTCACAGCCCAGTGCNATGGAGGACAAAGCAAGCTTTTATATCCCTCACAGTCCTGCTCCTAGAGGGATTATGAATTCCTACGTGCTAAGGGTTCAGTGTGCTCGGTAGACTATGAGAAGCACAGTCCTCACCACAGGGGGAGACTTCAGCACGACTAGGCCTGAGTACACACTGAAGTTCTAGAGAGAGAAACTTGAAGATCCCACCATTCCACCTCAGCTCTGCTTGAGTATCCTGNGGCTACTGGAACAGAAAGCCACAGTCTGGGTGGCTTACACAGCACGGATGTGTTGTCCTGAGCTCCGGAGGCCAGAAGTCTACAATGTATCTCTTGGTGCTAAAGGAAAGGTGTTTGCTGGGTAGGGCCCTTGGGGGCGCTGGGTAGGGCCCTTGGGGGCTCTGGAGAGAGTCAGCTTCCTGCTTTTCCAGCTGCTTCCAGCTCAGGGCTCTGCCTCCACCTTCAGAGGAAGCCAGGGATAGCCAAGTCTTTTTAATATTCCATCTTTCCAGCTGCCACTCTCCTACTCCTCTTAGAAAGATCTGTTCCAGCCAAGCGGTGGCAGCACACAACTTTAATCCCAGCACCTGGGAGGCAAAGACAGGCAAATCTCTGTGAGTTCGAGGCCAGACTGCTCTACAGAGTGCTTTCCAGGACAGCCAGGGCTACACAGAAAAACATTGTCTCAAAAAGCCAAGGAAGGAAGGAAGGGAGGGAGGGAGGGAGGGAGGGAGGGAAGGAGGGAGGAAGGAAGAAAGGAAAAAAGGAAAAAAGGAAGAAAGGTCTGTTCCTGCATGCTACAATACCAGCCTTCCAGGCAACATGTACCAACTGGTACAGCAGTGACATGACTGTTAGAGGAATAACCAACCACTTTCTGCGTGGAATTGAGGCCAGCTCCACGTGAGAAAACTCTCGTGAACCCGACTAAAAGCTCATGGCTGGTGAAGTCACGGGTGCTAGCAAGAAATCTGCTGCTGTTGTTTTGCTAAATGGACACATTTTGTCAAACTACCTTCTAAATACTGATGTTTAATCCCATAGATTAGTGCTGCTCTCACCTTCGGTCAGAGAAACTTCTTTTTGCAACAGTAGCAGTCAGTGCAGAGACTCATTAACAAGTCAGTGCTGAGAGGAGGGGACTTGTTAAGTGGTCAGGACTAAACGGGACGGGACGTTTATGTCAACGTCCACACCTAGTCTCAAGGAGCAATCTCAGCAGGAAAGGAAGAAGAAAGATAAGAGCTGGAGGGTGGAGAGGGGCGCTGTGAGATGCTGCTGTCTTCTGGACATGACATGACCGTTGCTCCCGTGAACCCACAGCAGCTACCAGAACAAGATCAAGACAGTCAACATTCCACCATGGCTAGGGAAGGGCTATGGGCAGTTGGCAGCTGCTGGGGAAGGGGAGTCATTTATCTTTGGAGATGTAACTATGTTTGGGGGGATGGTTCCACATCCATGAGCATGTAGGTGATACCGCAGGACTCGGTGAGTCACAAAAACAACACAAAAGAGGACAAGAAGGTGGCAAGGGAAAACAGTGGGGACCCAGGGGAAGTAGAAGAGTAGATTTGGGGCGGATGTGATTAAGATACTTGTACTTGAGTATAAAACTGTCAAAGAATGTTCAAAAAAGGAGAAGAAGGAGCTGGGATTCCCCCAGAGCANGCCCTTCTTCTACCCTGGGGCCAGGGGTCACAGTTTTTAATTCCCCTTTGTCCAGAGAGTTAACGTGTTCTGGGTTCTAAGGCCTACAACATGGATGGCCATTGTTGTGCCTGCCATGTTACCCTTACCGGAGGCCCATGAGATGAGTGTCACCCAGGGCAGCTTCCAGCCCTCTTCTCCGCCTGTGTNNCCAGCACAGGAACTGGCTTACAGAAAGCCCAGGGATAACGGTGGAGACNNACTCTTGTTCCTCACATCTATGACCTCACTCATCTTGCATCTTAATTACTGAGGGGTTCCGCTTTCACCTTCAGGCTCCACAGCCACCCCAACCAAAGCTGGTCCCCTGCCCAAAGTCCACTGCATGGAAAGCGTCCTCAGTGAGTCCTTAACCGACACTACTTGAGTCTTGTCTACAAAGTAAACACTTTTGGGGGCCGGAGAGATGGCTCAGCAGTTAAGAGCACTGGCTGCTCTTCCAGAGGACCCAGGTTCAATTCCCAGCACCCACATGGCAGCTCACAACTGTGTGTAACTCCAGTGCCAGGCGACCCAACACCCATGGCAAAATACCAATGCACAAAAAATAAAGTTAAATAAAAAAAATTTTTAAATATGTACACTTTTCAGGCAAAGTCTCACTGGCCTTTCTTCAAACAGACACTATGTAGCTAGCTAGACTGGACTCCAACTTGAGATCCTCCTGCCTCAGCTCCCCAAATGCTGGGATTACAGATGTGCACCACCATGCACAGCTCCTCCAGCACTCCTCCAGCACGTTTAGCTCTTTGGAGGATCTGCCCCTGCATGCTACCGTACTGACCTTCCAGGTAAGATGTGCTTTCTGAGGCAACATTGAAGGGACTGTTACAGCTGTAAAGTTGCTACGAATACTGACCTAGTAGGCATTGCAAAAAACTAAACATTTACTCTCTGGAGAAACGGTAGGGGCCACAGGAGTCACAAATCACAAGACTATCATTGTCCATCCAGTGTCTGGCCGGGCATGTTTCTGTCTGAAAAGTTCTGCTCTAGCACCTTTAATCCCAGCACTTCAGGAGTTCAGAGGCAGGCAAGATCTCTGTGAGTTCGAGGCCAGCCTGGTCTACCTAGCAAGTTCCAGGCATGGCTACATAGTGAGACGCTGTCTCAAAAAGGGGGGGGGCAAGGGGAGCAATGCTGGAGAGGTAGGTCAGAGGGTGAGAGCACTTACTGCTCTTCTGGAGGACCTGAGTTTAGTTCCCAACACACACATTGGTCACCTCCCAATCACATGTAACTCCAGCTCCAGGGATTCCAGTGTTGCCCTCTGACCTCCGTGAACACTCTCATACATGGCACTCACTCACAGAGACACATGTGTACACATAAATAATATAAGTCTTGTTTTGGAGGGAGGATTGTTTCAAGGCAGGGTTTCTCTGTGTAGCTTTGGCTGCTCTGGCTCTGATGTGAAACCGTAAGGAAGGAGCAAGGAATTCATGCTGTCATCCCTTAGACGTCANTGAGGGTGGAAATAACACTCATCCCAGGGCTTGGTACCCTCCAAGGTGCATCTAAGGTCACAGAACCTACCTCCTGCCCATGGGAAGAACAGAGNATCCCTGATGACCTTGTCACACAGCCCTGCAGGCTTGCTCTGTAGAGAGCTCGCCGTCCTAACTGTATGGGCAATGGCTACAAGGCTTTCTTGAGATGGATTTGAAGGTCCAGAACTCCTCGTGAGGGCACAGAAGAATCTCGAAACTCCACGAATTTGCATGCATCAGCAGATTTCAAATGATCTTATTTGCATGTGTAAACTTCACCGGGGTGGGGAGAGCTGTTAGAGCAGTGCTGATTCTGTGTCCCGTGGGACCACTTGTGCTTTATTGCAGGTTTAATGTTTAAAATTGGGAAACTGAGCCCAAACCAGGGATCATGTTTAAGTGCAAACGTCAGCCCATGCCTGAAATATGTCACTGAATAGAAATGTTCTCTTCTCAAAAAAATAAAAACAAACAAACAAACAAACATAAAACAACAAAAAAAGAGCACTGACTATTCTTCCAGAGGACCCCAGTTTTAATTCCCAGGAACCCACAGGGCAGCTCATACCTGTCTGTAACTCCAGTTCCAGGGGATATGACACCCTCATACAGACATACATGCAGGCAAAACAGTGCATATAAAATAAAAATAAATTAATTTTTTTAAAAAAAGAAATGTTTTCTTCTCCCTAATTGCTAATTGCTTTATAGAAAAACAAGAAAAATCACCATTATCTGTAATTATCACTTCATTACACTGAAACTAATTTTGTTCTGTGAAGGGTGACATGTTCATAAAGTGACCAACCTGTGTGTGGCTGGACATGTTGCCCCTCTGAGGGGCAACAGCACGAATTCCCCACCCCTTCACCACAGTTTCACAAGCAAGGCTGGTCTCGTTCCAGAGCTTGGCCATCTCTACATTTTCCCTCAAAAACGGCATCTCTCGGCTTCTCTTCGGCTTACCTGAGGCACTAGCATTGTGCTTGTGCTGTGGGACATTATTAAGTAAAACTAGGGTGGCAGGAACATAAACTCACTGGCCTTGGCCAGTGGCCTCAACCTCTCTTGACTAGAGCTTGGGAAGCAGACAGCTCAGCATGTCCCATTAACAGATGATGTCTCATTTGCAGGTTGAAAATCCATTTCCCAAATCAAAGAAAGGCAATGCACCATTCTCCTGGGGCTNAGAAAAGAATCTAAGCAGACATGAGTCCCTCTGTTACAGACTCATGCTGGGGACTAAGGCGAAAGACCTGGATACAAATGGCTACCCATGTGTACCCAGCATCTTGGGGCCTGTGAATTCAGGCCACAGGGAAAGGGAAACCTACATGGTAGGCCTCAGGCTGCCAAAGCTGCAGNGACACCAATGACTCCTGATCCAGGGCATGGGGAGTGTGGGCTTGATGTCAGATATTCTGAAAATAGAATGGGTGCCAGGGCACAGGGGACAGGGGACAGGGACAGGGGACAGAGGTGGGGGATGTTANGAAAGAACCCCAGTGGAGCGTGTTTGGAGAGGTATTTGTGCTATGTGCCATGTGTGGTGATTGTGGGCTATGTGTGTGATTGTGTGTCTGTGATGTGGGGTGTGTGATCTGAGTGATAGCTGTGTGATATGTGTGCAATATATGTACCTGATATATGTGTATGATGTGTGTGATTGTGTGTCTATGGAATGAGGTAGCAGGATGGAGCTGGAGGTAAATATGTATGTGTGTAAAAGAGTGTCCTTGGTGGAGTGTAAGCCTCCACCTTGGAGACCCTCTTCACCAGTGTCTAAGCACAGCAGCCAGGCAGGAAGGCCCTACAGACTTGCTTCCGTGTCCTCCCCATCTGATTTGGACATCAGCTTTCTGCCCAACCTCAGCATTCCTGCTCCACTGCACACAGTTCAGCCGCCCCACCCTGGCAGAGCTGACATCTGCTTGATCCTGGGGATTCCCGCGACGCCAGCAGTCTGTTGTGCAGTCAGAAAGCCTCGCTCGATTTTCCACCCCAGGGGCCAGGGCTCCTGCACAAAGCAAGCACAGGGCGACCAGCATTGTGGTGGGGCAGCAGGAATGCGCCCAGCTAAGCCCTGGCCCCGGCCTCAGGGGTCAGCAGGTCAGACAGGACTGTCCATTGTAGACACCACCACATCCCGGAAAAGAACGAGGGCCAGTCGTGCTTGCCAACCCCTCCCAGGGCAAAGCCACTGGCTGGGCATCAATGAAATCCCCCACCAAGCATCTGAAGAGGCCAGCCTGGGAGTTGACCCTCACCTCCTCCTACCCCCCTACCCCCACCTGGCCAAGGACTCAGAGGAAACCGTGTTCCACACACNCGGCTCACAGGTTTCCACCGCTCCTGCTCATTCACACTTGGTGTCATTGATAACTTTTGCCTTGGGAGTAAAATGCTGTCTCAGTGGTTTTATTTAATATTCACGGGCCTCAGAGNAGAAAAATTAGTACAAAGAGCATCCACAGAGGCACCAGCCAGATTTAACAATTGGGTCTTTGCCCCACTTGCAGTTTGTCATCGTCACCATCATTATTTATTTGTTTGTCGTGAGTGTTTTTGAGACAAGATCTCACTACGTAGCCTCGGCTGGCCTGGAACATACTATCTAGACCAAACTGGCCTCGGTCTCCCAAGTGCTGAGCTTAGAGGTGTGAGCCACTGCACCCAGCCTACTTTTTATTATTTTAAAGCAAAGCCCAGACATCATGCCATTGCTGTCTTTCATGNTCCAGGTAATTCTCTTAAAAACACATGCATTTCCTGACAAAAGCCCAGGGTCCAGTGCATAGCTGCCATGGCCAGATAAACTCCCCTCATCAAATGGTCCTGATTATTTCAAGTGTGTCCTTTGTGGTTGATCTGATATGCCCCCCATCCCCACTCCCTGCCCTGGTTATTTATTTATTTGTTTGTTTATTTATTTATATATTTATTTATTTATTTTGGTTTTTTCAAGACAGGGTTTCTTTGTGTAACAGCTCTGGCTGTCCTGGAACTCACTTTGTAGACCAGGCTGGCCTCAAACTCACAGAGATCCACCTGCCTCTGGCTTGTGAGCACTGGGACTAAAGGTGTGCACCACCACTGCCAGAACTTACTGGTTATTATGCAGATNCTTCCTAAAGCTACTTCTGCATTGTAGAAAAGTCATGTATGCTTTTCTGTTTTCATCTGCTAACATGGAGAGATATGAGTTAATTATCTAATGAGTTAATTGTCTAATGAATTGTCTAATGATGAGCCTGACTTAGTCATTGTCTTAGCCCAGGTCCCTGAAAACAGAACCTGAGGCAAAGCTTAGGCATGGATGTGTCACGGGCAGGATGGAGGATCTTCTACCTGTAGGTAGCAGAGAGGAAGTCAAGGATTTAGTGAGACATGGTGGTGGCTAGCATTGTCTAGAATCTCTCAGGGTATCACCATATGATAACTTCTTGGCACCTCCCTCACCAGATCTCCTCCAGAGGGCCAGAAACACCCCCAACACACACTTTTCCTGGTTCTCCCCTGGGCTCCTTGGGGCCTGAATTATCTCCCCAGGCTCACGTGTTTGAATACTTGGTGCCTAGCTGGTGACACTGNTCTGGTTAGCCACAGAATTATGGAGATGTGGGGCTGGAAAGATGGTTCAGTGGTTAAGAGCATGGGCTGCTCTTCCAGAGGACCCAGGTTCAATTCCCAGCACCCACATGGCAGCTCACAACTGTCTGTAACTCCAGTTCCAGGGGATCTACACATTCCCACCAATGCACATGAAATAAATTTGAATAAATTATTTTAAAAAAAAAAGAATTGTGGAGAGCTGGTGGGTGTGGAAATCAAGCTTTCTGGGTATGGAAATCATGACGTCAACAGCTGCTCTGCCTCACACCCTGCACTGTGCTCGCCACACCATAATGAGCTAAAACCCTGAGTCAAATTAAGCCTTCCTTAAGTTGCTTCTGATAGGTACTTTGTCAAAATGACAGAAAAGCTACAAATGTACGCAGCCTTGAGGGGAACCAGAGTGCTGGGGTCCAGGCAACTCAGCCTGTGGAGCTGATGGTCATGTGACGATGTGAATGAGATTCAAAAGAGAATTGCATGTTATGTATTTACCACAATGTGTAACTATCCCAGACTTAGAGGAAGCTGGGCACACATGCTGAAACTCCGCGGGAGAAGTTACCGATTTGGACACCCAGAAGATACCTCCCACACACCCCAGATGAAGATGACCACCAGGGACAAAGTAACTTCAAGGACACAAACCCATGCTTCAAAGCCACAACCACATTCTTGGTCAGGCTGAGGCATCTTCCACAAACCCAGCACTTCCTCTCAGCATCCACTCTGGTTGCACAGCTACAGACAGTGATGACTCCAACTAAGGCATTTTGGCATCTTCTGGGCCATGCAATGGGCTCCAGTGAGGAGACAGGAGCTAGAAACAAGCCAGGTAGTCAGTTAAGCCAGGGACCCTAAAGCAGCAGTCCCGAGACTATCCTTGCTGGAGACTGGGATGCCAAAAGAGCATTCTGGTTCCCAGTTAACTCCTACACCTCCGCCTAGAGGCTGTACATGAGGACCTGAAAATGAGAGGAGACATCTGGACACCTCATGGTTGGGCCAACTGAACCGAGCGGCTCATGCCCCTCCCCATACTCAGTTTCTGTCACACATCCTTTAGAAAGCCCCCAGACTTCACGGTACCTTGTTTCTTGCTCTACAGGAATTCTGTACCCTCCCTCCTCGCTCTTTCTCTCCCTGTGAAGCTCTTACCTATGAATCTATAATAAATTTGTTCCTGAAGAGTACCCTATGTGGGGGCTGGAGAGATGGCACTCACTTACTTGAGTACTCTTCCTGAGGTCCTGAGTTCAATTCCCAGCAACCATATGGTGGCTCACAACCATCTGTAATGGGATCTGAGCCCTCTTCTAATGTACATGAAGACAGAGCACTTATATACATAAAATACATGATTAAGTAAATCTTTTTTTAAAGAGTTCCCTATGTGGTCCATAAATTCTTCAAGTTTTCATGACAAAAACCAGAAAACCTCTGTCTTTGGTGGCCGTTGAGTTTTCTGGTATCCTAGTCCCCCAATCCAACTTCACTGAGAGCCAAGAAAGGCTCCACAGCTCTTGAAGANACCCCAATATTCCTGTTTCCCTGAGATGTTCACATGCTCCTTCCCCCGAACAGCAGGGGACATTGGCTATGCTCAGGTTCAGGGTCCTGCACTGGGGACACATCTCAGATCATCCAGGTGTACCCAATGCAGGATGGCTGCAAAGAGGGGCTCGGAGATCCAGCTTCCTCCATGCAGGGGCTATGGGTCCTGATTCTGCTTCTTGGAAAAAAAACTTTGCTTGCTGGCCCACTATGGATTCAGACAACAGAGCCATTCTGCTCTTCAGAAAAGCAGCAGTAGCTTCATGGCCACATATTTGTCAGAGAGCTCAGCATCTGTGTTTGACTGACAGCCAAGTGTCCAAGAAGGAGACTTTTGACTCCATCTTGCTCTGCTTGGCTTATCTCACTGTTCACAGTATCCTCATGCACACTGTAGCTGTAGCATGGGTAAGAATTTCCTTCCTTCTCAAGGCTGTACCATGCCCTGCCCTACAGATGGGTACATTTTAGGAAGATCCCGGGCATCCTGAAGGAAAGTGGACAGGGTGAAAGCTGGTTCTTCGGGAGTTCCCAAAATAAGAGAAAGCTTTAGGAGCCTAAGACAGGGAATGTAACTCAGTAGGTAGTGTGCTTGCCTAGTATGCTTGAGTTTTGGGGTTCAATCCTGAGCCCTAATTAAAATGGGTAGGGTACTGCATGCCTATGAGCACAGCAAGTAGGTGGTAGAGGCAGGAGAATTATGATTTCAAGNCTTGGCTGCATAGTGAATTGGAGGCTAGCCTGGGCTACAGGAGACCCTGGCTTTGTGGTTACACACCTTCCTTGCTGTAGCAAAAGTTATTGTTCTGATTCCAACCCTGGCTGGCCATGTTCTTCCCCAGGGGCCCCAGAGTGCTGCCACAAGAAGCTGCACCACAGTGACACAAGCAGATTCTTGCCAAAAAATTGAAGCTTAAGGGGATCCCAAAATCTACAGGAAATGCTGCAGGTGGAAGTGCAGATGGTGGAGTATGCATCCAAGGAGCCAGCAGATGGATCCTTGCTGTACTGACTTCCAGAGTGCTGGAGGCTTTTCTGTGTACAAGACCTGGGCCACAGAGTCCTAAAACGAACTCGACTCAGGGGTCCAGAAGGGCTGAGATTTGATTTCCAGGGAGCCTGCAGGTCCTGATGCTTGGGTGATAGANAACCCCACGGTTGACAGGAGGGCTGGTGGGACTATTACCTCTAGGGAGTTCTAGACAGGGAAAGAAAAGGAAAGACCANATACAAAGACATTTGCAAGACACAGTAACTAAAGCTAGGTGTGGAGCCCAGGGGAAATTAACTCACCACAAAAAAGCATTCATGAGACAAGTGGGGAATTATCCATTATTTGGAAGTCATTGCTAATGTCAGGTATGACCATGGATGGCCATGTGGGTCTGGAAGAAACTCTCACTCTTTCCAGAGGAATATCTGAAGTAGACGAAGTGAACTGGCACAAAGCCCAGGCTTTACTCTAAAATACGAGGCTGGGGAGCAGGAAAAGCAGGACAGTAGCTGTGAGTACAGCCCTGACTGGAGTGTATACCATGACTGGGTGAGGCTTCACTGTGCTGTTGGCTCGAGGGACTAAGGTTANGGCTGTACCATGTAGGATGTATGCAACAGGCCTCTGTAGTGTCACCTCATTTGGGTGTCTTTGCCTTAGGCCATTGTGAAGAGTCCCTAGGGAAATAGAACTAAAGGGAGATGACAGATAGCTAAGTGGATAGACAGACAGACAGACAGACAGACAGTCTTAGTTTCTTTTTTTTTTTTTTAATCACTGTGATAAAATATCCTGACAAATGCAACTTAGGGGAGAATCGGCTTATTTTATTTTATTTTTTATTTTAAGACAGGATCTTAATAGGATTAATCCACAGAGTCTATTTAATGATCAAAGGAATTTATTTGGGGGTAAACTCACAACCACGGGAAATTTATCGTAGGGTCCAGGAAAGCTGAGCTATGTCCCACTTGGTACAAGAGCTCAGCATCCAAAACCACAAAGTAGCCAAGAGAGAGGTTGTATGTGCATCCCAGGTCTTAAGGGTCCCCGGTGGCCACACCCAAGGGGCAGGTACCTCAAGGTCATAGGCAGGTGTAACAGCTACAGCTGCCTCACTAGGGGCGGTGCTTCAGGGCATGGCTCAAACAGCTACCCACTACAGGATCTCACTGTGTAGCCCACGCTGGTCTAGAACTCACTATGTAGACTAAGTTGGCCCCTAACACAGAGATCCGCCTGCCTCTGCCTCCTGAGTGCTGACATTAAAGGTGTGTGCCCACACACCCAGCTATTTTATTTGTGAGATTTCTTTTTATTTGTGTGGGTAGNGTTTGTNTTCCACTTGTGTTTAGATGTGTTTAGAGAGGCCATAAGAGGGCATCTGATCCCCTGGACCTGGAGTTACAGGTGGTTATGTGCCACCCAATGTGGGTGCTGGGAACTAAATTCAGGTCCTGTGGAAGAGCAACAAACTTCTTTAACTGCTGAGCCATCTCTCTAGCTCAAGGAAACTTACAAAAGAAAGTATTTAATGAGGGGCTTGCTTACAGTCTTGGTGTTAGTCCATGACTATGGTGGCAGGCAGGCAGGCAGGCATGGCACTAGAACAGTAGCTAAGTGCTTATATCTTATCCTCAAATTGGAGGCAGAGAGCCAGTGGCTGGCCTGATGTGAACTTCTAAAACCTCAAAGCCCATCCCCAATGACACACCTCCTCCAACAAGGCCACACCTCCTAATCCTTCCCAAAACAGTTCCACTAACCAGGGACCAAACATTCAAATCTATGAGACTATGGGGGCCATTCTCATTCCAACCACCACAGCCTTAGAAAGGGTTTAAATAAGTATTTAACCAGTTGCAGATAATTATAAAATAAAATACACAGTTAAGGGAAGAGTACTAGCCTGACGTTAGAGAGGCCCTAGGTTCCATCCTTAGCTTTGCAAAAAAGGAATAGCAAATCTCACTGGNCCGCCNGATACTAATCATACACCCACAACTGCGACTATGAATGGCCTTCAGACCCTGAGGCTCCCTGGATGAAGTAAAGGGAATCCAGGGGTCAAATTGATTTCTGCAGCCAGTAAAGTGACAATCCAAAGAAGGCAAGAAGACAGTTCGGCTCAACACGGTTAAGTGGCCGGTGTTGGCTCAAACTTCAGGAGTCGGACCCAGAATGGTTTATTTTAGGCTATTTAAGCACAGCAACCATTTGGTGAAAACTTTTCTGGTAATAATTAAATCAATCCCATGTTACAATAAAGCATACACATAAATCTCTTTGAAGAACAAAGCAAGCTAAATAAAGACCAGACATGACTACATCGAAATTCTTCGTAAAATACTTGTGNTATCTTCCATAATGATAGGTTCTAGAGAATAACTGAGAAAGGTAAGCTTATAGTAAGGGTCTTGGGGAGGGTCTGGTGTGGTCTCTGGCTACACAGATAGTGCAAAGGTCACCAGGCTAGCATGCACATCTGATTACAGCCTTCTGGGANGATACCCGGTATCACACTCCTCTTGAAGAACAACCGTGTGTGCTAACATTTCAGGTCCCCCCGGTGCTTATCTGTGAGCACAAGGACCTCCATGCCTCCTACAAGGAAAGAGAACCTTCCATCTTATNCTTGAACACCCGCTGGGTAGTAAGATTTCACAGCTTTTTAGAGACCATGCGACCCGATGTTGTTCCATGTCACAGAATCACAGAACTGGGGTTTGAGAAGGGACCTCAAGCACCCCAAACTTATCAACAAGTCCTTCAGGTANTCCAATGGATCAAGGAGCCAAGGCAGGATTTAAAGAAACAGGTCCCTAGAATCCTGCAGCTTTAACATCCTTCCTCACAGTGCCCCACTCAACTTAAGATGAGCCACACCTGCCAAAGGAGGGACACTTGTCCCCACAGCACAGATGGGAAAGCTGANCTTAAGATATTAATTCTCAGGGCTGGAGAGGTGGCTCAGAGGTTAAGCACACTGACTGTTCTTCCAGAGGTCCTGAGTTCAATTCCCAGCAACCACATGGTGGCTCACAACCATCTGTAATGAGATCTGGCACCCTCTTCTGTAAGCATAATAAATAAATCTTTTTTAAAAAAGATATTAATTCTCAACCAGGCTACAGTGGCTCACACCTTTAATCCTAGCACTCTGAAGGCAGAGGCAGGCAGATCTCTGTGAGTTCAAGGCCAGCCTGGTCTACAAAGCTAGTTCCAGGACAGCCAGAGCCACACAAGAGAAACTTTGTGTTTGTCTCAAAAAAACAAAATGCAACAAACAAGCAAAAAAGAGACTAATTCTCTTGACCAAAGAACTTCCTGTGGTGGCCCCTGCAATGAGCCAAGATNCAAAGAGTCCCAGACACAAGTCTTAAGTNGTGTTAACAACCATGCNTCATATGGACTTCCAGGCACGTCTTCACCCATTTTCTATTGCTATAACAGACTACTTGAGACTGGGTAACTTACAAAGAACAGAGATTTATTTGGTTCAAGGTTCTAAAGGATGAGAAATCCAAGAGCATGGTTTTGGCACCTGACGAAGGTCTTGGTGCCACGTCGTACCACAACAGGGCATAAAGCAGAAGGGCAGGGAAAGGGAAAGAAAAATGNTGTGGGAATATTACTTTAACTAGGCAAAGATGTGTTATGTTTGTTTATGCTGCATTTATTTAATTATGTAAAGATGTGTTGCTGTTTTATCTTGCTGCATAAGGTACCTGATTGTTCTAACAAAAAGCTGAATGGCCAATAGCTAGGCAGTAGAGGGATAAGCAGGGCTGGTGGGCAGAGAGAATAAGTACTGGAGGAATCTCGGCTCCAGAGGAAAAGGGAATGAGGAGAACGAGGGAGAAAGAGTGGGAGATGCCCAGCGCCAGCCAGGCAGCTGCCAGACAGACAGACACAGAGTAGGACATAAAGAATGAAAGAAAGGTAAAAAGCCCTGAGACAGGAAAGGCGCAAAGCTACACAGAGAAACCCTGTCTCGAAAAACAAAACAACAACAACAACAAAAAAAGCCCTGAGACAAAACATAGATGAAGAGAAACAGGTTAAAGTAAGTATTAAGAGCTAGAGGGACAAGCATAAGATAAGACTGAGCATTCATAACTAATAATAAGTCTCNGTGTCATGATTTGGGGGCTGGTGGTCCGAGAAAGCCTGTTACAGAGAAGAAGCATGAGACAGACAAAGAGAGCTTCACCAGGACCCTGCTCCTACCACCACCATACCAGCATTCATCTGGTCACCAAAGCAGAGCCCTCCTGGTTCACACCTTGGAAATGCCCCACCTCTCCACACGGTGGCACTGGGGACCAGGTTTCCCACATGAGCTTTGCCTGTGCTGGCTGCAGCAACCAGTTGGCCTGCACTAGTNCGAAGTGGGCAGGCCCGGCAGAAACCCACCAACCATGGTTGCCTTATAACCCAGTCAGCCAAACCAAAACCTTTTCCCCTCTTACCCATGACCTCTGCCTCCAGCCCAGCCAAAACTCCCCCTACCACCAGGCTGGTTCTAGATTGTACCACCTCCTGGTTCTAGACTCTTCTCCTCTCCCAGAGTCACCCCACCCATCTCCCCAGCATCCCTAGCTCCACTTTTTCAAGCACTAACTAGTATTGAGACACGGCTGATATACCATCAACTTCAGCCTTTAAAAGTAAGTGGTGCATCGTGTCTAGAGTGGGACAGATTCATACCTGTCTCTTATACACATCTAGATGTGTATAAGAGACAGCTCCCAGAGTCACCCCACCCATCTCCCCAGCATCCCTAGCTCCACTTTTTCAAGCACTAACTAGTATTGAGACACGGCTGATATACCCTCAACCTGTCTCTTATACACATCTAGATGTGTATAAGAGACAGGTCCTGGAACTCACTCTGTAGACCAGGCTGGCCTCAGACTCAGAGCTCTGCCTGTGCCTCCTGAGTGCTGGGATTAAAGGCGTGCGCCACCACCACCAGGCAGAAAACACTTTTTAAGATTATTTTTTAAGGCCTGGGGAGATGACTCAGCAGTTGAAAGAACTTGCTGCTATTCCAGAGGACCCAAATTCAGTTCCCAGCACTTACATGGTGGCTCACAAAGACCCTGCAACTCTAGTTCCAAAGGTCCTGTTGTCCTCTTCTGGACTGTTTGGCCACCAGGTATGTGAGTGATACACAGACATACGTGCATACAAAACATCTATACACATAAAATTTTTAAAAANTTAATTTTTTACAAAACCAGTTTTAAAAAAATAAAGTCTGTGGGACACTAAACAAAAGCCTAACTGGTAAATATGGAAAGAGACTTGTAAGAAAGGAGAGCAGCCAAGGAAGGGGGACAGTCTCCAGAATGCATCATATACATGGATGTAATTGTTAGTGATGGATATTTATTACTAAGGAGAGGAATAATGTCATGGTGTTGGCAACCTGCCCAGCAAATGCTAATTGTGCTGGAATTCCTGAGTCTCCGATAGGAAAACTCTAGAATGAGAGGCTTCTTTCCATTCTCATGTCTGCATGGTCTTCCCCACCCTCTATGCTGCCCCAGGAAGGCTGAGTTCCAAGCCAGTCTGGTTGGTTCACCAAACCTCAAGATAAACCACAAATATAAGAAAATCATAGATCAGATTTCAATTCTCAGTTAAACTCTTCCGTGGTGCCCCCTTCAGGATGGCCTTAGAATAGCATCATTCTCCAAGTCACAGCCCACCTGATCCTACCAGGGACCTTCCTCAACTACACCTCAAATTTACAGGCCTGCTCCCTGCATCTTTTAAGCATCAAGTCACACGTCAGCAAGACTTGGGATCTCTCTCACTGGTTGTCTTTCTTCCCTGGCCATAGTTGGCCCTCAAACCAGACCCTAGTCTTCTGTCCTGGAATAATCAGTGCCTGAAGCCCTAGGGTTTCTGGGAAGTGCTCCTAAGTGTACAAGGATGGAGTAAAGGAGCGACAAGCTGGAAGCCACCAGGATCTGACTGACGCTTTCCTTTCTAAAGTGTTGACTTCTGAAAAATCTCCTGCAGCTTATTACCCTGCCTGTTAGTGTGTTAGGCGGGCTGATATCGATTTGGGGTTTTTCTCCACTTCTATTATTAATTAGTTTGTGTGTTTATGGGTACTTTGCCTGCAAATGCACTATTTGTGTGCAGTACCCAAGTAGATCAGAAGAGGGCATTGGATTCGCTGGAACTAGAGTTACAGATGGCTGTGACCCGCCATATGGGTGCTGAGAATCTAACTCTGGTCTTCCAGAAGAGCAACTAGNGCTCTTAATGGCTGAGCCATTGCTTCAGCACCAGCTTTTCACCTATTCTAAGTCATCAGAGCACGTCTTGCTTACATAGGGGAAGGTGATCCTCCCTCCTCATCTGCAAGCCAACAGTGTCATGGAGGTGTATGTACTGCCCAGCACACACACCTCACCTTCTCCTTTAACATGGGAAAGGGCACACTCTGTGGAAGCAGCTCCAGCCAGCAAAGACAGCACAGGACACCAAGTCATCTGGGGGAGGGAGGTCCTACTAGGATGTCATTCCAATTCAGGTGACCTGGCAGCTGCCCAGTGCTCATTCANTCACCTGCCCCAGCAGCTCTTTCACGACAACTCCCAGCAGTCTCAGGAACTGCCAGCTCCTGATTTAATTCTCCCTGTGCCCTCCTCCAGGAAGGCTGATACAGCAATTGCCAAGAGATGCTGTGGCTCAGGCAGGATTCTGTTGCAGCCCTGCCATCATTACAATAATGAAACTGGTATTCAATTGAGTCTGAAAAGCCTTGCAGCTGGGCGGTCAGTATGCACTTATCTGGGTATCCTACAAGGCACAGGTAGGCTCTCACATGACACAGGCTAGAGGTCCCAAGACAGGAAGAACCCAATCCTGTGAATCCTGTGAAACTTAGGCTCAGACTGGCACCAAAGTCACTCTGTCACATTTATCTGCAGAAGCAATTCTGGATGTGCCAAACTCAAGGAGGGGAAAGCAGGTCACTTTTTAAGAAAATTGTAACACCTAATTTTGTCATTTTTATTTTATGTTTTTATAAGTGTGTGCCTGCATTATGGGAATGTGTATGCAGTACCCAAGGAGACCAGAAGAGGGCACTGGAACTAGGGTTACCGATAACTATGAACTGCCCTACTGCTGAACTCTCTCGCTAGCCCTAAAAGGATACATCTTGATACAAATAGTTACATAGTCTCATTTGCAAGGGTCATGGAAATAGAAGATTAAGAACATTCTTTCAGAAAACATTGAAACAAACTATCCAATGCAGAATGAAAACTAAAAACAAATAGTATCTACTTNATGACCCCCGTCAGGGCCTGTGCCAGGATTCCAAATCAAATACATTCACATTTTTGCAACTAAATTCCTCCCACTAAGTGAGATATAAACAGCACAGGGATTGTGTTATACCTGGCTTCCAGGTGACTGTCCGGTCACTACTACCTAAATAGTAACAAAGTGACTTGATAAATTATAAGGTTACCACACACTGTAACTTTTCTAATATTGATTCCTGGGAAAGCTTTGGACACAGGTGGGCTCTGTAGAAGCTAAATGCCTGTCTGTATCATCATCTTCTTCATCTTCCTCCTCCTCCTCCTCCTCCTCTTCCTTTTGGTTTTTGATTTTTCGAGACAGGGTTTCTCTGTGTAGCCCTAGCTGTCCTGGAACTCTCTTTGTAGACTAGACTGGCCACAAAGTCACAGAGATGCTTCTGCCTCCCAAGTGCTGCGATCAAAGGTGTGAGCCATCACGCCTGGCTGCCTGTCTGTATTGATACCTAATGAGCCAGCAGGGACAAGTGTTGGCCTCAAACTCAGATCCACCTGCTTCTGCCTCCTGAGTGGTGGGGTTAAGGCTGTGTGCCACCACTGCCTGGCTCTGACTTGGGATGGTTTTTTTGTGTGTGTGTGTGTGCAAGATATATATATATTTTTTTTTTTAATGAGGTTTTGTTTGGTTGGTTTTTTGGGGTTTTTTTTTGGTTTTTGGTTTTTTTGGGTTTGTTTGTTTGTTTGTTTGTTTTTTCAAGACAGGGTTTCTCTGTGTAGCTTTGGTGCCTTTCCTGGAACTCACTCAGTAGCCCAGGCTGGCCTTGAACTCACAGAGATCCGTCTGCCTCTGCCTCCTGAGTGCTGGGATTAAAGGCGTGTGCCACCACCGCGCATCACCTTGGGATGTTTTTAACACAGCAATTCCAGGGTGAGTGTGGTGGCACACTCCTGTAATACTAGCACTAGGAAGGAAAAAGGCAGGCAGATCTATTGTCAGTTTGGGGCCAACCTGGTCTACATAGTGAATTCCAGGCCAGCCAAGGCTGCATAGTGAGACCTTGTCTCAATGAATAAATAAATAGATAGATAGATAGATAGATAGATAGATAGATAGATAGATAGATAGATAGATAAAACAAAATAGATAAATAACAAGAGAAGAATCCGGTGCACCCTGCTTACCCAGAATCTTTGCACTAGCAGGTCATGTGGTCTTACCGTACAGTCTGTGGGAGCTCCCACCCCCACACTGCCTTCCACCCTTCCACCCATCCTTATTCTCATATNTGATTAACTCATTCTAGCAAGTTCTCCACCATTCATGGACAATGTGAGGTACTTTTTGTATAAATTCAGTGTTTTCTCAGATGGGCAGTGGTGGCACATGCCTTTAATCCCAGCACTTGTGAGGCAGAGGCAGGCAGATCTCAGTGAGTTTGAGGCCAGCCTGGTCTACAAAGCAAGTTCCAGGACAGCCAGGACTGCTACACAGAAAAACCCTATCTCAAAAAAACCAAAAAGGAAAAAAAAATGCAATGTTTTCTGTTCCTATGTCTTTGGGTGATGAGCTTTGGAGGTAAGGAAGGCAGTCTACCACCTCTGGTACTGGGAAATGTGGTTCATTTGGTAGAGCATTTGCCTATCATGTGTGAAGTCCAGGAGTGGTGGTGAAGGTCTGCAATCCTAGCACACAGGCAGAGGTGGGAGGATCAGGAATTCCAGGACATCCTCAGCTCTATAGCAAATTTAAAGGCAATCTGGGATATACAGTAGTGTCTTTAAAAACAGAAAGAGTGTGGTGGTAGTGTTGCAGGCCTTTAATCCCAGCACCTCGTGGGCAGGGCCAGACGGATCTCTGAGTTCAAGGCCAGCCTGGTCTACATAGCAAGTTCCAGGACAGCCAGGGCTACACAGAGAAACCTTGTCTCAAAAAAAACCAAATAAATAAATAAATAAATAAATAAATAAATAAATAAATAAATAACAAAACCAAAAAGAATTGTTTTGGCCCAGAGACTATGCAAGCATGTGCTGATGGGGCTTAACCGATTGTTTAAACCCTTGCAACTGTGAAAGTGGTGGTGTGGATTGTGAGCTTGCAAAGACAGTGTCAATATCTATCCGTCTGTGGTGGGCCATCCTAATACTTCCCAAGGTGTTTGTCTCCCCTCTCTTAAAGGATATAAAACTCCCTTGCACAAAGAGAGGGAAAATAAATGTCAGAAACATGACTATTCAAAAGACATTCAGGAAGGCATGGATGTGTCGCGCGGCTGTGCAGAATACCAAAGGCTGCATTTTCCTCCGAGCCAGCTTATCTGTTAAGAATTCATGGCACTTACACAAGAGCCAGGCAGGAAACATTTCCTGGTTTCTTTCCATGAGAGGCAAAATGCCTGCATTCACACCTGTGGCCTTTTCCAACCTGCCAGCGTCACCGTGGCACCTGTTGTTCCTCTCTTAGCCCACCCTGCCTAACTAGAAACCGAGCCAGCAAGCTGCCTCCTCAGCCCCTGGCACTTGCTCAAAGTATAGTTTTCATGCAGCAGATTCACAGAAAACCTGCCGGTGTGGTTTTCAGCTGTTTCCGGGTAGGATGCTTTCCATCCAGGCCTTTTGCATATTCATGCTTACCTTTAAAGTTCAACAGCTCCTGCTATTTTGCAGCTTGTCATGACCAGCACACCACTCCCTGGCATATGGTGGCATCCTCATTGCCAGCTCCATTACTGGCAAAGATATTCCCACATATGCACTCATAAATTCCATTTATCTGGATCTTTTTTTTTCTCAAGACAGGGTTTCTCTGTGTAGCCCCATGGCTGACCTTGCTCTGTAGACCAGGCTGGGCTCAAATTCATAGAAATCTACCTGCCTCTACCTCTGAGTTCTGAGATCAAAGGCCAAAGGTGTGTGCCACCGCCACCACCCAGCTCATTTATCTGTATCTTAAAACAAACAAACAAACTGGAGATTGAACCCGGGGCCTTACGAATGATAAACAAGCATTTGTATCACCGAGTTCCATGCCCAGCATGCCTCCCTCTTTTTTGGAAGATCTCAATATGTAGCCCTGTCTGGTCTGTAATTACCCATGTAGACCAGGCTGGCCCTTGGAAGTCTCTGCCTCCTGAGCATGAGATTAAAGGTGTGCATTAACCCCTGGCTTTCCAGCCCTTTTTTAAACTTTTTGCCCTTGAAATCAGTCGCTAAGTTGCCCAAGAAGGCCTTGAGTTTTTGAACCTCCTGATTCAGCCTCCAGAGTAGCTATGATTATAGGTCTAGCACCAGAGCCAGCTTGAATTTTCCGTTTTTCAATGACTCTTGGTTATTATCATTGCCATGAAACCCCGACTGCGTCTTCTGGACTCCTAAAAGAGAGAGATTTCATTCATGTTGGCTGCTTTCTGCTAAAGATAGCATTTCTGCAAGTCCTCCCCGTGAGCAATGGGGTTCGTTTGGCTTTTTTAAAAATGTATTCATAGCACAATTATGCCCCAGGTCACAAAAAGACAAATACATTTTGAAAATTAAAACACGCTAGCCAGGTGCAGTGGCCCACACCTGTATCCCAACTACTCTGAAGGCTGAGGTGGGGTATTACTTGAGCCCAGACTTGGAGGCCAGCCTGAGCAACATAGTGAGATCCTGTCTCAGAAAAATTAATTCTAAAAAATTCTTTAAAACACACACACACACACACACACACACACACACGTTGGGGCTGGAGAGATGGCCCAATGGTTAAGAGCACTGGCTGCTCTTCCAGAAGTCCAGGGTATGATTCCTAGTATCTGGCTACTCACAATCATCTGTACCTCCAGTTCTAAGGGATCTGATGTTTTCTCTGTTTCCTATAGGCACAGTTTAGTAGAAGTGCCAGATATACTATACACAGAGTCCCACTCACTGAGGATGGTAGCTATAGTTTCATGAACACCCAATGAGTACCAAGTTCTAGATGCAGCTGAGCCCAGAACAAATGGAAACAAGAGTGTACAGGTAACATTAGCCAGTCAGTGGTGGTTCTCACACCTTTAATCCCAGCACTCCAGAGGCAAAGGCAGGTTCGAGGCCCACCTGGTCTACACAGTGAGTTCCAGGACAGCAAGGGCTACACAGAGAAACCATGTCTCGAAAAAAAAAACGAAAGCTGACTGTGTGTTCAGGGTCTTGGGAGCCCTGGAGGACCACTACCAGGAACTGATGTCACTACCAGGAACTGATGTCATCAGGTCTCTGTGTTCTTCCGAAAGTTCTGTCAGCTGGCACCTGACAAGAATCAGCTTACAGGTTTATTTTGCCTCATAGTTGAAGGGATAGAGTCCATCATGGTGGGAAATGTATGAAGGAGTATGAAGTGACTGTTCCTATCCTCACAGACGCCTCTTCACAATCCAGTGAAGTTGACTTGAAGGTTAAACATCACACCAGCCAAGGCTGGGTCTGAAGCACAGTTGGTCGAGTGCTTGCTTAACACACACAGAGTTCTGAGTTTGATCCCTAGCACCACATAAACCTGATTGGTAGTGCACACCTGTAACCCTAACATTCAGGAAGTAGAGGTTCAGAAAGATCAGAAGTTCAAGATCATCAGTAGCTATACATAGTAGCCATCTAGCCTGCTGCATACACACGCACAATAAAACAAACATCACAGCAGTCTGCGTCTATATACTTGTCACAGGGCTTGTTCTTTTAATATCTCCAAATAAGAGATAAATAGATGTGACGCGGATAGGTAGATTAATGAGTGAGACACGGGTAGACAGTTGGGTGGACTAATGAATGAAGGGTGAATGGACGGGTGGGAAGACAGAAAACTGGACAAATTGCTGGTGATTGTGGGCATGCTGTAGGTTTAAATCCCTCCAGGAGGCCGGAAAGGGGCCCTTGTCTACAGCTGCACCAGAGGGAGGCTTGGGGAAGGAGGACTAGCAAAGTGAGAAGGCGCGGTCCCAGCGGCGGGAGCGGGAAACCGCGGCGCTGAGCACGCGCGGAGCAGCAGTTCCCAGCCCAGGCAGCGGGCAGAGCGCGGGACCCGCCCGGGAGGCAGGGAGTGCGCAGGCGTCAGGGTCGGGAGGCGGTGCTCCCTGCGTTCTTCGTCCCGCCCCCGCGCAGGCAGCACCTGTCCCAATTGGACGGCGCCGCTACGACGGGCGTGGAGAGCGTCGTCGCGTCCGGTGACGTCTTCCGAGGACGTCGGGGGAGTCGGCAGCGTCGGCTGCCGTGTCGGAGGCGTCCGCTGGAAAATGGCGGAATACTTGGCCTCCATCTTCGGCACCGAGAAAGACAAGTGAGTCGGGGCGGCCTTCCGGGGCGCGGGCCGGGGCGGCGATCGGCAACGGGTGCCAGCCGGGGCAAGCGATGGCGGCGATCAGACGTGGCGGCCGGGGAGCCCCTGGCGACCTCGCGCGTCTGGGCGCCGCTGCCTCGTGGGCCGGACGGCGGGACCTGGCGGGCGGCTCGGGCTGGGCCGCGGGCTCCACGGGGCTCCGCGCCGGGTTCCATGCGGGACTCTGCTCCACGCCGCGCTCCCTCTGCCGCCCTGGCTTCTGCGGCGAGTTAACACGTTTCTTCGAACTTTGGGCTTTGAGTGTCGTGTCGGAAGTGCGGTGGCACCATCCTTGCTAAAACTCAGTCGCTGGGGCTGATCATTGGGAGCGGATCAACCTCTTGCCTGCCTAAGCGTTGGCAGACTTGCTTTTCTGTTTAAATTAAGGTTTGCATGGGGTAAGAGAGGGGAAAAAAAAAACCACAGTAATTCCGCTTGTATTTGTATGCTACCGTGGCACATACTTATTTCCAGTGTGCTGGCTGAAGTTTAGGCTAAAGGAAATGTCTTCAGACGCTTTGAAGGATAATTCCTACCTTGAAAACCTAAAGATTAAGTGTCTGGCTTAATCTGCTCTGAGTAAGTAGTCACCATTTTGGGTGTTCCTGAACCTCGTATAAGGTTTATACAGATACCTGTGATGGAAAGCCTCTATGTTTGCAATAGGTAGCATTGTTGGTGCCACATTGGTCTCACTGTTGAAAATATTTTACTTTCCAGGATGGATCAGGCACCTTTATACAGATAGAATCTGCTGTGTTTGCAAGAGGGAATGTTTCTGAAAATCTCCTACCCAAATCGGTAGTCACTGTAGAGACATTTTACCAGGTCTAGGCCAGTCTTGGAGAAATGGGATAAAATTTGAATTCTCAGGAAGTCGTGGAGGAACGCTGTATGTGTTGTGTTAAGGNTGTCTAAAATATATGAAGGGGACAGAGAAATAACTCAGTGGTTCAGAGTGTGAACTGTTCTCGCAGAGGCCAGGAGTTTGGTTCCCCAAATCTACTTCATGCAATCTGGTGTCTCACAACCACTTGTAACTCCAGATCTGGGGAGNTTCATTGTCTCTGGCTACCATAGGCACCCGCACTTAGGTATACACATCCACCCCCACATATGCTTTTTGGTTTTTTCAGACAGGGTTTCTCTTCATAGCTCTGGCTGTCCTAGAACTCACTCTGTAGACCAGGTTGGTCTTGAACTCACAGAGATCCATCTGCCTCTGCTACCTGAGTGCTGGGATTAAAGGCATGTGCCACCACTGCCCAGCCACATGTATATAATTTAAAATAAACATTCANAGCCAGGTGTGGTGGTACATGCCTTTAGTCCCAGCACTCCAGAGGCAGAGGAAAGCAGACCTCTTGAGTTTCAGGCTAGTCTGGTTTACATAGCAAGTTACAGGACAACCAGAACTACATAGAGATCCCGTATCAATAAATAAGGACACGAAGTAAATAAGTACTGTGAAAGAGTGTATTTTCTGAATCCTGAGGTCACAGAGAAGATGGCCTGGAATGGAGTGAAATGTGTATGACAGTTCCAACGCAAGAGAGGCTTCCCTTCAGAAGTGCCTAAANGCTAGGGGACTCAAAGAACCAGGAGCATAGTAGTTCTGGCCCTGTGTTCATATGTGTGTAGTGAAGGGGTATCCTGGCTGCCCTGGAACTCACTCTGTAGACCAGGCTGGCCTTAAATTCACAGGGATTAAAGGCATGCACTACCACAACCCGGTAACTTTTTGGGTTTTTAAGAAGTAAAATGTGGGTCTTTTCCAATCAAATATTTAGCTATATATCAAATGTGATATTATAAGTTATGATATTTTCCTAGACTCAGCTTGTCTGGTAGAAATGACCCTTTTTCCTTGTACTACCCCAACCCACCCACACACACTGCCGAGATAGGGTTTCACTGTGTAGCCCTGGCTGTTCTGGAACTTGATTTTTAAACCAGACTGGCCTCAAACTCAGAGATCTACCTGCCTCTGTCTCCTGAGTGCTGAGATTAAAGGTGTGTGCTTGGCTTCCTTGTAGTTTTATTTCAGTAGTTTAGGTAATTTATTAACGGAAACAAAAGTGTTTACTGGGAGTACAGGATTGAGAACTGTTTGATGTAGAACCCTTGTGTATTTTCAACCAGAAGTTAGTCCAACAAGCTCTTTATTGTCAGTTGATTTGTTTTTAAGATTTTTATTATATATATAGGTGTTTTGTCTGCATGTCTGTCTGAATAACAGAAGGAGGAACTGGATTCTATACAGTTATAGACAGTTGTGAGCTGCCATGTGGGTGCTGGGAATTGAACCCAGGTCCTCTGGAAGAACAGCCAGTGCTCTTAACCACTGAGCCATCACTCCAGGCCCTTGTCAGTTGATTTTTTTTTTTAACTATTTGTTTATTTATTTTATGTGAGTTGGTGTTTTGCCTGTGTGTAAATCTGTGTGAGGTACCAGATCTTCTGGAGCTGGAGTTACAGACAGTTGTGAGCTGCCATGTGGGTGCTGGGAATTGAACCCCAGTTCTCTGGAAAAACAGCCAGTGCTCTTAACCGCTGAGCCATCTCTCCAGCCCTCAGTTGATTTTCTAAAGAGATNCTGTCTAGTCAAATTAGGTTATGTAAAGTAAGGAAGTCACTCGAAGTCATTTTCCTCTCCTGATAAACTCAGACTCNATTCTGTTTCTTGCTGTCTGCTCATAACTAGAGGATAACTCTTCACAGTTCCAGATTTCATTGAGGTTGAGACCTTCAGTCTTTACCTCAGGGTGAGGACCTAAACATATGGCTCTTACTAAAAGTGTCTATGGGACAGCATTCCTCCCTCTGCAGCTGACAACTGAATAGGGAAGCTGCATCAAGTAAAAGCTCCAGTCACAGATCTTGCAGACAGACCACCCACCCTGATGGTGTGGGTTGCTTGTGGTTCCATGGAGTATCTGAGCAGTGCTAAAGAGGCTTTGTGGCAGGCATGTGCTCCTATATGGTTTCTGAGGCAAGCTGGGTCTCCAAACATGAGTTTGGAGAGAACCTGGACTTTGTTTTCTGTTTTCTTTAGATAATGACAGCACCTAGGCCTGTGAATAAGAATACATATCTCACTCAGTTCTTGGAACCGTGCCTCTTTGGCATTGTCCTCATTTTATAGGTGACACCCAGGACCCAGAGAGTGGGGCTTAGAGCAACAGGTTAGAATTAGAACATTCTGTAGGGAGCTGGAGTTACGACCTCTAAAATACCGCCTGCAAGAGGAAGCACAGCCACCAAGGCTGCCCAACTTCTGTGACTGGAAGAAAAGTAGCTGGGAAATAGGATCATGTTGATGATGTTTCCACCATATCTTCCCAGAAATAATCAGTTCTTATTTTCCCTTACAGAGTCAACTGTTCATTTTATTTCAAAATTGGAGCATGTCGTCATGGAGACAGATGTTCTCGGTTGCACAATAAACCGACCTTTAGCCAGGTTTGTGTGTTGTTGGGCTTTTTTTTTTCCACATAAACTATCAAAAGTTCTTGCACTTTCAGAGGCGATTGGATGTTTCCACACACTTAGCAAGTCCTTTTTCCCTCTAGTTGTCTTTTACCCTGGTTGCAGAGGGTGATGGACCCACCCCACCCNAGTGGGAGGTACTGCTGTTCTTAGCTTTAGCTCCATNAAATATGGTTGAGACTTGGCTGAGGCTGGGCTCACCGCTCTGTTCNCCCTTCAGACAAATGCTGGTGGATGTAGTCACTGGGCAAGGCATGCTGGCATGGGTGTTTGTCAGTTACCCAGCATGCTTTAGTACCCCAGAGAGGTCCACACTTGGACTCTAGAGTTTCAGGGGGCATCATGGTCATAGAATTTTAACAATAAAGATGGGCATACATTGCCTGTAGGGGGGGTCTGTCCAGTTCACTAAGAGGTGCTTGTCATCTTAGACCTAGGTCTGCCCAGGTTAGACTCCAGTTCCACATTATTTGGTTTGGTGGGGCCAGGAGGGGGAGGCAAGGATTTNGTCCCAGCAGAGGCTTGCTAATGAATTAAGAGGNNAGAGATTGAAGGTCTTGCTGAGTCTGTCTAAATTGGGCAGTTGAGTTCACTCTCCAGCCCAGGCCTACTTGAAGCAGCCATCTAAGCTTCGAATACATCTTTTTTTGAGCATACATTTTTTCTTTCGCATATTTTTGCCCTTCTTACGTACTGTATTGTTTTTCTGTGGGAGTTTAAGGAACTAGCCAGTTGATACAAGAAGATAGAAGAAAGGACCTTGGTTTAGAATGTAAGCCCCCAGGAAATCCTAGCATTGTATGTTTTTAGAGGGGAGAGCATGATAGTTTTTCTTCCCAGTTATCCCCGGCTACCCTATGGTTAGTGTAGGAGGCATCTATCCCTCTAATGACCCTAAAAGTATCCCTTTCTTTTTGTGAATTTTAATACTATCAAAGCACCTGCTTTAAACTGTGTCATGAGTGTGTCTGACTATTAACAAAATCTCCCACCTGACCCAGTGGTTATAGGCTGCTGACTCTGCATGCCTTTAGTGTCTCTGTGGGTAGTTAAGAGGCATGTGAGGTTGTGGGTAGAGAGAGACTGTTCTCAGCCCTCTATNAGCCAGAAGGCCTTTACTGTCCCACAGTTGCCTCCACTGGCCTGAGTACTGTGGCCTAGAAAAAAGCAGGGAGGGCAGGGCCCCATATAATGTAATGAGCTTGGCATTACAGTAGTTACCTCAGTTGGGTTGACTAGTCAGAGGTAACTATAGCTTCCCCTTTACATTGCTTTCCCTACAATGAACAGCTCTTGTATGCCCCAAGACTGGGGAGAGCTGCAGGGACCAGGCATCCATTCGCCACTGTGCTCCCAGTAGGAAGCTTGGTAAAGTTAGCTCTGGAAAACCTCTGAAGGTGCAGACCCAGGGTGGAAGGACTGCTTTAGCTCAGTGGGTAAGGGTGTGTGGTCTGATGTCCAGCCCTGCTCCCAGGTGGGTTCCAGCAGCAGACGTGTCCCAAACACTGTTCCTCACCCTACACTCTGTGAGCACAGGCAAGAGCCAAGCTCGCTGGTCTGAGGAACACTTAGAACTGCTTTCCTTCTGGCACAATGTTGAGAGACTGTCTGTGCTCTGGGCCACATAGTCTGTTGGCTAGCATAATTGTAGTGTAACTCAGGGTGGGTTTCTTTGTAAGCTCGTAGTGATGTGGACGTGAGATTAATGTACTATATTAGCTTACTAACTTAAACATGGTTTGTTTTTTCAGACAACTTTTAAGAAGAACGGTACAGTGTAAGGTTTCAAGTCTGCCTGATCCCGTTTAAAGCACAAGGGCTAAAAGGATTTTTTCCTTAAAAGGAGGATCGCAAAAGAGCAAATGTTTTAACTATTGTATTATGTAAACAGAGACCCACCAAGAAAGTGTAAATAAGAGTCAGGTATCCAAGACAACTGGCGTGGCTGTTTTGCTAAGAGACCAGAGACCTTGAGCACTGCATACAATTGAAGTGTGCATTTGTTTAAGAGAGAACTGTGTGGGGAATCTGATGATTATGTGACCTTTCACTATGTCCGTGTGTGCTGGCTTGAAGTACAAGAAAGTGTTAGTGTTCTCTTGTATTGAAGCACTTTATTATTGGGGATGGGGACCACTCAAAACAACAGATACAGTTCCTTCTTGGTTGCTGGCTGACTTGACCCAAGTCACTGCTCAAACTCTGTTTTCATAATATGATGGTTTTGGTGTACTTGGCACAAGACACAAGTGTCTGACTTGTGAGAAAAACAACAAACAAACGTTAACCGTTTGCAAACAAACTGTCTCTTTGCAATTGTCTAATATATGCACAGCAGCCAGTAGAATTCCCCTTTTTATTTTTTTTTTCCCCGCAGACCATCTTGATTCAAAACATCTATCGTAATCCCCAAAACAGTGCACAGACGGCTGACGGCTCACACTGTAAGTCCCACAGTTGGAGAAATTTTTTTAAACGATGGTGTTCAAGAGCCCACTCTTAATTGAGACATAACGCTGGCTCTGAGCTGCTGACATAGAGCTGTTGCAAACAGGACACGGTGCTGGAACCGCGTGGCGCACAGCCAGAACTTGACAGGGGCCGCGCTCAGGAGGCGCTTCTTCTAGGGAAAGTCACTGGCCGGCCTCTCCTGTTGACTAACATTTGTCACGAGAGTGTCCGCCCACAGGAAGCGGGTTTTAACCCAGGGAGCCGATTGCGGCTTTACAGTGACTGAACCCTAGCCTTCCTTAAGTTCTTTCTGTAAAGTTAAAATGTAGGAATCTTAAGGTAAGTTGCCCAGTAAGTGTGGGTTTGATTTCACCATTATAATTTTTCCTCTAGGAAGTGGAGATNTCATGACATGTGATTATTGTATTTCTCCGGNACAGCACTCGGTTCGTCGCAGGTGCGAGCTTTTCCTCTCAGTCTGTCAGCTAAAAGCCGGTGCCGTCCTTGCTTGGCTGGCACTCGGTGGTGGAGAGTCCGCTGTGGGCAGAAGTGCGATATTGGCATCTCATGAGATCTCCTAGCACTGCAGTGTTAGCGTAGTTCAAGACAGCCACCAACTAAGGGGACACCTCTGCTTTAGGGAAATAACCTGCTCTCTTTTCAGCACCAACTCAACTGAAGCGATCGTCACAGGCAACCGGTTAAGTGTGTACATTTAATTTCCATAATATAAAGTTGTTGCGTTTTGTATTTCAGACCATTGCCCTCTTGAACATTTACCGTAACCCTCAAAACTCTTCCCAGTCTGCTGACGGTTTGCGCTGTAAGTTCATACAAGTTCCTTCCCTGGTCCCCTGGGCTTGCGTGTCAGAGCTCAGTGTCCACCACCCGGTCTGCTGTGCTAGTGTCAAGATCTGCCTTCCTAGAAGTGGCAGGAGCTGTTGTCCCCACTGACCTGCTGGAGAGCTGAACTCCTGTCCCTTAGTCAGAGGATGACAGGACTGGCAAGGGCACCCTTGAAGTAGTTGGGACTTGCTGCTCTTTGCTCCCTTCGCACTTGGACCGTCACCCTGGGATGCACTGGGATTGAGTTCGAGGTCTGCTCTTCCCTCTGAAGAGCAGTGGCATCTGAATGGCTCTCACTTTCTGGAACTTGAGTGCAAATTGCCTAGAAATTTTCAGATTTTATCTCTCNCTAGCCTCATTTCCATACACTCTGCACGTCAGAGGTCATGCTCTTGCGTGAGGGCCTTGTTCTGAGTGTTTCCCGGGTGAGGGTCTGCAGCTCGCACTGACCTGAGTGTTCCTGCTGCACCCCTGCAGGTGTGCTAACCAGATGAGCACTCAGCAGAAGAGATGCTCGGGTCCAGCCACCCACTTTGCATAGGTAGCACCTCGAGCTTCAGGAGGTAGTGTGCTACATTTGGTAATGGAGGGTACCTGATGGGGCAACAGCTTAGACTGGTTTAGGTNNANACTGCAGTTCTTCNTGTGCTGGGAATCACTGTGTTTAAGTGACAGCTGTTCTACAGTGGAGTACTGGGATGCAGTCGCGTCCAGACCCAGGGTAGACTCCCCTTGGATGGCCACAGGCTAAATCCAGCACACCTCTGACCGCAACCTCCATCTGTTGGCTGGCTTACCCTGGGTAATAAATGGTCCCAGGGCCACCGCCTGCTGGAGCTGGCCAGACTGGGAGGCCTCTGGTGCACGTGTCTGTGGATGGGGCTTTTCATAGGTTTTCCCTGCTAAGGTGCTGACCTGAAAATAGAGCACTCTTAATTGAGATAGCGTTCACCTGGCAATCCTTGGTTTAAATGCTTGGTTTATTTACTTGATTTTATCTGTAGAAGTAAGGTCTGTAGGAGGAGGGGGTGTTTATGTGTGGCTTTATTAAGTAACGTTTGTTCTCATCCCTGCCCTGGGGTACAGCAAATGGAAAATGTGGTTGGTAACTGTTCTTTGCCTGCCTGTTTACTTGGGAACTCTGCTAACTGACAGGATGTTGTGTTTGCTGTCTATTTGCCATTCACAGTGTGTTCGGGGTATATTATAAACTGAATTTTCAGCTCTTATTAAATCTTCCACTCCTGGAGTCCAGGTTGTAAAAAGTAAATGAAACTAACTCGTCATTTTAGAGCAAATTAGTTACCACTTTGACATTTGTAGAAAAATACACTTCAGATACACCAAGTTAAATATAAAGCTCAGTTTTAAGAATAGTATTTCTTCAAGAAAAGTAGTAATTTCCTAGTTGTATTTAAAATATGCTGAGCCCACTGCTGTTGTCTGCTCAGTGTCGTGGTGGGCTGCCCTCGGCCTTTGGGGTCATTTTGACTGCTGGGAAGTGGAACAGAGTAAGTAGTCAGCAGTCTAAACCACCACGAAATGGATTTCACAGCTGCTAAAACTTAAGAGTTTTGAGCATGGGAGTATTTTCCTCTCCAAATTCTCCCAGATGCAGAAGGTCTTGACATTAGCTGCTATAATCTGCCTGTGGAGCAGACTTCTCAGCCACTTGCTGTTGCCTGTGACCTGTTCCTCTCAGGCAGGGCAGGGCATTCCTGAAGGTTTGCTCAGGTACCGCATATGGGGCAGGCTCCTGTCAAGAGAGCCTGGCACATTCAATAAAATTTGGGTTTTCAGGCCAAATCATTTCCTCAAAATTCAAACTAACTAAAGCAACCCCAGATAGGTTAGAAAGGGGGCTGAAGTTGTCAGAATCAGAACAGAGGTTAGGTCTGAGCTTCACGAACCATGAGCTTTGAATGAGCTCCCAGATACTACCCCACACCCAGCCACATGCCGTAGGTGTGGTGCACCAAAAGAGGCAAGTGGCCCGTGAGCTCTCCTCTTGTCCAGGAAAATGGTTCACAGAAGGTGTTAATTGAAGACCCAGCCTGGACATCGCGGCCCCCAAGCCCCGTTGGGCCCTTGCCACCTCCTCACCCAAGTGTTTGGAACATGACTTTATTGACATCCAGTTCTGTGGGTTCTCAGAGTGAAGTTGAGGGAGTAATCATTGAGATAGACTAAGACTGGGCGAAAGTGCTCAGAAACAACCATGGCTTTTCTTACCGCATGGCTTGTGGAGAGTAAACTTGGTGCAGAGGTTGGGAATACCTTCAACAAGGTCTAACTATGTATAGAGAGACATCCAAAATGCTAAGTCTGGTGGCTTGGCATTCAGTCACATCAGAAAGAATTCTCTAGTGTTCAGTGGTTGGCAGTGTGTAAAGGCACGTGAGCTCTTGGTCACTCACCCTGGTTTCAGCTTCTGTTTTGACCTAATAAAGAGGAAATCAGTGTATTTACCTGGTCTCCAGTCTTAAGGAAGACATTTTTATTTTAAAAGGTCTTAATCCAAGAGTCACCTTTTTCCTTGAACTTTGTGTGACCCTTTTGGTACCTACTAAAGCTGGCTGTGGTTTTGGTAGCCAGGACTGAGGCCGGTGGGCATTTAAGATCTCAGCAACTCCAAATCACAAGCAGTTCCGTGCTCCTGTAGCATGCAGCTCTGGCCTGGCGTCCTCTAGACAGTCACTGTAGCAGTTGAGCTTGAGGACAGCAAGGCCACAGGGCTCTCACCAGCTGGGTGTCTTTGACTGCAGGTGCTGTGAGCGACGTGGAGATGCAGGAGCACTATGATGAGTTCTTTGAGGTAAGTATCTGGGGGCAAGGTGGGAGGGTGACCATGAGATACTGGGCTGTGCACTGTGCTCCTCAACCCATGTTCCCCTTCAGGAAGTCTTCACTGAGATGGAAGAAAAGTACGGAGAGGTTGAGGAGATGAATGTCTGTGACAACCTAGGAGACCACCTGGTGGGAAACGTGTATGTCAAGGTACAGGCAATTGGGGTGTCATGAGTTGCCATCTTGGTGGCTGTGGCTTTAGTGAGAAGTACTAACTAGGGTTGAAGCTGCTTGGACTGGCATATATTAGTCTGTGTACTTTGTTTCCTTTTCTGAAATAACTCCCTGTGGGAACAGTCTGACATTTGCTCTCCGTAGATTGGGTTTGGAAAGGTAGGCAATACTTGGTGCCATCTTAGGCTGTCCTGGGGTCTGTCATGAGGATTGGTGGGGTTTTACTGCATCTGCCCATAAGTGTTTGCTTCAGTGAGTTGTGTAACAGTGCTGGGGTGGAGAATTAAACAGCAACACAGGAGAAGTACAAAGGCAAGC
>LZPO01087178.1:18545-40599 GCA_001675575.1 Neotoma lepida | reverse complement strand
GTGGGTCTACAGGGCAGGTGGGAGACAGGCCAGCTGTGATCAGGGGTGTCCAGGTACAGAGGTGGGCCATGGGTATAGAGATGCCCAGAATGGCAAACCCCCAGGCCGGCCCTCATCCTGGAGGTGTATCAGGTAGTTGAGAGTGGTAGGAATCTGTGGGGGCCACAGAGTCCTCTCCCCTCTCTGATTCATGTTTGGCTTTCAGTGGCCAAGTGTGAGTTCTTCAATGCGGGTGGGAGCGTGAAGGACCGCATTAGCCTTCGGATGATTGAGGATGCTGAGCGAGCTGGAACCTTAAAGCCTGGGGACACAATCATTGAGCCGACTTCTGGGAACACAGGTGAGGGTAGGGCCAGCTGGTGCTGAGCAGAGGCTGAAAGTCCCTGGCCTGTGTAGACCCACAGGGAGGTCAAAAGGGACAGTTTGGCCAGCTTGTTCTGTGCAGCCTTGTTCCCAGAAGCACATCTGTGTACCTGGCTAGCAGACTAAATCTCCTAAGATCGCCATCAGATGGTGGGGTTCCTCCCCAGGATAAAGGCTCTTTGTCCTTCCATGCTTCATGGGCAGGGAGGCCCAGGGCTTTGGGCACTGACCCCTCTCACCTCTGCATGTGGCCCTCAGGGATCGGGCTGGCTCTGGCAGCTGCTGTGAAGGGCTATCGCTGCATTATCGTGATGCCAGAGAAGATGAGTATGGAGAAGGTGCGCTTAAGGGCAGCCTAGGTGTGGAGGGCGTGGCCAGTGGGGGTGTGGCCAGTGGGAGGGTATGGCTTTGGCTTCTGGAGTGTCCTCCCTTCTGCTTTACAGAGTCTTTCTCTTTGCCTGGAGTGTGTGTGTGTGTGTGTGTGTGTGTGTGTGTGTGTGTGTGTTGTGCCCCTCTGTGTCCTCACCCTTAATAAAAAGTCTTTCTTTACCACCTGAAAAAAAAAATATGAGCTAAGGTGGATGAAAGGGTAGGGCCCTTAGAGGGTACCACTTAGACTGGTGCCTATGCACAGGGACCAGTCCCAGTGATAAAGGCACGGTTTTCCCTGCACAGGTGGATGTGCTGCGGGCTCTGGGAGCTGAGATCGTGAGGACACCCACCAATGCCAGGTTCGATTCCCCCGAGTCTCATGTGGGAGTGGCGTGGCGCCTGAAGAATGAAATCCCCAATTCTCACATTCTGGACCAGGTCAGATGTCTCCCACGCACACACACCCCTGCTCCTCCAGGAGGCAAATTTGTGGTCAGGGATTTTTTGGGAGACTGGAAGATTGGTCTCTGCCCAGCATGATCAGGGTGACAGTATTCCCTCTGGGGAGGTGGCTCCAGGGCCCTGCTCAGTGGCAGAGCCTTTGGTTTCTGCTGTCCCAGTGCCAGTGTTGGAAGGCTGTCCCACTGGACACAACCCAGTCGTGCTTGGTCAGCAGTGAGGTTGGGTTATCCCTTCCAGAGGACCCTCTGGGCTCTGAAGANGCAGAATGTCTAAGAACCTGCACCCCAAGGCCTAGTCCCCTGTTCATTTCACATCTGGGTTATTTCACATTGTGATGACCTGGTTTTAATATCTTGTATGGGAGGTCCCTGAGAGGGGGTTCTCTCTGCTGTGGACTTGCTGGCCAGCATGGAGCTGACTGTCCAGTGTCCATGCATGATGCAGGTGATTTCGGCCAGCTCACAACCCCTCTCTTCTTCCGTACAGTACCGCAATGCCAGCAACCCCTTGGCACACTACGATGACACCGCCGANGAGATCCTGCAGCAGTGTGATGGTATNTGCTTTCCGCCCTCCACCCACCTTGACTGCAATAATTTCTTATTCTAGTTTCATTTCTGTTACTGTGATAAAACACGGGGACAAAAAGCCACTTAGTGGAGAAAGGTTTGTTTCAGCTCCCGGTTCCAGGTTCCAGTTNACTCTCGTGGGGAACTGAAGGAGGCAGGAACTTGAAGCAGCTGGTCACGTGACATCCACACTCCAGGGCAGACTGAAGAGCATGCATACACGCCTAGGGCTCAGCTCACTTTCCCTGCTCTTACACAGCCCAGGATTTCCTCCCACACAAGAAACAGTGACCCTACAGTGGCTGGGTCATTCCACATGAGTTATTATAATCAAGACAGTCCCTCAAGCCGGGTGGTGGTGGTGCANCCCTTTAATCCCAGCATTCAGGAAGCAGAGGCAGGCGGATCTCTGTGAGTTCCAGGCCAGCCTGGTCTACAGAGCCAGTTCCAGGACATCCAGGGCTACACAAAGAAACCCTGTCTCAGGGGCGATGGTGGCGCACGCCTTTAATCCCAGCACTCGGGAGGCAGAGGCAGGCCTGGGCTACCAAGTGAGTTCCAGGAAAGGCGCAAAGCTACACAGAGAAACCCTGTCTCGAAAAAAAAACAAAAAACAAAAAACAAACAAACAAACAAAAAAACCAAGGTGAAAAAAAAAAGAAACCCTGTCTCGGAAAACTGAGGGAAAAAAGGCAGTCCCTCAAAGATATGCCCATGGGCCAACCTGACNTAGACAGTCCTTCACACAGATTTTCTTCCCTCAAGATTTTAGGTTGTGCTGAACTACAGCACTCAGTCAAGTGTGGTTGTCTGGGAGTGCACAAGTCACTCACTCTCTCCTTGGTAAACTCAGCTTAAACACCCGTCTTTGTGAAATAGTTTCTGGAGACATTATTCTTCCTCTGAGGCCTCTTGGCCTCCGCCTGTGCCTCTCCCTGTGTCCAGACATGTGATTCAGACTGAGTGCTCACCCCGATATCCTCCGGCTGTAGGGGCTGTTGAGTGCATGCTGGTGCTGGTCTCACAGCTGGGGATCAAGATCTAACTGGAGCAGTTAATTTTTCTTGTTTTTCTTTTTTTGTTTTTGTTTTTGAAAACACTATAGCCCTGGCTGTCTTGGAATTGGCTTTATAGACCAGGCTGGCCTCAAACTCACAGAGATCCGCCTATCTCTCTGCCTCTGCCTTCCCTAAGTACTGAGATTAAAGGTGTGAGCCACATGCCCGGCTAGGGGCACTGAATTTGACATTCAGTTTTTCTCACCTTTGGAGCTATATGGTGATAGCTGTAGCTAGCTTATTCTAGNATAGGCATGAGGCTCCTTGGAACCATGTACATGTGCTGAGTGCCTAGCTCCTGGAGCTGGTGGGACACCTCCCTAAGGGCCTCATGGGAGAAGGAGCTGGAAGGGCCCACCCTTGGCTTCCCACTTAGAACCTGGTATTGGCATTGGCCTGGGTGCAGACTTATTCAGGGCCCAGGAACTGGCCAATAAAAGCCCAGGTGTTTGCTAACCTGGTTTTATGAGCGAGAATTCTCATTTGGCAGAGTTGCTTCATTCCTGAGTTTGCCCAGCTCAGACATGCCTGATGCTGAGCTGACCCTCAGTGGCGTGAGAGAGCCTGGGCCGGTTCTCAACCTCAGCTTCAGTCATTTTCCCTGTATCCTAAAAACCCAGTTTGCTTATCTGTAACCACCCAAGGATCAGACAGCCTAGGAAGGCACACCATTGACAGATTACTTCTGCCAGACTTTTAGAGGCCCAGCTGTGACCCATCCTTGTAGACTCAGCTACATTGGTGGTTTAAAGGCCAAGGTCACAGCACAGACATCAGCCTCTGCCTTGGGCATGCTGCCCACAGATGGAGGCAGTGACAGGCGATGTTTATCTCACTGACCCAGTTTAGCTTGAATGTATTTCCCCAATGGTCATTAAGAGTGGAGGGCTGGCTAAGCCATGGTCTGAGAATGTCCTCCCTCCCCCAGGGAAGCTGGACATGCTGGTGGCTTCAGCAGGAACGGGTGGCACCATCACAGGTATCGCCAGGAAGCTGAAGGAGAAGTGCCCTGGGTGTAAAGTGAGTATGGCCCCATGGGTGGTGCTGGTGCAGCAGACTGGGTGGCTGAGAGGGTGGGCCTGGACTTGCTCTCTTGCCTGTGGCCTGAGCTGGGTTTAGAGGCTCAGTGCTGTTGGCATCAGGCTGGGAGGCCCTTCTGCCTGGGAACTGATTTCCTCCCATATTCCTGTCTCATCCCATTGCTGTCTCTAATAGTTGTATCAAGTTGCCCAGGAGGAACTTGGGGAGCAGAGGGTCCTGGCNGCTCCTATTCTGAGTGAGATGAAGCCCTTTGGATTAGCCCAGAGGCCACCAGAGACAGTCCCAGGTTGTCTTGAGTTAGGCAGTGGTCCTCAACCTGCGGGTTATAACCACCCTTGGGGTTGCATATCAGATATCCTGCATATCAGATATTTACATTGTGATCCATAACAGTATCAAATTCACAGTTATGAAGCAGCAATGAAAATCATTTTATGGTTGGGGTCACAACATGAGGAACTGTATTAAAGGGTCACAGCATTAGGAAGGTTGAAAACCACTGGGTTAGGGGCAGGCCTGATGAGGGGCACAAAGAAACAGGGGCATTTTCTCCCCATGAGACTGTCCACCCTCCAGGAAGATGTCAATGTCCAGAGCTGTCTTTTGTCCCCGAAGCCTTGCCAAATGCCCATGACGGACCTTCCTAGAGCAACACTGGAAGGATCTTTCTTTCTTTCTTTCTTTTTTTATTAAAACATTTGATGTACAACTGTANGAAAAATAATATACAGATATCTTGAACATAAACACAGGTTACAAATTCTTATCCTAATAGTGAAATGTTTCACTAAAGCATGCCCAGTGTTTGGGCAAAACCATAACTTATTTTATGCCACAGTCATCCTAGGGTCCTTCCTGCTAGGTAGCCTCCCTGGAATCTGTGGGTTGCAGACTGATTGTCGTTTGGTTTATATCTAGTATCCACCTATTAGTGAGTACATACCATGTTTGTCCTTCTGAGTCTGGGTTACCTCACTCAGGATGATATTTTCTAGTTCCATCCATTTGCCTGCAAATTTCATATGGTCATTGTTTTTCTCTGCTGAGTAGTACTCCATTGTGTATATGTACCACATTTTCTTAATCCATTCTTCAGTTGACGGGCATCTAGGTTGTTTCCAGGTTCTGGCTATTACAATAATGCTGCTATGAACATAGTTGAGCATGTATCTTTGTGGTATGATTGAGCGTTCCTTGGGTATATGCCCAAGAGTGGTATAGCTGGGTTTTGAGGTAGATTGATTCCCAATTTTCTGAGAAACTGCCATACTGATTTCCACAGTGGTTGTACAAGTTTGCACTCCCACCAACAGTGGAGGAGTGTTCCCTTTGCTCCGCATCCTCTCCAACATAGTGGAAGGATCTTTCTAAATACCCTGTGCTGGATATTAGCCCCAGCAGGTTGTGGCCTTCCTGCTTCTTGCCTGAGATTCTGGAGGACTTCCCTTCCTCTAATCTGGGACTAGCATATACATCCTGTGAGCCGGTCATTAACNGGCATACATTAGCTGGGCAATATCCTTACGAATGGCAGCTGCCTAGAGATGGGTTGGATTTCTCCCTGACCTGAGCCGTAAGCTGCCCACCCTGTAGATCATTGGTGTAGACCCTGAAGGGTCCATCCTTGCGGAGCCTGAAGAGCTGAACCAGACAGAGCAAACAGCCTACGAGGTGGAAGGGATCGGCTATGACTTCGTCCCAACAGTCCTGGACAGGGCGGTAGGTTGGGCCAAAGTATTCCCCCACGCAGAGCCACAGGCTGCTNCCAGATCCTTGACTTGCTTTTGCATTCTGGCATTCTAGCTGACCCAAGTGTTGAGGGGACAGGGATAGGGAGTGCGGTTATAGGGGCTGAGACAGGGTAAGGTGCATCACCACGTTCAAATTCACGCCTGATGTTGCTGGACACAGGCTCTGAGATGCAAAGGGAAGGACAGACAAGGATGGCCAGGATGGATGTGGGACGGCCACTTTCAGCAGAGGCCACCAGATCCATAAAGNTGTGGGTTGTCGGAGTTACTTTGCAAAGCATAATGGAGCAGGGAAGGGCAAAGAAGTCTAGGTTTGCAGATCTAGGTGGAAGAAATCTTCTGTGAGGTTGCCCCCCCTCCCCCGTCCCTCCACCTGAGCTGAGGCCCATGACCTGGTCTTGCCACAGGTGGTGGATAAGTGGTTCAAGAGCAACGATGAGGAGTCCTTCGCCTTCGCCCGCATGCTCATAGCACAGGAAGGACTGCTGTGTGGTGAGTGGCTGGGCGAGCCCTTGGCAGAGTGGCAGGGTAGAGCATGGCCCAGGGTGTATGTGCTACCTCCTCCAAATGCATGAAAGTCATGGACATTCTGAGGCTGATGACTGCAGTAACACCCCTTCCTGTCCATGCCAGGTTCTTCTTTCCTTAGCTGTTTGCTTGTCCTTTGCAGCCTCTTGGAGTCACCTGTGGTGATGAGAGCATGAGGCACAGGGCCCAGGCTTCAATCTGCCCTTCTAGTGTTTGAGGCAAGCTCCTGTGGTGGTTTTTTCCCCCGCGCATTCATAAACAGCCCTGTCCCTGGAATGGGAGCTCAATCTGCAGCAGCTGAAGGCTACAGCAAGCTGGGTCCCAGTCCTCTGAAGGGGTTGGCGAGAGAGTCCAGAGGGAGTTTTCTGTGCAGCTGAGGCACATCCAGAAGCAATCTCTGCAGCCTTCCTCCCACCCTGGGCTCCTCAGTCATCCTAATCAGGGTGGACAGGGCACTATTGCCTGACCACAGGGCAGCAGAGGTCCCAATAGCTTGAGTTAGACCTGAGATTTGGAGAATACCAAGTGTACCCAAACTCGCTCTATAAATGTGGCCCCATCTGTTCCGAGTCTTGTTGGAATGGGGCAGGGGAAGGCAAGCAGCCCCAGCATGGCCAGGTCCTCAACAGCCAAGCACTATTAGGGGAGCAGGAACAAGCCATGTTGATTGAAAAAAATTTTCAGAATGGCCACTAGGAGGAGACATGTGGCTTGGNTTCTCACTCAGTGAGTTTATACCCTGCAGCACTCGGTGTAAGTTTTATAAACCCAGGCATTGAGAGATGAGTGGCAGGACCACGGTCCTCTGTGAGAGGCACCAGGGTGACCTTTCTGACTGACTTGCACCTTCTTAAGCTGAGCCTGGANGAGCCCAAACTGGAGAGGCAGCAACAGTATCTTTGGCTCTCTCTGGAGGTTGCAGGGCCAGGGCCNTCTATGGTCAGTGTCACAGTGAACCTGGGACNCTCATTATGTGAGACCTAGTATCACCTACTTGCTTTGCATGATGGCTACAAGCAGTCAGTGAGACATATGCTGTCCATGGTTGGCTCTTGGTTTGGAGTCAGGCTTTAGCTTGGGGAACCAAGAGCCCCTGTCATGAGCCCCACTTCTGGCTGAGCATGATTCACTTCATTTGTCCCAGGGTCTCCCCAATTTCTCAGTGATGTTCAGTTACGAAATGCAAGCTCCATTGACTATGAGGAGGAAGATGAAGCAGAGGAATAGGTTCCTTTAAGGCCTATTCTCTGTCCAGACATTCCAAAGATTCTTCCAGAGCATGTATGAACCCTTCCAGAGCACATATGGCCACGTGTGAGATGCATGCCTGAATGGTTCCCACAGATCCTTCTGGAGTGTTGGCATACACGTGTGGGTTATACATGCACACGTGTTTATATACGGATGCACACACAAGCATNTGGGCAAGTCTAACGGTCCTCTTGGCAGGTGGAAGTTCAGGCAGTGCCATGGCTGTGGCCNTGAAGGCCGCCCAGGAGTTGCAGGAAGGACAGCGCTGTGTGGTCATTCTGCCTGACTCTGTGCGGAACTACATGTAAGACACACCCCTGGTCCCTGTCGCCCTCCTGGCTGCTGTTGCTTAAGTGCTGACCGTGGGATGCTGGGGAAGGGTAGCAGACAGCTGGGTCATGTAAGCCTGCTAGCCCCAGGATCCTCCATGTCTTCAGAGCCACTGTTCACTTTGCATGGCTCTATTCTGAGCCTTCGTGTGGAAGCACGTGTGTGTGTGTGTGTGTGTGTGTGTGTGTGTGTGTGCGCGCGCACGCGTGTCCATGGTGACAGCTCTGGAGGACATTTATGTCCCTTATATACCCCTCTGTCCTGGTTTTTTGGGTTTGTTTTCATTACCCCAGTGGGGCTCTGGGTGCCATGGGCCAAGTTGTACTGATGTTTTCATGGGGGGATCCTCATTTGCTTCCTGCCCACCAGCTCTGCTGTTTCATCGGCTGTCCTAAACTGGATCTGGGAGGGTGAGTGTGCCCCGGCTGGGTTCTCCTAGGACTTGTGGTTATGTGCTTGCTCAGNAGCCTCAGGACAGTTCCAGCTCTCTGCCTGGCCACCTGTGACCAGCAGGCTTGAAGTCCTGTCAACCGCCTGGGTTCCTGGCTGAACTAGGGGGAGCTACTCTGCAGCAGGCCTCATGGGCAACAAGAGCGGTTCCATATCTCTTGTACTTCCTCCACAGCCTGTGAGCTATAGAGTGATGTTTGTGTTGAGCTTGGCAGCCTGGTAGGGCTAGGCATGGTGTATGGGCATCCTGCTGGCTTCCAGNTAGGGTGACAAGCAACCCAGGAGGCCATCCATCTCCCCAGCACATGGCTGGCCTGTTGTGTGGGTGCATTTGTGTATGTGCATGGTTCTGTTTGTGTGAGTGCATGTGTGTGCTCAAGAGGCCAGAAGCATTTTATATGAGAGAACATAAGTATGTACTTCATATTGGTGCTGGAGTAGGGGCCACCTCTGTCCCATGCTGCTGCTCCTCAGCCTGTCTTCTTGGGGCAGAGCCTACCAGCATTGGAGCCTGCTCAGCAGCCTTTGGTCAGAATGGGAAAGGCTCCCTCTGTTGAGGCAGACCTGGGGGTCCAAGGAGGAGGCTGCCCAGGAACCTGTAAGAGGGGTCCTGATCACAGAGACTTTCAGAAGCAACCACCTTGGTTCCTTCAGCCTANATGCCCGGTAACCCTCAGTTCTCTGCTTTCCTGGAGTTCTGCCATTCTTTCAACATATGCTGAAACAGTAAGGCCCAAGGCAGTTGCAAGGCCCTCAGAAACTCGACCCTGACCAGGTATGTGTCTCCCCCTGGGTACAGAGGCCTCAGTGACACCCTGACCCTGCAGGTCCAAGTTCCTGAGTGACAAGTGGATGCTGCAGAAGGGTTTCATGAAGGAGGAGCTCTCAGTGAAGAGGCCTTGGTAAGGATGCTGCCTGGCTCTGTCATCCCTGGATGAGCGGGGAAGGTGGCCTTCTAGTCTCCCACCATGGTGGTTCTCTCACAGCCCTGTCTCCTGGGCCTTTCACACTGCCTTTCCTGACCTGTTCTGCCCCCTCCTTCAGGTGGTGGCATCTGCGTGTTCAAGAGCTGAGCCTGTCAGCACCACTGACTGTGTTGCCCACAGTCACCTGTGAACACACCATCACTATCCTCCGGGAGAAAGGCTTTGACCAGGCACCCGTGGTCGATGAGTCAGGGTCAGTTTTACCGTCACCCAAGTCCAGGGCTCTGACTTTAGACTGTGCCAGGATCCTAGATCCTGCTCCCCAGGCCTCTGTGTCCATGTCATCAAATGGGATGGGCAGCAACAGGCTGAGTGTGGCCACTTTGCATACAGCATCTAGAGCTGCAGACAGCCTGCTCACTACCTTGGCCTTCAGCAGCTGAGGCTAGACTATACTAACTCTTGGGGTCTTAATGCTTCTGTCCCCCCAGTTCACTGGTAGTATGCAGGCCCACCCTTGCCCTAGGGAGTAGGTGACAGGCACCCTGTGGGGTAGCACACAGAGAAGTGCATGGTAGGGAGGTCCAGTTGACCAACATCCTATATCTAGCTTCAAAAGTCTGATGGCTGGTCACCATGGACCCCTGAGGGGACATAAATACCACAGGACTTATAAGCTTACTTGTCCCTCTCTGTTCTCCCTGCTCCCAACTGTATTTTCATGCATACAACTGTTTTGATATATGTACGTGTGTGTGTGTGTGTGTGTGTGTGTGTGTGTGTGTGTGTACCACTTGTGTGCCTAGTGCTTGTGGCAGTCAGAAGATATCAGATCTGGAACTGGAGTTATAGATGTTTGTGAGCTGGGAACCAAATCCAGGTCCTCTGCAAGAGAAGCAAATGCTCTTGATCACTGAGCCATTTCTCCAGCTCCTGGGTCAAGTTTAAAAGGACCTTGAAGTCAGCACAAGACACCCCAAGACCAAGTTCTCAGCACAAGGAGAGTTATTTGCCCCAGAGGGACAAAGAGCAGGGAATAAGAGACAAAGACAAGAGATAGAGGATGAGGGAGAAGGGGGAAGGGATATTGTCGGAGGAGGCGGGGGGGACAGGACAAAGGGCTGCCTCTAGATAGAGAGGAGACAGACGTGGCCCATAGGCCAATGGCAGTTTTTAAAGGGAAAGGGGGAAACCCCGAGTTAGGATGAGTTGTTTTAATTAGGCATGTTAATTAGGGTAGCCAAAAGGGGGCTTTGGATTGCTGGACTTCAATACTTTGATAGATGGTCGTTGGTGGTTTGTCTTAGGAATGAGTCAGTGGCCAAGTAAAGGGATGGGCCTTGGTGGCTAGCTTTAGGAATGTAATCTAACCATTTGGCAAGGCAGAGGGAATGGGGGAAGGGTGAGGCCTGCCAGAGCCATGTTTGCCATGCTCAGGCCTGCTAGAGCCCTTCAGAGTTGCCCAGAGACTCCTCTCTGAACCTTGCCTCCTCTTCTCCCCAATTCTATGCTCTTCCCAGGGCCATCCTAGGGATGGTGACCCTTGGGAACATGCTGTCATCCCTGCTTGCTGGGAAGGTGCAGCCATCAGATGAAGTCTGCAAAGTCCTCTACAAGCAGTTCAAACCGGTATGAGTGTTTTCTGGAGGGGAAAGTGGGACTATTAGAGGTAGCTGGGCCTTCAAGGCAGGGCCTAGTGTTTGCTGTGCCGGAAGTGGGTCCCTGACCCACACCATCCCCTGGAAACTATATAGCTTGCTTAGGGGGTTCAAGGTCACTTCAGTTCAAAGTCACCCCTGTCACATAGATCTTGTGTGCATACCAGTAAAAACTCTGTACTCTTGGTCCATCTCTCCTTCACAGACTCCACAACCAGTGGTCTGTCCACTAGTTTGGCCTCTAAGTAGAGGCCATGGGTTGGAGTCAAATGGCAAGCCACTCTTCAGGCAGGTTGCCACAACATAGAGCACTCTAAGGCTCTGCGGGGGGGCCTTTTGTTCTACTTGAAGTCATCTGAGCAGCTATGGCGAATGTTGTGCCTCTTGCGTTGGTCAAGTCTATGGGTGCTGGTAGCTCTGAAGGCCTGTCCTTGAGGGCCAGCATGAATACAGCTTCTCTTGTAGATCCACCTGACTGACACACTGGGCATGCTCTCACACATCCTGGAGATGGACCACTTCGCCCTGGTGATCCATGAGCAGATCCAATGTGAGTGGGGTCCACTTGGTGCTGGGTTCTGGTTGGGGGCAAGGGCGTTAAGCCCTGGACACTGGCCACGCCTGGCCCAGGCTCTCATGGTACACATTGCTATGTGCAGTAGGCAGGCATGCTCTCTAGTGGGGGATGGGGAGTCCGGGGTCCTCATCTTCCCACCATAGCTTTTGACACCTTGAACCTCTCTCCAGGGACCTGTCAATCCAGTCATGTCTCCTAAGGGACACACAGGGCCAAATCATGCTCCAGTGAGCCCTCATGTTGTTTGTTGAGATAGCATGGCATTGTCCTAGGCTCACAGGCTAAGACAACAGGCAGTCTCTAAGGATGCTGGGNGTTGTCTCAGAGAAACCTGTGACAGCTAGAATTCTTGGCCCTTAGGACATACCACTAGGAGATACTGATTGGTTCTGATGGGCTCCAGGGGTACTCTGAAGGGAAGCTCTAGGTGTCTGTTAAAAGGGCAGCTTGTGAGCCACACTTGTCTCTGTGTATATTAAACAGTCAGTCTGTCCTTCCTGCTCTCTGAGAGCCTTCCCAATGCCAACATCTGCAGGTGGGGATGACACTCTCAGGTCCCAGTGGGGTGAGGGGTGTTGACTTTCTTTCCTCAATCCATAAGAACTGGGAGGGCCTGATATCTGGTCCCAAGACTGGCCTGTGTGTGGGGGTGGCCCCATGTCTAACCCCTCTCCCGTCCTTGGCTCTACAGCACGAGACCAGGCCTGGTCAGGAGTGGTAGGGGGGCCCACAGGTATGTACGCCTCACCCATCCCAGCCCCTAGGAAGTGGCCCTCATGTTCAGAATCACACCTTTCCAAGGGCATCTAGGGCCCTGGACCCCCGAGGTTGGGCTGGGTGGAGGGGACTTCTGATCTTTGAACATTTCAGACACAAAACAAAAAAACATGAATTCCCACTTCAGGNGCAGTTGGAGTGACAGGACAGAGTGTTGTCACAAACATAAAACATTTCCTACCAAACCCTGCATGGGAATCAGCCAGCCTAACTGGAGTCTGCTGTCACTTGCTCCATGGGAGTCCCAGAGACAATCAAGTGGTTCCTTAGCTTCAGTGGTTCCGAAATGCAGCAGCTGAATTGTTTCCCTGTCCTTTTCTGGGGTTCTAGATAGGCCAGTGAGATGCCTGTCCCTGATGGGTCTTTCCCAAGGGGCCTCTGTCTCCAAACACTGGGTGGCCTTCTGAGCCTCCCAAGGACTGTGCCAGCAATGACTCTCCTGAGAATAGGCCTGATAGGACATGTATCTGCAGAGAGAGAGAGGGGGTCTGGCATGAAGGCCCAGCCCGCCATTGTAGAGGTGGACATGTGCCAAGGGCTGCAGGCCAAGTCATCAGCCTTGAGACTGTAAAACCAGTGAACCAGGGAAAGTCCCGGGCCAGGGACACCCCTACTCGTGGAAGCCCCTCAGGCCCTTACATGTGTGGGNAAGCCCCATCTACATCTAGATCACTCTGTGGACAGAAGTCTGGGCTCCCCATACCCTGTCAAACTGTAGGAAAACTGTTGCCATGGCCCTCTCTGCCTATAGGCCATGTGGTGCAGGGCCAGGCCCAAGGTGATAGGAAGCTCCAGTTGGAGAAACCTGTTTGCAGAGACTCAGGTGGGCTTAGCTGAATAGGCTCTGGGTGCCAGGTAGGACTCTGGACAGAAAGAGGGCCTGAGGCTTGCCCTGGCAGTGACACTGCACATGGCCTGTGGGCATGGGCTGAGAGGAGGCACCTGCCAGGTTCTGGGAAGCCTGGGTTGGTTTCTGGTTCTGTTCCAGGCAGCACCCAGCATCCTACATTAGGGCTGGTGAGAGGAACTGCTCTTTGGCTCCGCNCATGTGGCTTAGCTGGAGCAACAGTGGCTAGTACTTTGTTCCTGCTCAGAGGTGGGGAGTCTCTTGCTTCCACCAGGCCATGGCCTCAGATCAGCTCTGTATCCCATCACCTTTAATCCAGCAGCTGTTTCCTTTCCTTAGACGACAGCAATGGCATGTCCAGTGAGCTGCAGATGGTGTTTGGGGTTGTCACTGCCATTGACCTGCTAAACTTCGTGGCAGCCCGTGAGCGGAACCAGAAATAGAGCCGGGAAGTCGGGACTGGCTTCCACCCTCNCTGCTGGGGCTTTCAGAGACACCTACCAGTTTCCATGCCCAAGTCCAGCAGATGGCATGAACAGGTGGCTGTTTAGATCAGCTGCAGAGGCCCAGCCTTCCTCCTAACACTCAGCTTCCTAAATGACTCCTGAGCCTGAGCAGCTTACATGGGTATCCTCTAGTGTCACAGAAGAATTGAGGGATGTCGGCCANGGAAGATGGACACAGAGCACAACTGCAACAAGACTGAGGGTGCCAGAAAGTGTCCTCCCTAGAGAAGGCTCCAGCATGAGGATGGGCAAACCCTGGGCCCACTTTGTGCCCATCATCAGGGGCAGTGCTGTCCCCAGCATGGGAGCATGTGGGTTTTAATGAAGGTGCAGTTCCTGTGACCTGAGACCCACAGCTGTGAACTGAGTGCCTGCACAGTGGTACCACTTGGGTCATTCATGCCACCACCCCCACCCCTATCAGTCAAGCAGCTCTTCCTCACCTTCCCTTGTTTCCCCATTAAGCACTTACCCACTTTCTGTCTCAATGGGTTTCCCTGCTCTGGACACTTCCTATTAAATGGAATCACACACCCATGGCCGTGTGTCTAACTTATTTCCCTTGGTGTGAGCATCTCGTGGTTTTATGTTGTGGCCTATGTCAGAGTTTCAGTCCTTTCATGGCTGAGCAATGGTCCATTATGTGGACGGTCCTTGCTTTGTCCCATTCACCCATGCACAAGTATGTGTGTTGTTTTCAANTCTCGGCTGCTGTGAAGGTCTGTGCGCATGTCTGTTTGAATCCATTTTTCCCCTGGGTAAGTGCTTAATCCATATTCCCCTGGGATATATCCCGGATTGGGCTCACTGCAATCCTGTGTTCATTTGTTGCAGTGGGCTGCACTATTTCACATCCTCGCCTGCTCACTGCAATCCTGTGTTCATTTGTTGCAGTGCGCTGCACTATTTCACATCCTCGCCTGCTCACTGCAATCCTGTGTTCATTTGTTGCAGTGGGCTGCACTATTTCACATCCTCGCCTGTGTGTTTCTGAGCATCTTTCTCAGCATCCTTAGTTTTGCTTTTGTCTATTTCTCCTCTTCTGGTGTCCTTTCCATCGCCACATAAGGCATGAAAACCCATCTTGGCTCTAGGAGTTGTAGTCACTGCTGCATTTTTTATTCATCTATTTATTTTATATCCCAGCCACAGCCCCCNCTTCCCCTCCCANTCNCTCTCCCCTATTCNCCCCTCCTTCTCCCCTCCCCTTCCCCTCCATCCAGGAAAGGGCAGGTCTCCCCTGAGTATCAATAAAACATGGCATATCCAGTTGCAGTAAGACTAAGCACCTCCCCATGTATTACGGCTGGGCAAAGTGCCCAGTATGAGGAGTGGGGTCCCAAAAGCCAGTGAGAGAGTCAGAGACAGATAAGTCCCCGTTCCTGCTGTTAGGAGTCCCATAAGAGGACCAAGCCACACAACTGTAACGTATATGCAGAGCGCCTAGGTCAGTCTCATGCAGGCTCCCTGGTTGTTGGTTCAATCTCTGCAAGCCCCTAGGGGGAGAGTGCTAATGGGGAACTGCTGCGGTGTGTGTGGGGGGACTGTATTCCGGGGTCAGGAGGAAGCCTGGTGCAGGGGAATCTCCCAGGAGTCTATGGGGAGGACCCCAGGTTAGACTCCTAGCAATAGTGCATAAGTAGCCTGAACTGGCTGTCTCCTGTGACCAGACTGGTGCCTGGCCCAATTGTCTCAGAGAGGAATCATCCAGCAACTGATGGAGGCAGATGCAGAGACCCACAGCAAAACATTACNCNGGGTTCAGGAATCCTGCAGAGGAGGAGGAGAAAGGATTGTAGGAGCCAGAGGGGTCAAGGACACCACGGGAAGGCTCACACTGCTTCATTTTAAGAAGAGAGATGGGCTATGCACAGTGACACACACCTACAATCCCAGACTCAGGAGGCTGAGGCAGGGCTGCCACAAGTTTTGAGGCTAACTTGAGCCACATGGCTAGACTTCTTTCAAATATATACATAAACATTTTTAAAAGTACCCAGGTCAAGCTGGGCAGTGGTGGCGCACACCTTTAATCCCAGCACTCAGGAGGCAGAGGCAGGCAGATCTCTGTGAGTTTGAGGCCAGCCTGGTCTACAGAGTGATTTCCAGAGCAGGCTCCAAAGCTACACAGAGAAACTGTCTCAAAAAGCCAAAAGCAAAACAAAACAAAACAAAAAAACCCAGGCCAGCGTGATGGTTCAGTAAGTGAAGGCACTTGCTGAGTTCCATTCCTGGAATCCATATGGCAGAAGAGAAGTGACTCCCAAAAAGTTTTCCTCTGANTGCCACAAAAGGGGGTGGGGGATAAAAGTTCATCCTCAGAGGAAGGTAAGCTGTGTTGGAGTTGAGAGTTGGCAGGGAGTGAGCACACTGGCATGTGAAAGATGGAGTGTGGAAGGGGAAATTGGAAACCAGGTATATGGAGATGAAGAGGGCATGCACAGACACCAGGCCCACAGTGACCAGGCCAGCTGGAGATCGGAAGGGTGCACCACAGTAGCAGAACACTAGCCACTACCAGGTGTGGGAGTCAGCTGCTGCACACAGCCAGCCCTGCAGGAACAGGAGTACATGCAGGCTTCACACAGGTCCCAGNCATATGTGCCTGGGTCTAATGGCTTAAGGGGTGACCTGGTCTCAGGATCTAGCTGGCCAGCTCCATGTCCTGGGTCTCCATTTCCTATGTCCTCATTCCAGTCCTGCCAAAGGCAAGGAAGAAACTAAAAGCCACTACTGCCATTAAAACTGTCCTTTACAGGGACTGAAGATATAGCTCAGTGGTTAAGAGCACTGGTTCCTCTTCAGGACCATTACCAGCAGCTACATGGTACATAGAACCATTTGGAACACCACAGTTCCAGGGGATTCAAGGCCCTCTTCTGGCCTCCATGGGCATCAGGTCATACATGCAGGCAAAACACCCATACACATAAAATAATTAAAAACTGTCCAAGTATGATGGGATGAAAGGATTCCCAATTTATAATTAACACCATTGCTGTTTTTACAANTCTTGGGTTCAAAAAACAGAACACAGCATGGCATCACTGGCATACGTAATACTCACCAGAAGATCCCTTGAGCTCAGGCCACACTGGCCTTCCAGAACATTGAAGGCCAGGCAGGAAGAGACTGGGAGGGGGGAAGAGTATAACAAGGCCCTTAGCACAACTGACTCCATGATGGAAGTACCATTTAGGCTGTAAAACTCCACATGTAGCAGCACCACCTGCCAAAATGAAAACAAAGACCTAATCCATCAAAGTCCGTCGTTCTGAGGAAGTCTATAAATGTACTAACCTTGCTTTTGGGCTTCTACAGTTCCACTTCTGGCTAACTGTTCTGGTTAACTGAAGCATGTCATGGTTTTTGTGTTTAAAAGCTCACCNTGAGAAAGGCTCAGGGCTACACTGGGATCTCAAGCACCCAGTGTAGTACCAGGCCAGCTAATAAACTTTCTGCTGGCTTAAGCCCATGTCCGAGCAGCAGTCTTCTCTGGTGATGCCCCATGAGAGGGCCCTCTGCATACTGTTGGCCCATGGAGGTCTCCTCAGGCAGATGTACTCAGATACCACAGCTGGAGNGGTCTTTAGGTCTGTTTCTGTTTTGGAGACAGACTATGTCACCCAGGCTGTCTTTGGACTTGCAATCCTCCTGCCTCAGCATCCTAAGATTATCAGCACAATCTACCATACTTGGCAACATTTGGGTCTGAAAAATGGAAGGGGAGCATAGGATCCAGTGAAGGTTGAAGATCTAATCATACAAGGACAAAAAACAAAAAACAAAACAAAAAAAACTATGTACTAAGGCTTCCTCTTTGAGTCCACAGAAAGGCTTGTGAGCTAAACATTGTATAAATGAACAAAATGCAAAAACCCCAAGCTTTTAATCCAAATATATCACCTATCTGCAGTTATTTTGCTAGGCCCCTGTTAATCCACCTGTCTCTGTCTAAATAGGTATGTTTAATCTTGTTAGCCACAAACATCATTTTAGAGCCTGATAAACCAAATCTATAAACTAAATTCTCCCGTCTCACCCTTTTGAGAGCCTGGTGTTGGTGACCTGAAGTCATCTGTCCACCTTGGACAGCAGAGCTCAACAATGACACACCTCCACCTTCTGAAAGTCAAATACTTCCCAAGATACTGGCCACCCAGAGTCCCAATTTTAGATGTTATTTTGTCTTTTTANACAAGATCTCTCCTATCTCAGACTTATGATGCAGCTCAATTTGAGCTTTAACTTCTGATTTTCTGACCTTCTACTCCCAATTGCCAGGATTATGAGGGTGTCTGTCCGTGCCACATTTATGGGGTGCTGGGCATTGAACTCAGGGCTCTGTTCATGCCAGGCAGGTGCTCTACCGACTCCATCCCCAGCCCTTAGACACACTTCTGAAGAAAAAACCCTTTGGTCCATGGCTCCAAGCACAAGCTGTNTACCTACAATACCTAGACAATTTCCTGTGCACCTTGGATGCACCCAGGATCTGCCTCACAGGGGTTTTTCCAGTGTGGACCAGCAAAGGTCACCGCACCCATAAGTCATTCTTTTCTTGTTACGTCAAAGTAATTCAACTTATGAAAAATAACTATGAAAAGTGTTTTGTAATTTTTTCCTGAAAAATGACTAACCAAAGCCCAGACCCTTGAAGGTGTGAATGAGGCTAAAGAGTTGGTGCAGTGCTAGCTTGTCCCTAGGAACTTGGTTGTCACTGCAAGATGTGTGACAATTGGAAAAATCTNACTTATCGTGAAAAAGCAGCTTGGTGGCACAAGCTTTACAGAATCAATCATCCACAAGGCAGGTTTTTGTTTTTAATTTTTTTCTTTGATAAATCAATTGCTTCACAAAAATCCTTTTAAAGACAACAATCCAAGAAAACATATTGTTACAGTATTCACATTTTAAAGATTGTCAGTTTCAAAGACCAAACTTAACCGAAAAAGGCAGACTGCTGCTACCTGCAGGAGAAGCCTTCAGGATGGGTATTCCCTGCCAGCCTGAGGGAGCTATGCAGAGGGGAGCATGTCTCCGACTGCTCCAACAGGTGCACTGGCCACTCAGCAGGCTACACAGTGGCCCATCAGCCTTAGCCAGAAGGGTCACAGTGCATATTGCATATACACTTTTCTATTTGACAATCTGGACTCAAAAAGGAGAAAACTGAGCCCACCAGATGGGTGGTCAGCCAGTCTAGATTTCTGCTAGGCANCCAAACAGCAGGAATGACACAGGTTGACTGTAGGTCTCAGAACACATTCAAAAGGCTCCAATGTTAGGGAGGACTTTACCAGGAACGAANGCTGGAACCTGACCATTTAAACAAAGCTCAAAGGAGATGTACTTTCAGATTTTCTCCACAGGCCAAGGAAAGAAGAGCAGTTTTGCTTGGGTTTTTGAGACAGGGTTTCACTATGCACCAGAGACTGATCCCAACCTTGCAGCAATCCTCCTGCTTCAGCTTCCTAAGTGCTTAGATTCCAGGCACATGCCACAATGCCCAGAGAGCAGGTGTCTTCAAGTGCAACTGACAGACAACAAATATGCTGGGCAGTAATTTTATGAACCAGAACGGCTTGCCTCATGGGAGTTACTTAAAAGCATCTAAGTATGCATGGGAGGGGGACGGAAACTCAGGTATGACCCTGTGCCAGCTCCTTTACCATCTTTTTTTTTAGACAGGGTCAGGTTATGTAGCCCAGGCTTACCTCCTGTCTCCAGTTCCTGAGCAGGAGCATTGGATTACAGGAGTGTTCCACTGTGCCCAGGTTCTCTTATGATTTTCATGCTATCCCTCTGAATTTAGCAGGTGAGAATTTGGGGCTTAGGAAAGCCAATTTCAACTGGAAAGGACATGCGGCATCATGGTGTTCAAATCCCACGTGGAGCGGCCACCAGCTGGCACACAAACGGGACAGCAGGGATATGCTTCCTCTGGGGAGAGTGGCAGACCTCTGCGGGCGCTCACAGGGCAATGCATTTCTGCTCTAAACCCAACGCGGCCAGTGTTTCAGGCTTTTATATACCTGACTTAAAACATTANAACAATTTGTAAATAAGTAATAGAAAGGCTGCTTAAAATAGTATTCTCTCCTCAGAAGAGTTGCTGGCAAGTTTTTTGGTTTTGTTTATTTTATTTTGTTGTTTTGTTTTTTGCAGTGCAGGCTCCTTAAATGGTTTGAAAGGAGAACCTGTTTTTCTTGTTTACTACTTGGCTGTCCAGGTGTGCTCCATGACTGAACGGAACCAAGACATTTANGGGAGAAGNGTGGTGAACTGTTGCAGAAAAAANGTTGTGAATTAGCTAACGATGTCCCTCTAGGTAACCTTGGTCCATAACCAATCACCACCCTTGGGTCCCAAGGCATGGCACCCTTGACAACCGCATAGCTGTCCATCAGCAGGTGGGTCNAGGTACCATCTGTGATGATACAGCTGCTCAACATGAAGCAGGGAACTTGTCTTCAGAGAAAAAGCCTTCCAAGTAAACCAAAAGCAANCCCCCCNAACCTCAGTCTACAGTCTGCTCTGTCATGACACCAGGAAATGAAGTCCCCAAACTGTCTTAAATCNTGAGTGGTAACTGAAAGGGGAGGACCCTGGAAATGGAAGCAGCAACATGCAACAAGAGTGTATGACAGCCAGAGAGCCATGGACNCCTGTGAGCTAACAGTGTGTCCATTAAAACAATACNTCCACGGTTCTAACTTCCAGATGTCTGCCCATTATGTAAGACAGTTTGGGTGTTTGATGTTTACCCCAGCTCTGAGCCAGTGGGGTAGGGCACATTTTATATTAGTTTATAATAAACATTCTATGTATAACATGTTCTAAAAAAAAAAAAGACTAAAATTACCACCCAGTTACATGGCTAGACAGCCATGTAACTGCAGTCAGGTTTGAATTAGGCTGGACTAGGCATGGCAGAGAGCTATGGCACACTAAGGGCACTGCATGGCGGCAGCCCTCACTCATCATACATCCTACTGAGTACATTCTGTAAGATGCCTAGAGCAAGTGTAAAATGCAATCTGAGTGTCACATATGAACACAAAACTGGAGATATCAAAAGTTCACTTGACAGTTGTTTACTGTTAGCAGTTATGGTGAGCCTCCTCCCCCCAAGGGGAGGAGAAGACCACGCATGGGCGGCTGCCTTTCAGAACATCCCAAATCGAAAGACAAGCATGTGCTGTTCCTTCTCTAGAAATTTATCTTCAATATAGTCATAATCCAATTAATAACTGATTTATAAAAATAGCTTTTTATCCAATAATCCCAGCAAGGTAAAAATAGGAGTTTCTTTTTCTATATAGCAAATGAAACAGGCAAACGCTGCCCAAAGAGAACTGCAGTGTGTTGCAGGCATTCACAGCCCCCCAGGGCCAGTGTCCTCTTGCCCTGCAGCCCAAGTGCAGATTATCTTTCAGACCTGTGGGCAACACAAGCAGCAGCCCCTAGACCTGCTGTAAACCACACAACTCAATTGCAACTGCATAATTCTTAGAAAACGGCAGCACTGTTCCTTAATCTGGTCAGGGACTCAGGGGCAGGGGCCACTCCTCACGTTTCTGGCATTAAAAACCCACACACGCACATCTGAAGGAAGTTGCTGCACCAGCAAAGACATCTTGAAGCTTGCTGTGAAATACAAAAGTGCACTCTTCTATATCTACATATAAAACATATTACAAAGAAAACTGTGTAAAATGTTTGCTGTGCAAACAATAAAGAGTCATGTGCTCCAGCACCGCACTGGCCCTGTTGGCNCCAGTCCTACTGCAGGGAGTCGCTGTTCTCCAGCACCAGCCCGCTGATGTGTGTGGGTGCCAGGGCACCTCCATCATCTTCTGTGCTGTCCACCGACTCATCTTCACTCTGCCCCGCCATCATGACCTGCTGTACAGCCAAGGTAGCCCCGTCTGAGGACAGGGACTGAAGGCTGTCCACGTTCATGTTTACAGGTGTGGTGATGGTCACAACGGCCCCTGAAGCAGAGCACAACAGTGTCACTGTCTTCACTAGTACTCAGAGAAAAGCACTTTATGCACAGGCAGGTACTGCTTCTTTGTTCAGTCTACATTTAAGACACCTGTGTGTGTATCAGTCACCGCACCAAAGGAGGGTACAAAATCCTCAAATACTACTTCTCAGAAGGTGAAGTCTCTAATGTCTAAGATATTATAATGTCAAATCACACTGTGCAGAATCAACATTATGCAAAGGAAGGGCAGTGATGTGGCAACAAGAGTAATGGAAACAACTGAGCACAAAATGGATGGGANAGGACGTGAGTGCCAGAGACACTTACTGACTTCCAACACGGGCAACTGAAGGCTTGGGAAGAGGTGGGGGTGGGGCTGGGGGGATGTGGCTCAGTGGTAGAGTGGCATGTGTAAGGCTAGGGGTTCCACGTGCAGCACTCTAAAGAATTGAAAACTCCATGATGGTGCTCCTGCCGACTGAAAAGGGCAAGGGAACTACTTCTGCAGTGTTATCGATGACTGCAGACTCACAGTTGGGAAAGAGGGACAGAGAAGGCTTCTGTGACAACCCTTACCTCCACCCTCTCACCATAG
>LZPO01087177.1:536745-548281 GCA_001675575.1 Neotoma lepida | reverse complement strand
ATTATAAACTGTTTGGCCTATTGCTCAAGCTTATTACTAACTAGCTCTTATGCTTAAATTAACCTATAATTCTTGTTTTTATTTAGCCCTGAGGCTTGGTACCTTTTCTCAGTCCANTATTTTTAATCTACTTCTTCTGTGTCTNGCNGATGACTCTTGTCTCTGCCTTTTCTCTTCCCAGCCTCCTCCTAGTCTGGTCACCCTGCCTACACTTCCTGCCTGGCTACTGGCCAATCAGTGTTTTATTAAACCAATAGAACTGACAAATCCTTACAGTGCGCAAGAGCATTATCCCACAGCACATGAGCCTGGGGGACATTTCATAAACCAAACAGAGTGCATTTCCCAGCACTCCTGGACAGGTTGGTCCTATGGCCTCTGCCCTAACTTGAACATAGGGTCTGGTGGAAGGATGGTNGGCTAAGTGGCCCGTTCTCCCTCTGCTCTTAGAAAGCCAGGGCTGGATGGAGACCCAGCTGGCCTCCTCACTCAGCCTGGACAGAGCAATGGTCATGTCACCTCCAGCCTGTTTCCATGGTTAGAGGCACTTACTCAACCCCATACTGCTGACAGGAGCTGTTATGGCTGGTTCCCTGTGAGGTTTCCTTTGTAACAGGTGCTGGCTGTCATCTATGGGGTCACTGAGTTAGTTCCTTAGTGCAGACAAGCCCCTGAGAAAGAAAAAGTAACAGCTTTATCCCTTTGTGATAGGAGGGAGCCTAAGGCTAAATGGAACACTAGCTTAGGTGTTTTATAGGGCCCTGGGCCCTCCCTTCCCCCATTAGTCCTTTTTAGATACCTTCCTCTGTACCTTGCTGCCTTTCCTCCCCACAGTGTCTTCTGGGTTCAAGAAGCTACTATAGGGAGTACCTCTCCTTCACCTTCATGGCNNCCTGTGTATGTCAGCATCCCACTTCAGGGATGGAAATTCTCNTCTGGGTCATTGCATCTGCTCTCATTCATAGTGAGCAGATGCCAAGTTAAAACAGATGAGACCCGAGGGCATTGCTGCCCACAGGAAGGGTCAGCAGGCCTCAGAACTGGCTTCCTCCGGNAAGTTAGTCGGATTCCCAGGCCCTGACTCCTTCCCATGACTTGCTCTGTCTCTGAGAGAAGAACTCCTACTTGCTTCAAGATAGCTCACAAACTTCCCAGGATGGCCTGACTTCTTCCTCATCTCCAGGAAGGCAACAGAGGGAGGAAGGCAGGGACAGAGGGAGGAGGGCACAGAACAAGAGACAGACTCGTGACCAATGTGCTGGTACCCCCATTTCAACAGCAAGGCCAGGAGGATACTGGGACTCTAGGAAACTCCCCGAATCACAACCACAGTGTGCACAGGGTTTCTTTTGATGAGACCCCTTGTCAGGCTCTGTGCTAGAGTCCCCATCAGGATGCTGATTTCAAGGGTTGTGTGATACTGGGCAAGATGCTTAGCTTTTCAGTGTCTCAGTTTTCCTGTGTATAAGGAAGGTTGATAATAGTAACTACTGCTGAGTGTGGCTGTGAGAACTGAGGGTGCACTTGGAGCGCATGCAGAAAAACACCTTTCAGATGCTNGCATCACCAGACACACTTACAGACCAAGTGTTCCCATGCTTACTGTTGTTCTGCAGTGTCCCAGTCAGTAGAGGTACCAAGCACTTGCTATTAGTTCCATACTCAGAGACCTGGTGTAAACACAGCACTCAAAGACCTGGTGTGACATGTGAATATGCATGAGGGGCCACCAAAGAACCACTGTGAAAGGGTTGCGTCCCACCCTCCACCCCGTGTGATGCTGCTCGCATGGGGTGGAGCCCTTGGGAGGGAGAGCTGTATGGGAGGTCTGTAGGTTATTGGGGTGTGTNCTTGAAAGCAGCTGTAGGAACCCAGCCCCTTCCTCTTTCTTTGGCTTCTTCAGTGATGAAGTGAGCATCTGTGCTAGGCCATAGGCTCCTGCCTTGATGTGCTGCCGCCTCAGAGGCAATGACACTGGGTCTCCCAACCTGAGACTGGAACCATCTGAATGGAGACAAAGCAAACCATCTCTCTGTAACTTAATTATCTCAGGTAGTTAGAGCGGCAGGAAGCTGCCCAGCACACATAACCTTCTCACCTACCTGGTCACATTTTCGTGTAGCAGTCCCTCCAGCAGGCCTGTAGGTTTCTTCCTGTGACCTATTCAATATTTGCATNTCCTTAGTACACCATCAGACAGCAGACAATTGCCAGGTCCTGGTGTTTGGGGAATAAAGAAGTCAGGCGGCCAGCATCACACCAAGGCCCAGAGATGTGCATCCTAACCAGGTCACCCGATGCCACGTTAGCTCAGCTCTCTTTGCTGAAAGCTTTTTCCTCTGCCCACTCAAGGTGACAAGTGTCACAGCTGGAAGAGAGCTGAGTTGTCAGTGTTGCCATCAATAATGCAACAGCGTCTGGCTCTTCGCTGGGCCTCTCATCTCCATGGCACTGGGCAAATAGCTGGTGCTCTGGCTGAGTCTCAAACTTGTCCTCAGAGTCAGAAGGACAGAGAGTGGAGAGCGGCCCCCAGCTGAGCCCAGTAGATCAGTCCTTGAGATCACAACCAATGTGTGCGTGCCTCAGTGTGTGCCTGTTGTGTACACATGTTTGTACCTGTGTGCACATGTGTGTCTCTGCATGCATNTCCCTGTGTGGGCATGTCTGCATGTGTGTGCACATGTGTAACTTTGCATGTATCCCTGTATATGTATGCCTGTGCCTTTGTATGTGGGCCCCTGTGTAGTCATGTGTGTGCATGTGTGTGTATAAATATGTGTGCATATCTGTGTGCCTACGTAGGCATGATTGCATATGTATGTGTTCATGTGTATGTGTGTCTCTGTATGTATATGCATATATGCAGGCACATGTGTGTCTGTGTGTGCATGAATGCATATGCATGCAAATGCATGTGTGTCCATTTGTGTGCACATATATGTGTGATATGTATAGTGTTTACCCATGCGTGTACACTTGTATGCCTGTGTGTGTATTGAAAATATTTCACACATTTATAGTTTCTCAAGCAGGGCATGGTGATCATCTATAATCCCAGAACTCAGAAGGTTGAGGCAGAGGATTGCTGCAAGTTGGAGACCAGATTTGACTTCATAGTTAATTCTAAGTCAGCCTGAGTCACAGAGTGAGAGCTTGTGTCAACTCTTTCCCTGTCCTTAATTTTTAAAATCCCCAGCTCATGAAAGACCAAACCCAAATGACTCTCCCCTCTGCAGCAGATCCTCTTCAAGGTCTTGCTCATCTTCCTGGAGCCAAGAGCACCTGCTGGTCCCTGAACAGATAAGCAGGGTCAAATTTAAGAAGAGGAACAAGCTCTAGAAGGCAGGGCTGCCATAGTAACCAACCAAAGCTCCCTGCTCCCAGTCCAACCCAGGGTCAACCCTGTTCCAAGAGTACCCTGTTCCCAGGGCCCTCCCACACGCACTGTCAGCCTGGGAATCGGAGCCAATGGCTGAAGGGAGAACTCATTAGAACAACTGTCCCCTGTTCAGACAGCCAATCTGCCCCCACACTTCCATGCATTGCATTCACTGTCTGCCCCCAGGCCCACCCCTGCCACATTCCCAGGCTGGTGGGCTGACCTGCTGGTTGTCAAGGTCACAGAGTCCTGATGGGTCATGAGAATGGCTCTTGGAAAGGGGAGGAGGTGCAGAGGAGTGAGCAAAGTCCCCTGTGACCAGCAGCTTAGCAACTGGAGTGTCCAGTTCTCTGAAGTGCTTTGACAGCAGGCTGGGGGCTTCTTCGCATTCATTCTGTGAGCTGAGATCCTGGCTCCTGCTTCCCTGTCAGCTGCTGCCCACACAGGCAAACAGGACCAGTTGCTCTTTGTTCTGGACCCCGACTCCTGGGTGAGGTTTTGAGTCCTGGGAAATGCCTGAGAGAATAGTAATGGAGAAATGCTGTCACTCTCCCTGCCAGGCCCTGGCTGGGTGTACATAATTGTGGTGGTTTGAATAAAAATGGCCCCCNTAGGCCCATAGGGAGTGACACTGTTAGGAGGTGTGGCCTTGTTGGAGTAGATGTGGCCTTGTTGGAGAAAATATGTCACTGGAGGGTGGGATTTGAGGTTTCAGAAGCTCAAGCCAGGCCCAGTGTCACTCTCTCTTCCTGCTGCCTGTGGATCTAGATGTAGAACTCTCAGCTACCTCTCCAGCACCATGTCTGCCTGCACGCTGCCATGCTTCCCGCCATGATGACAATGGACTAAGCCTCTGAAACTGTAAGCCAGCCCCAATTAAATGCTTTCCTTTATAAGAGTTGCCATGTCATGGTGTCTCTTCACAGCAATAGAAACCCTAAGACAATGTTGCTATGGGAAGTGCCCAGGTTTGCTGCCTTCTAGGGAACAGAGGAACCAGGGAGTACCTGAAAGGGCTGGGCCTTATTCTTGTGACCTGGAGCACAACAGAGAAGCCTGAGGCAGCCAGCTTTCTTCTGAACAGCAGGTTAGACATCGCAGCCTGAGTCTCCGAGGTCAGGCAGGCCTAGTGCATGTGAGCCAGGTTAACACGCAGCAGACCCTGCTGAAGCCTTGGCTCCCTGGTGTGGTTCCCTCCTATCTGAAGACTAGCTGTGTGCTTGACAGGACAGCACGGTGGTAGGAAAAAGCTGTCCTGGTGTCATTTNGGTTGCTGTGATAAAATATCCTGGCCNAAAGCAGCTTAAGGCAGAACGGGGGTTGTGGGCTCACAATTTCAGGTGATTGTCCATCATCAATGACAGAAGCTTCCAGCGGCTACTGACATCAACTCTGCAGTCAATAGCAGGCATGGTCACTCGTTTTCCCGTTGTTTGTGCTCAGCCTGCCTTCTCCACTCTGACACAGTGCAGGACTGTGTAGGAATGGTGGCGCCCACAGTGGTCTGGGCCCTCCCACATCAATTAATAATCAAGACAGTTCCCCACAGACATGCCCACAGGCCGATCTGGTCTAGACAGTTCCTTGATTAAGGCTCTCCTCCCAGTGATTGTAGATTGTGTCAGCTTGGCCACTGAAGCTAACCAGCACAGAGGGCTTCCTTCNGCCAGTCAGCCCCAGCCAGAGGCAGCACAGGCTCCGCCCCCCCGGGGGGGGGCTCACTGGCCAGCTGACTTAGCCTGCTTGGCAAACTCCAAGCCAATGAAACACCCTGTCTCTCCCCATCAAAGAAAAGCAAACGAAGCCTGAGGACATCCAAAGTTGTCCTTTGGTTTCCCATACATACACATACATATACAAGTACACATATATGAACATGAACAACCCCCCCTCTGTTTTTTTGAGACAGGGTTTTACAGCTCTGGCTGTCCTGGAACTCACTATGTAGACCACTCTAGTCTCGAACTCAGAGATCCACTGCCTTCTGCCTTCCAAGTGCTGGGATTAAAGGTGTGTGCCACCACACCNAGCCCAGTGTATATTATTTAACAACCATGAACTGTTCCGTGGTGGGAACCTACCATGGTTCATGTGACTCCCCCAGCAACAGGCTCTTTGGGGACCTCCAGCTTTTCACTGTTATAAACAGTAGCTTCAGTAGATATGANTTGCTCATGCTTTTAAGTCCTTGTGCAGATGTNATGTAAGGCTGGATTTTTAATTTGGAACTGCAAAGATAATACAAATATAAAATTGTACAGACACCATCAAATTATGCTGGTGGGAGGATATACCAGTAGATTTTTGGGAATCGGCTCAGGCCNCCATACTTGTACAGCAAGCATTGGCTGACTGAGCCATCTCCCCAGTCCTGGTTTGCTTCTACTTCTGTACTCGGAACTTCTGTATTCTGTCCACTAGACATTTTCTATAGCAATATCTTCATCCTCGCCATCTTGCTTATTTTTAGATTTTATACTGTCCTGGTGGTAAATTGTTTTGATTCTCCAGAAAAAAGAATCACCTTCCGTTTCCTTTAGAACATTGAGGTCTTTTTTGTTCTGCCCNTTTACATGTAGGTCCATCCATCAGGACTATTTTCTATCTACTGAAAGCACAGTATCTGACTACAGTCTTTCCTGGAGAGATTGTCAAGATGTCCATTACTGAATTACCAGGGTGATTCTACCTCTTCTCTGTTGACTTGGAATTCAAATTCCATCACACATTCAGTCAACGACATGTTCCTTGCCTGTCTTGACACAGANTCACTGCTCTGTTTGTCTAACGTGGGTTATGAATCTATGGTCTTCCAAGTTATTTCTTTTTCTTGTGTAGTAATTTTATTGAGAAATAATCCACACACTGTANTGTTCACTAATCNAGTACGTACAACTCAATGAGTTTAGAGAATCCACAGACCCCCATACAACAACCAACACAGTCTTAGAATATTTTACACCTTACAAAGAACCCTTGTGTCCATAGCTATCCCTCTCCACTTCTTCCCAAGCTCCCCAGTCCTAGGTGGTCACTCTTTTCCTTTGTGTCTGTGGGATCTCTGTTCTGGACCTTCTCTGTCAATTGAATCCTAGAGAATGCGGTGTTTTAACCTGGCACCTTGCACTTTGGTAACATGTCCAAGGTCCCCCGTGCCTTGCATCAATTAGTATTTCATTACTGCTTACCTTGTTTACTGTATTTCTTCTCATTTTCAAGTAGCATTCCACATATAGATATAGATCTTTCTGTCTACCCATTCAGTTGACAGGTCTTTGGTCGCTTCCGGTGTCGGAATGTTAGATGTATCTATGTGCAAGTAGAATGGCCCAGTTATAAGATAACTCCATATTAATCTTCAGAGGACCTACCAAACTACTTCTCTATTTTGCACCCCTCCCATGACTGCATGAGGGTTCCCACTCCACACCCTCACCAGCATTTGATGCTTTTTTTTTAATCCATAGCCATCCTCATGGAGGTGAGGCTTAGGGCTGAGAATGTTCATGATGTCAAGCATCTTTTCACATGCTGCATGAGTCGATGAGGAGAGTTCACTGGTAAATGCATTATGGCACCATGGTGGGACAGGCTTGAAGTAGAAATAAGCTTTCCCTGGNGGCTCTCCTATCTGCTTCATTGTGACAGCTTTGATGTGTCATTGAAACTTATTTAGTAGCAGGACTAGTTTTGTCTTTACTCCAGAGTACACTCCAGAGTCTAACTGTAATCATTGCTTCAAACCAGTCCATTCCTTTCTATTTCCCATTGATTCCTCTTCCCCATACTGATAGGAACAGGACCCAAGGGACTGGGCAGATGGCTCAGTCAGTAAAGTGCTTGCTGTGCCAGCATGGGGACCCGAGATAGCTTCCCCAGAACCCACCTAAAAGCCAGGTGTGGTGACACATGGCTGTAAGTGCTGGGAGGTGGAGACAGGTGGACACAAAAGAAGATAAAGGACCGCCAAAAATGCATGCACAGTTATTAGCATAGAACTTACTTTTAGAGAATAGCACCTTCTTTTTATGTCTGGTGTGTATCTAAATATGTGCTATGAACCACCTTAAATGACTCACCTGAGTTCACTTGGCTGAACAAAGTTAATGATCTTATGAAAGAATACAAGACATTAAAATGCAAAAACAGAGAACAATTTTAATTTGATGGTGATTCATTCCCAAGAACCCAGTAACTTGGGCAAGACACTGCATCTAAATTATGATCTCTGGGGAGCGGGGCCGGGGGAGGGGGAGCAGAGGTCAATACCAGGTATCTTTGTCAATAGTGCTCTATCTCATTTTTTAAAGATATATTTTATTTGTGTGTGTGTGTGTGTGTGCCGTGTGTTTGTGTTTATATGCCACATATGTGCAAATATTCTCAGAGGCCAGAAAAGGGCATTGGATGCCCTGATGCTGTAGTTACAGCATGGATATTGGGGAACTGAATTCAGGTCGTCTGGAAGAGCAGGGTTAGGCTCCTCTTTACCAAGGAGCCATCTCTCTAGCCCTCACCTTATTTTTTGAGACAGTCTCTAACTGAACCTAGAACTTACTGATTTGGCTTGGCTGTCTGGCCAGTGAGCCCCAGGAATCTGCCTGCCTCTGCCTCTCTGATCCTGGGTTTACTGATGCACACCATCCTCCGGTTTTTATTATTCAGGTCCCCATGCTTGTGCAGCAGGCACTTAATGGGTTGAGCCAACACACACACACGCACACACACACACACATACACACACACATCTGTGCCCTGGACAAGGAGCTTGCCCTGAGTTCTGAGAGTACCCATTATGGAGGACTTGGCAAAGTCTCAGGCGATGTCTTCCCAGAACTTTAATGAAGGTTTTTTCCTTGCTGGTGGAAGGAGATTCCCCAGGCTACTTGGTACCCAGGCACCTTGTGAACATAATGATGGATCTCTACTGCCTTGGATTGCTGAGTTTGGCAAATCTCTTCATCGCAGAAAAAGTTGCTAAGCATCTCACCCAGCTGTGACTTTTTTTTTCCTGAAGCAGTACGCTGGGACATTATTCATCTCTNAGAAAGGGGCTATTAAAGCATCCCACAAGACGGTAAATTACACGAAGCAGGTGTCCGCAAGAGAGGACTAAACATTCCATGGCCAAATATGATGATCTGGTACCAACCCAGCTTCTGGAAAGCCTAATTTAGTTCTTGTTTCTCAATTAAAATGGGGCTTGAGGCAAACATGTTATTGTAGGGCCTGGCCTAATGAGCCAACACAGGATCTTAGGTGAACGTCATCTGCTGTGCTTGCCTCCAGTGGGAGTAGCTAAGTATTGGGTTCTTCATACACCCTTAACTATGGCAGNGTTTCCTTACTATATTTTAAGGTGTAGGAACACAGACACCAAGAGAGGCTGGGAAGAATCCCAAGGTCACATGGTAGAATGGTTTTGCTGAATAAACCAGAGTTAAGGGCTGGTGAGATGGCTCAATCAGTTAAGTGCTTGCCATGGACGTTCCTGAGCTCCATACTCAGCAGCCAAATAAAAAGGCAGGTGTGGTGGTGCATGCCTGTAACTCAAGCATGCAGAGGGGAAGACAGAAGCATCCCTGCGCCCCAAAGGCACATGCCCTATGGCAACAGAGGAAGATAAAAAATATCCCTCATGTCACCTGACCAAAGGAGCCCTGTCTGGCTTTGAACACTAACCTGAGTTGTTCCAGCATTTGTGCTTTTGCGAACTTAAGGGATGTACAGGTGTATTTAGAGGAAAAGTAACCTCCCGAAATTCTTGACTATAAACCCACACATCCTGATTTCTGGGCATCCCAGTTTGAGCAGTTTTATGTTGGAAATGAAGATACGCCCCTTGGGAGAGCAAACTTGAAGCAGTTAAGAGCCACTAAATCTTGGGTGTTGAAGAATTGGCTCGGTGGTTAAGAGCACTTGCTGTTCTTGCAGAGAGCNAGGTTCAGTTCCCAGCACACACATGGAGGACAACCCACTGTAACTCCAGTTCTAGAGTATCTGATGCCCTGTTCTGGCCTCTGTGGGTACTGCATGCATGTGGTGTATAGACATACATGCAGGCAAAGCATTCACGCATATAAAATAAAAATAAACAAAACCTTTTTAAAAAATGGATTCTCATGCCTTAAGACCCTAGAAAAGGGGATGAGATTTTGCTTGCTGTCAAGCCCAATGACTTGAGTTCCACCTGGGACCCACATGGTGGAAACAGAGACTTCTACAAGTTTTCCTCTGACTTCTACACACACACTGTAGTACACAGCCATGTACATTTGTGTGTGCATACACAAATAATTAATTAACTAGTTAATGCAATAAACATTTTAAAGACCCCTAAGAATGTATCATCCCAGACTAATTTAAGAAATGTCATGCTTAGCTCTTTCCTGTAGAGAACTGTGTCTGTTAAAATACTGAGTGAACCATGACTTTTACATAGTGAGGCCTGCACACTCTGCACCCTCTTGTTTATGGCTATGAACTAATTCTAAAGAGTCTTAGGTCATCTGAGGAAGCAAGTCTAGCATACAATAAACAAATGTGTGTAATGCTAATCAGCAAATTGATAATGAGTTGTTGCTATCTGCAAATATAAGCTGGGGCTCAGCTTTGANAATACATCCATAGGCTGCAGGTAACAGTGTGGATGCCCAGCGGTACCCTAGCCTTGAAATTAAAGGTTGTGCCCAAGTTCCTTGCTCACTATGTCTTAGGTTTTTGGATTCTTTCCTTGGCAGACTTTCAAGGCCATAGTCTTGGAGATGCAGTGTGTGTGTGTGTGTGTGTGTGTGTGTTGCATAGATATGTGTAGATACTCATGCATGTGTGTGCACATACATGGAGAAGCAAGAGGACATCAATCTTTATTTATATTTATTTTGCTATTTTAAGACAGGATCTCTTATTAGCTTGGGGCTTGTCAATTAAGCTAGGACGGCTAGCCAGCTAGCATCAGAGATCCATGTGTCTTCACCTTCCCAGAGCTAACACTATAAGTGTGCAATACCACACCCAACTTTTATGCGAGTTCTGATGGAACCCAGGTCTGTGAGGGGTTGGGGAGGAAGCACTTACTGTCTGAGCCATCTTCCCGGCCTGAGGTACAGGACCCTTTAAATTATTCCAGCTGTGCAGCTCAGCTCAAGCAGGAAGCATTCCATCTTCCCTTGGAACAATTGATGCTCACAGATCAAAGCACAAGGTGGAAAAGGCTTTTTTAGTCAGCTTTAAGTATCAACTTGACTTAGCTTAGAGCCACCTGTGAAGGGGAGTCTNAAATTAGTGCTCAACTCAGATTGCCGTGTGGGCATCTGTTAGAATGTTAATTGATNTAGGTGGGTCCAGCCCACTGTAGGCGGCACCATTCCCTAGAGAGATGGTCCAGACCTGCGTAAGAAAGCAGGAGCCTCTGAGTAAACCAGCTAAGTGGTGTTCTTCCATGGCTTCTGCTCCAAGTTCCTGCTGAATTCCTGTTCTGACTTCCATCAATGATGGACTGGGACCTGGAAATAGAAGGCAGATAAACCCTTTCCTTCCTAAGTTGCTTCGACCCATGGCGTTCGTCATAGCAGCAGAAGGGAAATTAGAACAAGCTACAGNGCAGACGCTCCATTACCAGCGAGCAGCAGGCCTTGCTGCCTCCCTGCAATCAGCTGCCTGGGTCGGACTTCCGGTTCCAAAGCGCTCTTGCTTTTGGGAGGCAGCCGGAAATGGGGGATTTCCTTAGGAACAGTGGCTTGTTAATGGTAAGGGTGAAGTTGAAAAAAAAAAATGTTAGAAAGACAGTAGAGGGCCAAAATCAGTGGGTGAGATGGGGAAATTCCCACTATTTCCTTCAGGTCAATGCGGAAGTCACAAGGTAGAAAGTTCCTCTGGAAACCTACCGTACAGTCACCACATAGTAAGATGTCACCCAGAAAGCTCAAAGCTTCCCTGAGGCGACCCCGGAGGACTCGAAACAGCAAGGAAGGAAGGCTGTAGTTTTCCTAAGAGTCTGTCTTTACCCACCTCCTCTCCCCGCCTTGTGAGGGCTCTGGTTAACAATTCCGGAAGGACGCCAGCTCCCAAGGTGGATGGGTCTGGAGTAGATGATAAATAATAATACCTGCTGTTATTAACCACAGGCGTGTTACTCCTGGGCGGGTTGGTTTTTTT
>LZPO01087177.1:526029-536685 GCA_001675575.1 Neotoma lepida | reverse complement strand
GCAGCCCCTGCAGTCTGCACTGAGTGGGGCTCCCACCTCTGACAAAGCAATCCCCTTCTTCACGGTTGGCAGGTGAGTAAATTGGCTTTTACTTGGTGCCATTAAATATGGTTTGGGGCTGATTTACTACCTGCTGGCTTTGCATGGAAGTGGAGTGCATAATACACCAAGCCGACAGCATTCATCTCTTCTTTTGAATTCACTGCAGTTCGTCGGGCAGACAAGCGGCAGTGCCGGTGAGACCTGAGCAGCGCGGAGAGCAGCGTCTGTGGGCGTCAGGTGGGGCGCCCCAGTTCCTGGACCTGTAGCAGCACGTCTTGCCTCTTTCCTGTTGAGGTGCATGGTGACTGAAGCACCCCTGCAGGAAGCCTGGAGCCTTCTGGCTGCTCCCAGACCTAGCCAAGTACGGCCCTCTTGGCCTTTGCCTTCCTGTCTGTTCAGCCTGTGAGGAACTGGAGGAACTCTGGTCGTCCCTGAACAGAGGTTTACGTGGCTTCTTGCACTCTAACAAAGCCACATTCCTCCCTGCCCTTGCTGTCTTCCACCCACATGTGTCTNGTCACCACATCTATAAAGAGAGCAGCACCTAGAGACTGGGTAGAATTCATCCTTCCTGGAAACACCCTCACAGGCCTGCCCAGGGGAGCACCTCTTAGTTGATTCTGGAGCCAACCAAGCTGATAGTCAAGACTCAACATCACAGCCTTCATCTTCACACTGTCCTCTGCCTGGCTTACAGCCCATCACTTTGACCATGCCTGCACCCCGCCCCCCAACCAGCACAGGACCTCAGCTATCCTGTCTTCCTAGTGCAGAATCCCTNTGAAAACCAGCTGAAGCCAGATACAGCCTGTGTATACCTGAGCAACTGGACAAATAGCATCTAGTTAAGTTTATGACCCGATACACAAGTAGGTCCCTCTGGGTCCTAATGTTGTCCCAACCACTTGCTGTCTTGGTCTCTGGGGTCTTTGCCTCATCCTGAACCTCTAGCTTCATTTCATCACCTTTATCTTCAGTCAGTGCTATTCTTTCACAGTCAGTGATCATGCAGAAGCCACAGGAAGTGCTCACTTGGCCTGTAAGTGGCCCGGATAAAGTCCCTGGTTCACTAAGTTGGCCTTCAGTAGAACCTATCCAGTGTGGGTTGAGTTTTCATGCATGCTCCCCCCTCTCACCTGTCCTTGGCTTAACCAACCAACTCAGATCACCCTTGCATACACATGAGCCTGCATGACCTACTGGGCTGCCCCTCCATCAGATCACATTTCAGGGCTGTGCCTCTGCCCACAGTGAGGCCCTTTCNTCTGCTCTCAGCCTGTGGACACACTTCTTTCAGGTGTTTGCAGAGGCAGCCGCTGCTCTGCTCCGACGCCTTGCCTGCCTTTCCTCCCCACNGAGAACACACCACCTCTTGTCACCGCACTGCTCGTGCTTTTCCTGGGCTAGCAAGGCATGTTTTTTTTCGTGGGTCTACGACCAGGTTATCAGACCCTCTAGATAGTGAATACTGAGTGGGTCTGCTGAGAGAAGTAATTTCCAGCAAACATTCTTTAAAAACAATGAATGATTGAAAATCTCCCATTTCATTAGTTTTCAAAATAAGAACAAGAATAAGTGCAGTAGCAAGAATGGTGCAGAAATTTGGTTGTACGGGTCGTTGTGGGCTTGCTAAGAGCATCGGGGCTGGGGAAATGGTTCAGTGAGAAAAGCAGGAGGACCTGAGTGTGGATCCCCAGCACCCACACAAAAATCTGGNCATGGTGGCAGCCGCCTGTAACTCTGCACTGGGAGAAGGGTGGAGACAGGCAGCTCCTCGGGGCTTGCTGTGCAGCGAGTATGTATAGCCAATCGGTGAGCTCCAAACTCCTCGAGAGACATTGCTTCAAAATATGCTGGAGAGCAACTGAAGAAGCCATCCTAATGTCAGCCTCTGGCCTGCACACGTGTGTGCACAGGCACACATATGAGTGGGGGGGGGCTATGCTGTAGTGGGAAAAGATACTTNTTCTAAAACCAAGTTTGGAAAGTAAAGAGTGGAAGGAGTGTTCNGGGAGAGAGTAAAGGTTGGGAGAGCGTGGGAAGGAGACAGGACGCTAAGTTGTACCATAAATCACAGCAGGGCTATTTTCACCTCCATTGTCCTTCTTTATTTTGTGTTCCTGGCACCAAACAATTCATCATTCCTGTTTCATGTTACTGGCAGCAAAAAATAGCACTTGGCTCAAAATTTGAATGGGGGAGAGCAGCTTCNAAACCATAGGAAACTGGGAGCAGCTGGAGCCCTGTATGTCCTGCTGCAACCTCACTGTCAGCTGCAGGTGTCTTTGTGCTACACCGATGCAGAGAGCCAGGGTGAGGAGTCTGAAGGCAAGGAAGCATTTCTAGATATTCCATGATAAGGTACCTCAGGTTCTTTGTCCCAGTCTCTTGATTCAGTGCATGCAGTGTGGCCTTGGAGAATGTCTGGCCTCTCTGCATGTAACACCTCTTTCTTTAGAAACTCTGAAGTTGTTTACTTTGTGAGGTGTGTGTGTCTGTGTGTCTGTGTGTCTTGTGCGTGTTTGTGTGTGTCATGTGTGTGTCTGTGTTTGTGTCTGTGAGTCTCTCTGTGTCTGTGTGTCATGTGTGTGTCTGTGTGTGTGTGTCTCTGTGTCTGTGTGTATGTGTCTCTGCGTGTCTGTGTATCTATGTGTCTGTGTGTTTGTCTATGTGTGTGTGTCTGTGTGTGTACCTGTATGTATGTGTGTATGTGTCTGTGTGTCTGTGTCTGTGTATGTACCTGTATGTATATCTGTGTGTCTATGTGTCTGTGTGTCTATGTGTCTGTGTGTCTATGTGTCTGTGTGTCTATGTGTCTGTGTGTATGTGTCTGTGTGTATGTGTCTATGTGTGTGTCTGTGTGTGTACCTGTATGTATGTCTGTGTGTCTATGTGTCTATGTGTCTATGTGTCTGTGCAGTTCCATCATCTTTTTTTTCTTTGCTATGTTATAGGGAAATATTCTCAGGCCACAGGCCCTTCCCCAGCAGAGCCTCCTACTACAGAACTGATATCTGGACCCCAGAACCACGGCCAGTACCACCATCCCACCACTAGGACTCTGGCAGTCCCTGCAGAGATAACCTTGGGTCTTCATTTAGGACAGTGGTTCTCAACCTTCCCAATGCTGCGACCCTTTAAATACAGTTCCTCATGTGGTGACCCCCAACCATAAAATTATTTTTGTTGCTACTTCACAACTGTAATTTTGCTACTGTTATGAATCATATTGTAAATATCTGTTTTCTGAGGGTCTTAGGCAACCCCTGTGAAAGGGTTGTTTGACCTCCAAAGGGGTCATGACCCACAGGTTGAAAACGGCTGATTTAGGGCCTATGTAGACCCAATGCCTAGAAATTCATCCTCAGCAGGCCCTTGCCTGTATGCTCACCTCCAGGTCTGGGGGATGTGGACAGAGTCTGGCCACAGGAACCAAATGTTTACACAGCATACGGAAGGATGATCTTGGTGCAGAAAAACCCGACTGAGCGAGAGAAGTGGAGCTGGCAAGTCTGGATGTGGGCTCTAAACGTGAACCCAGCTTCCGGAACATTTGTAGTTGAATCTGAATGCAGTGGCACAAAACTCACCCCTGTGGAAGCTGGAGAGAGGTTTCAATTGATAATGTGTTTGTTTTGTAAGCATGAGGACCTGAGCTCCGATCACCAGTACCCATGTTAAATATATATGTACATATATTTATATATGTATATATATATGTATGTATGTATGCATGATGTGGTAGTACACACTTCCACACTTGTAATCCCAGCACTGGAGAGACAGAGACAGGAGGGTTCCTGAGGCTTGATGTGCAGCTAGCACATGTGCTTTCTTTTAAACTCCAAATCACTTTTGATTTTTGTGAGACTGGGTCTTGCCATGTATCTCAGGTTGGCCTTGAACTCTAGGTCTTGGGATTATATCCATGTACCCGGGTCATTTTGAAAGAATGATTACCAGATGTGTTGTGAGTCTGTTGGCTTCGTTTCAGCTGGGACTATTTTTTCAGGGTAGCACTTGAGCTCCCGTGTCCCAGGCCCTGCAGTGGATCTTGGAGTCCTCAGCAGACTGGACCTCTTCATTCGGAAGCAATGCTTGCATAGTTTGTGCTTCCTGCCTGTCTAGTTCTCACTCNGCCTGTTTTCTCTATTTATGAAATTCTTCACCCGTGCGTGGCTGAACTTGGATGTGCTCTTCCTCAATGTCATATNTTCCACATTCCTTGATATCCATTTGAATCTTGAAGACAAAACATGCTTAAATCTCACTTTACCACTTGTATTTTGATGTATACAGCCCTGCTACTGTGATGTACTCAGATTTTGTTTTTGCCTCATGCGTGCATGCCTCTGTGTGTGTGTGTACATGTTCCATGTTCCATGTTCATATGTGTTTGGGTTACTGTGGTGATGTGTTTGCATACATGTGGTAGCAGGGGATAACCTCGAGTGTCCTCTTTGGTATAGTGTCCACTTCTTTTGGAGGCANAGTCTCTTGTTAACTCAAAGTTCACTGGTTAGGCTAGGCTAGCTGGCCAGTGAGCTCCAGGAATCTACCTCTCTCTGCCCCCCCAGTGCTGGGATTACAAGCACATGATGCTACCATGCCAAGCATCTCTGTGGCTCTTGGGNTCAAACACANGTCTTCATGCTTATGAAGCTAGCACTTTACCAACTGGGGTATTTCCTTAATCCTCAGAGATTCTTTTTTATAACACTGCATATTCCTTTGGGTGTCTACTATAAGGAAATATAGAAAAGTCACAACTACCAGGCTGAGTCCAGAAACTNAGTTCGGGAGGCCTCAGCTCAAGGCCCAGAGCAGCCATGAAATGCAGCAGTAGAAGCACTCTGGGTTAGAGTGTACAAAAGTGACTATTTGGGAGAGAGGTAGACAGGCACAGNGTTGGACCTGACAGCAACAGAGCCACCAGCCAATCTACAGACCCCTGAGGTGTGACAGAGTCATCCTATATCAGCAGCCTGGTGTGGCGGTCATTCCACATTCTCAGGGCTCTGTGTCCTCTCTATGGCCCCACTGTCCCTTACGTTAGCTGAGTCCGACTGCCACCCTCTCCAAGGCTGCTGGCTGCTCCTCTCTGAGCCTTTCTTCCTCTCACATGTCCATTCTTCTCCTGTGTCAGTGATCACATAAATTCAGTGTCCAGATGGTCTTCTGTGGACAGCTTTTGGTCCAGGTGGGGAGGTGGGGTAAGGACAGGTGCCCAAAATTATCAGTTCCTACTTCAGGCCATGTCTTGTTGGACAGGTGTCAAAGACAGCACCTCACGCCTTCTGGGCACTAGGCCCATTTCCTGTTGTCTATCAGGGCTAAAGAGAAGGAATTCAGTGGGCATATTGGGGAGCTGGGCGCTGAGAGTGTGGTGCTACCATGCCCTTCCAAAGTCCTGCAGGGTGAATATTAAGAATTGGGGTATTGTCTACAGGACAATATTCTTCTTCTCTTGCCCATGTTCTTGGGGAAAATGTCTGATTGGCTCATTCTTGATCAGGTGACCAGCCCTCACCCAAATACATTCCATGCAAGAAGTACCTGGCAGAGTGAGAAGCAATGTCCCAGAAGCTGGGTGATGGTTGCANAGACAGTTCTGTTCAGGGCTTTGTCACTTACAGAGGNAACATTGGACATGAAGCCTGGGTGATGATTAGACCAGCACCTTTGGCATGGTCCCNAGGGAGATGCCTGGTCCCTGCGCTTTTGGACTTGTGCCTTTAAGAACTGCCACCCTAGCCGGGCAGTGGTGGCGCACATCTTTAATCCTAGCACTCGGGAGGCAGAGGCAGGNGGATCTCTGTGAGTTCGAGGCCAGCCTGGGCTACCGAGTGAGTTCCAGGAAAGGCGCAAAGCTATACAGAGAAACCCTGTCTCAAAAAACCAAAAAAAAAAAGAACTACCACCCTTTTGAGCTGCACTCTGGCCTCAGTTTAATGGATCAGCCCTGANGAAAGAACCAGGAACAAATCACTACTCTGAAGGTCAATTAGAATTTGAGCAGAGACACTACTCTGAAAAAGAATCAGAGAAGAATAGAGGTTTGTGCTCCAGTGGGAAGACATTTGGCTTCTTGATAGACTAGACCACAAAAGTCCTGATCAGAATGAGGTAGAAATGAAGCAGCTTATACCAGGAACTCCACTGCCATTGTCCCCTCCACCCAAGGGGACACACAAGGGCACTAGAGTGAGTGGGAAAGTTGGGGCTGTCCTTTGACTTGAGTGTTGAGAGCTGATCTGTGGAGGAAGTTNGTCTCCAGAGAAAGAGAGGGAAACCTCAAGCAGGGAGGCAAGCGATGGGAGCAAACTGCAAGCTGCATTCAAGAACCCNCTTCCAGGACCCCTGTAACAAGCCTGCTACATTCTTATTACTCCCAGGGACACAGTCCTCCCTCCTCCAACTACGACACCACTCCCTTNTTTTGCCTAAGAGTGCAAACCTTGCTGTTTTAAACAAAAGGGAAGGACGATTTCACACATACCATTTTATGTTAATCCAAAAATCTTGATGGACAGATATTACTGCCTTAATTTTGTAAACAATTAAAAATAAAAACAAAACAAAAACAAAACAAACAAACAAAAATCTTGATGGACAGATATTACTGCCTTAATTTTGTAAACAATTAAAAATAAAAACCAAAAACAAAACAAACAAACCCCCCCACACCCCCAAAGTCCAGAAATTTTATGAAGCCTCTTCCAAACTCATACAGCTTTGCCATTTCAGGCTAAAGTGGAAATGAAATTCCACAATCCCAGACTCATTGACAGCAGTCTGTCCTGCTGTGTCCTCGAAGCATAACCGGCCACAGCCATGCAGAGTTGGCTGCAACAGAATGCCTTTGAGAGCAGTGTAGTTAAACAACAAAAACGGAAGGCCTATTCCCTTCATGTTTGTATCCCCTTCAGCCCTGTTTCCAGAATGTTCTTTCTAGCCCCTGCCATTACTGCTTAGGCTTTAATTCGTCAGCTCAGCTGCAGATGGTGTCATCCTCTGGGATCCTGCTAGTTATTAACTAGCACCAGCATCCTCACCGGGGGGACGGGCTCCAGCTGATGCATCATCCATCCAGTGCTGCCTCCCCAGGCAGCATCTTCTCCAAGACACCAAAGATGCAGGTTCCTCCTGTGCCTAGATGCCATGATCTGTGGTTTATTTCAAGCCAGAAGTCCTTGGTACTGCATCCTGGGGTAAGGATGCTGCAGGAGTTTGCCAGAGGAGGGCCAAAGCTACAGCTGCCTGGGAATGGCTCTCTTCCTTGAGCCTCCCTCAGGCCCTCCTATGCAGAGAACAGCAGTGGCAGCATCCTTGGTGACAACCACAGAGCAGCCTCACAGTAATTAAAGAGAAACACAGGGGACAGGTGGCAATGCCTGACTCTGCAGACATCGAGGCCATTAGAAAGAGCTCGGCTGTTCCTGGGTCTTCTCTCCCTTCCCTCCTGCTTTCTCACTGGGAATCTGGCTCCGGGCCCAGGCAGGGACTGGCAGTCTTGCTATTTTGGGGCCTTCCTGGCCAGCAATTAGTACTGGGATGGCTGAGCCCAGGCCGAGGAAAATCGGGATTTTTATGTGAATGTTTCCTTTTACTAAACTCTGTGTGGAAAAAACAAGGATTAATTAGACCTATTCAAGCAGGGATGATTTTGTTAAAAGAAAGTAAATAGGGGCCAGCAAGACGGCAGGAAAAGACACCAAGTCTGATGACCTGAGTTCGATCCTGAGACCCAGATGGCAGAAGGAAATAACTGACTCTTACAAATTGTCCTCTGACCTCCACACACATGCTGTGGCATATGCCTACACACACGCANGTATGTGCACGCACACACCACACACATACAAATAAATAAATGCTTTATTTTTAAAATGAAAGTAAACAGGAATTCCTGTGTGGAAGTCTCTCTTCCGTCCTCTACCAGGCCCCTGGTCCTCCCAGAACACCCACACACCATCTTNACCAATTGCCACATGTTGGCCACAGTGAGGGGCAGCCCCTGAGCCATCTGGGGCTGTACACTCCAGCTTTGAGATACCTTAAGCTTGCAGAAATAACAATAGTAGAAATTACATCCCTCAGTCAAAAATAGTCTACAGTGACATACATGTCTATGTCTGTCTACCCTCAAGCACCAAACACCCTGGAGAGCTTGTATCCTGTGACTGAGACCTGCCATGCCACTGGGTCCATTACCTCTAAGCCATGTGCCCAGATCCACACATGACAGCTCTCCTTGTTTTGAACACAACCTCAAATGTTTCCATAGTCGTATGGTTGAGTGCGTCTGGACAATTGGATGCCGTCCATCAAGAGCCAGGCTTTTATTCTTCAGCTTTATCCAAAAGGAATGGAGTAGAGAGCTGGTGCCAAAACCCAGCCTCAGCTGACAGTCCCCATCTCTGGCAGGAAGCCCCAGATAGGACTATCTCTCACAGTCCCATCTGAAGCAAGGAGGTCATTCACGATGGAAATGACCTACAAGATGCTTGACAAGGAATGGCCGGCCGGGCTTCCTGAACCAAGTGCAGAAAGGGCAGTGGTCTAAGCCTCCTCCAAGAGTCCCCAGAGTCCTTTTCCTGTGGAACATCCAGTCTCCAGGGATCAAACACACTCTCAAAACCTCATGTTCCTTTAACTTTCCTGAGGAGATAGAAACAAACACATCGCTCCCAAGGTAGCACACAAACAACAGAGCAAAGGAATGATGCCCCGAAGTCCAACCTGGTGAACCAAGTTGGTTCAGACTCAGCCATGAGTTTATTGAGGTTACTTACAGGAGCACGGGTGACCCCCTAACAGCAACAGCATGGAAGTCTCACTCCTGTGTGGGTGACAACGCCCTCATAGCTGCATAGATGAAATCTCCCCCCTCCCCACCAGTTGAACTTCCACGCTCTGTAATCTCCAGCAGCTCCTGAGACCTTGAGCAGCCAGGCCAGGATTACACACAGCTGGGAAGGAACACAGGCGGGACTGGCTGAAATCTCGTCAGGGTCTGACAACCTTCCCCAACCGCTCCTTCAATGACAACAAGTCAGCAGGTCCAACCTTGAAGGTCACTTGATAGTCATCACAGCTGCTCTGATGAAAATGGTAATGGTTGTTATGATCAGGGGACAGTGTTCCACAGCACCTCCACCTTCAAACATTCTCAGNAAAATGATGGCATATGCCTGTTCTCTCACTAACTCAAGTGACCTTCACTCAAACCACAGATGCATTCAGCTGGGAGACAGGAGACCCACCCTGCAGATGGCTTGTTGCAAAAAGGCAGCCAGGAGTTAGAAGGGGCAATGGTACCAGTGAGGCATGTTGGGCACCCACTTTACAGTGCCACACATTTCACATAAACATAAACACACATGTACACAAACAAGACTCCGTCCATCTATTCCATGGGTTTTCCTGAAACACGGCTTCAACTGGGAAGGCAGACTAGAAAGTGCTGACGGTGTAGAGGAAGACCCATGTCAAATATGACTGTCTTCTTCAAGACTACGCCTGGAGCTGGGGACATGACTTTGGGTGCAAAGTGCCTGCCACACACTTGTCACGCACAGCAGTATGTGTCTGTGATACAAGTGCTGGGGAGTGGAGACAGGGGCAAGGTTTAGGTTCAGTGAGAAACCCTGCCTCAATAATAATAATAGTAATAATAATAATAATAATATAATATAAAAAAATAATAAGATGAAGGGTGACTGAGGAAGACATGAAATGTCAGCCTCTGGCCTCCATATGCAGACACACGCAGTGTCCAAGAACAATTTTTACAAACTCGAATCCTATTTTCAACTGTCTATATTTATCTGCTTCTGGATTCTTTCTCTGAAATATGCACAGTACCACCCCTCAAGTACCAGCAGGATAAAATCTTGTCTCCTGAGGCTGGGATAGTGTGCAGGGCTGAGATCTGATGATCACCCCACCTTCCTACCAGTGCCCACTGCCTTCTCAGTTTCTTCTCCCAGGCACCTCACTAGGGGGGATGAGCAAACTGGAGCCCAGAAGGCTGGAGGACGNCAGGACCTCTTCCTCANNGCAGACAGGCCCTCTGGTGAATTTCTGCTGTCTACGGAGTTGTGCTCATGGGGCCTGTTTTGCTGATTTCTCTTACCCCTCCCCCACCAAAAAACCAGACAAGGTACTGGTACCATAGGACGGGGAGTGTATGTTGAGTATTCTCTATACTTGACACGAGGCCACCACCAGCTCCTCATCTGTGCAGTGGGACCCCTGCAGGCCTGGCTTAAGGACAGTGAATATGCACAGGCTACTGTGAGCCCAGGCCTCCCTGGGAATCAACTTCCCAAATCCACAACATAGGCAGTCATCACAGGCTGTGACGTGTCATAACCATGTGTTATNCTTAATCTTAAGTGTCAACTTAACTGGATTTAGAATCTCCATGGAAACACATCTCTGGGTGTGTCTGCCAAGTTTTCAGGGAGGTTAAACAAAGGAGGGAAGACATGCCCTGAAAATGTGGGGAGCACTGTCCCACTAGCTGGGGTCCTAGACTGAAAAAGAGAAAGCAAGCTGAGTGCCAGCATATTCTTCCTCACTCACTCATTCTTCCCCTCCCCCCTCTCC